>OZ024865.1:26946356-26951356 GCA_964017155.1 Oasisia sp. SBJ-2009
GTAGCAGTAGCAGTAGCAGTAGCAGTAGCAGTAGCAGTAGCAGTAGCAGTAGCAGTAGCAGTAGCAGTAGCAGTAGCAAGAGCATTAATTTATACAGTAAGTAACATTGCTCTAGATTACCCTGTTGGAAGACGCTCTGAAAAAAAATATCAATAAAAATACAAGATCATAAAATATGTTATCAAGTAACCAGTAACATTATCATACATAAATAGACAAAAAATGGTTATTAAAAGCACTATGAATTTAGGATAAAGACGATAGCAAAAATAATAATAATAATAATAATAATAATAATAATAATAATAATAATAATAATAATAATAATAATAATAGTAATAGTAATAGTAATAGTAATAGTAATAGTAATAGTAATAGTAATAGTAATAGTAATAGTAATAGTAATAGTAATAGTAAAAGTAGTAGTAGTAGTAGTAGTAGTAGTAGTAGTAGTAGTAGTAGTAGTAGTAGTAGTAGTAGTAGTAGTAGCAGTAGCAGTAGCAGTAGCAGTAGCAGTAGCAGTAGCAGTAGCAGTAGCAGTAGCAGTAGCACTAGCAGTAGCAGTAGCAGTAGCAGTAGCAGTAGCAGTAGCAGTAGCAGTAGCAGTAGCAGTAGCACTAGCAGTAGCAGTAGCAGTAGCAGTAGCACTAGCACTAGCAGTAGCAGCAGCAGCAGCAGTAGCAGTAGCAGTAGCAGTAGCAGTAGCAGTAGCAGTAGCAGTAGCAGTGGCAGTAGCAAGAGCATTAATTTATACAGTAAGTAACATTGCTCTAGATTACCCTGTTGGAAGACGCTCTGAAAAAAAATATCAATAAAAATACAAGATCATAAAATATGTTATCAAGTAACCAGTAACATTATCATACAAAAATAGACAAAAAGTGGTTATTAAAAGCACTATGAATTTAGGATAAAGACGATAGCAAAAATAATAAATCAATAAATAACACTAGAAAAGTCAAATCAAGCAACAAGATTATATAGTCAAAACCACTGTACTTCATAATTAAGGTAACTCACGTTACTCAGCCAATGTGCCCTGTTTAGCAAGGTGACTGTATTGGCGAGACATGTTTCCTGTGCTGTGCTGTTACGGAACTTACGGCGGTAGCTGTAATGCGAGATTTGACTGTAATACGTTTGCTTCCTGTTGTCTGATTTCCTTTTCTCTTCCCTTGATCGACCTGTTCGTTTCACCCTCGGTATGATTCTTTTCCACGTGTCCATGTTTTCTCAGATGTTCTCCTTCTCTGTGTTCACATCTGTCCTTTCAACAGATCTCGCCATATTCTATTTCACTCTTAACTTTGCCTTTCCTTCATTTATATTCCGACCACATTTGTATTCCAACCAAACAGCTATCCACAATTAAGAAGTTCAGACATGACAACGAAAGTGTGTAAGATGTTCTCAAAAAAACACTCTATGCGCGGGATTCTGGCCCACTCTACCTATGTGACTGCCTAGCCATAAGCATGTCCGTGTTGCGTCTAGGTCCTTTGGCATCCGTATAGTATGACACATTAAATTATAACTTTATGAGACCTTGTAACGATTCGCAAAACTGAAAATTTCTTTTCTATGTTTCTTTCTCCCAAGGTTCCACTTTTGTTTGTCGTGGTTTTTGTGTCGTACGTACCTTTGTGTTCACGGGGGTAGACACATATAAGTGTTTAACTTCAAGTCTACACCTTTCTAAGAACTTATTTCTTCATTGTATATAATTCGTACCATGTGACTTATTATTTACTTGATTTGTGTTATTTGTTTTTAAATTGTGTGGTTTTTTTAATAAAGGGGCTCTTCATTATGATCAGTGTCTGTGGCTGGTAGCCCCTCACCTTTGATGTTGTGTATTAGCAGCTGTATGCATTGTATGCCTTTTGACTGAATGTTTAGGTGTGTACATCACCAACTTTGCGTACACAATTACTTGTCGTATACACATGGTATGTCTGTTTCATACCAACTGGCAATAAATTATGCCCATTACCAACCTTATCAATATCTTTGCAAGTAAATTTGTGCACAATACACAACAGAAAACATGAATTGATTGATACTTGATACCTCGCAACATTTTTTTTCAAACTAAAAGAAGACAAGGGGGCATAAGGCAGCGTTAGTCAAGCCATACTCTAGATTATATAAAAGAAAATTCTCCTTCTCACAGAGAACAATAACTGATTGGGATAATTTAAGTCATGATTGTGTGAATGCCAGCAGTGTGAATATGTTTAAGAATAAAATTGACAATTATCTGGCAAGGGCGGGCTATACCTAGGTTGAACACTTAAATGTTTTAGAAATTATTTTAATACTGATTTAATTATTTATTCATATATTTATTTTAATTGATTTATTATTATAAAACATTGTGTTATTGTAGGATATTTTATGTATTTATTTATTTTACTTGTATATTTTTTTAGAGACAACGTATACATTTTATTTTACTTATGTAATTTTAGAGACAACGTATTTTAATTAGTAGCATTTTAGTGCATTTTATAATATTGTATATTTATAATTTTTAAGTGAACACTCGATAAGCCATAGGCTTCCTTGTTCATATGCCGTCTGAAGCTTGATTCTGGACGGCAACTTGTTAAACCTTGTTAAACCTCGCTTGTTCTTTGCACGAGTCCTGCGCGTGTTGCAGACGTCGAAGAATTTGACAAAGAGCAACTGTTCCGTTCACTGTGTATAGACGCGCATGTCGCAGAATTGTATAAGTTGAAGACGAAGAAGTGGAAGCGAAACAACAATGACTACCGCCGGGTGCGCAAGGTGAGCTGCTCGGACACTGGTCACTCGTTCATTTGGAACCACTGGTCGTACGTTGTTAGCCTTATTTAGTGAGCGGAAGTGACGCGTAAACTGATTTAATTTTGGCAGCTGAGAACCGC
The DNA here is from genome assembly GCA_964017155.1 of Oasisia sp. SBJ-2009. Classification (NCBI taxonomy): domain Eukaryota; kingdom Metazoa; phylum Annelida; class Polychaeta; order Sabellida; family Siboglinidae; genus Oasisia; species Oasisia sp. SBJ-2009. Next base: position 26,949,266 of record OZ024865.1, read on the forward strand.
CGCAGCACCAGGGGTGAGAGCACAGTTACACTTCCTGGTGTGACCCATACGAATGTAGTACCTTAATAATTGTGTCATTTGAGATTTAGAAAAATTATTTTTATGTGAAATGAGTACAGTAGGACAGGCACACTAGTAGGTTTAGTGCTATGGTGTATCTGCAGTGCAATGACGCATGTTAGGCAGAATGTAGTTGGCGTAGTGATTTGTAGCCATTTTTTCTTACATGACCCTGCGGATGCAGAAAAGCGTGCTCAGTTTGGTCAATATTGAGGGGCAGTGCACATGCATGCATTTTTTTAAGAGAGTTTGAGATATGCTTTTTGACCAGATTTGATCAGCACTGCAGTGACTGTGTTAAAATAAAAAAATCTCAGGTCCAGTTTCCTTATAATCTGACAAAACGTTAACATTGCCGCCAATGGGAAAATCAACAGTGCTCTGTGCCCATCAGCGCCAGGCCGCCGGCCCCGCTGTCTCACGCCACGACGTCCCACATTAGGCTTGCGTCTGCTCGTCTCACTCAGGACAGACATCTTGTAAGACACGGGGGATTTATCATTTCTACGGCCATCTTGCCTCTAATGTTTTCATACGCTTGTGTATGTATGTGCATGTTCTTGGCACGTGTTCACACCAGTCTCAGCCTTACTTCGGATTTACTGGGGAGTAGAGCCATGTGGCATGTCTCCACATAACCTCCAGTGGCTGTAAAGTTGTTGCCTTTACTCCCGTGTTCTCGCCTCTAAGTGAACGGTCGTCACCGCGATCCGCCATCTTGGTTATAAACAACCGAATGTTGAGCATTGTCGGAATACAAATGATACAGCGCAATTTTGACGGAAAACGACACCTCTAAAGAGTGACTGTGATGTACAAGCTCTGTAGGTGATCGACCGGAGATGCAAAGTCTGAAAATCAGTGGACTGTTTCCCTTGCTTGGTTCCAACAGACGCTGAGAGTGAAGAGAGCAAATAAGAGAAGAATAGACGAAATGAAAGTGGAGGTTGGGATGACGGAAACAGTTTTTTGAGAAGGAATTGGCGAGGAGTATGTGGGGTATAAAATGGCAAACAGGTCAGATGCCCAGAAAATGGAGAGAAATGGAGGCTAAGAAGACAGAGAATGCGATGGGAGGACTACGCTAAGAGACACCTGGAAAGAGTGGGAATAGAATGGAGAATATCAGCAAAAGATAGAAGAAGTTAGAGACTGTTGATAGAAAACGTAGTGAGAAAAAGGTGAGGGACGAAAAAACGAAGAAAAGACAACAGTAACTATGGCCAACCTCACATCTGACGACAGGGACAACAAGACGAGACCAACAGACGCCGGCGAGTCTTCTTGCAATTGTCTGTTGTCCACCAAGGGTCGTTGTTATGACACCATGTAGCCGCTGATCGTGGCAATAAATCCTACACGTGTCGATGTAGAGATATTATGTGAAATTGTAATTATATGTGCAAGCTAATATTGAATATGTGAGTTTATGATCATTCAAAATTAGTTACGAATGTGTTGCAATATGTACAATTCATTCTGCTCAGTTGGGATGCTCGTTTCGTTTATTTTTGTAGATGATACGAGAATTAAAATCAAAACTACGCAAGGCGCATCACAAAGAGAAGAAACACATACGCAAGCTGAAACGACTTCAGGTAAGTTATTGTTCCCCAGTTCACATTTCTATTCAGTTTATAAAATATGTGTAACGGGTTGTGTGTTGTGATAAAAGAAACTGTTTATTCTTCCCGAAACCGAGATACAAATAAGATATAGTTTGTTGAGGTCACACACGTGTTAAAAACAGATAGGTACATTTTGTACAACACATTAATGAAGTAGATTTGAAGTTCAATACGTCTGAGCGATAGGTGTATAAATTATCCTCATACTACACGGGTCCAACTTTATTAAAATTTATGTTGCATAAGAGACCGGTAGGGAACCACTTTTCAAAAAGATCACGTGCTCGTTTGAACCAGGATGAAATTTCGTGTTTCTCCCAATTAGTCTACCATTTATCTAATGTCTGATGACATAATGTGTCGCTTTTTAAACATAGACATCTATGTTTCTTTGTGTTGCAGA
>OZ024865.1:26956356-27016356 GCA_964017155.1 Oasisia sp. SBJ-2009
CCCGAAAAATTTCTTTCGTGTCCCAAAGTATTATGAAAAGGGATTCTTTACGTAATTTTAACTCTTTGTAATGTACATAATGCTGTCAATATTATAATTATTTGTAATTCTACGCATTTATTTCATTAGAATTATGCTTTATTAATAGCTAATAGACATGCCATATACGGATGACACAGGGGAGCGAGCCAAAACCACAAATTCTGCGGAGGCGGATTTATTTTGGGTAACGAAAGGGATTCTTTTTCGATATATTATCAGTGTCATTATCGATTAACAAAAATATATTATAATTAAATGTAGGCATATGGCTACATGCAGTAGTTATATTAATTAAAAGTGCTATACATTGCAAAGAGTTTTATATTCTCAGAGTCCCCTTTCATTATAGTTTGGGACACGAAAGATTCCTTTTGCGTATCAAAGAATCCCTTTAACGTCCTTTTGTTTGGACTTTTTCAGACTCAAGGCTTTCGAGCCTCAGAGCCCGCGTTCCGTGCACGGCTGGACCCCGACCTCTCCCGGCTACAGGCAACAGAGGCGGAACGGCATAGAAGGTACGTACCACCTCGCGCTGACAACGTGCGATAGTGTAATATGTATTTGCAAATGAATTTTATATGCACTACAATGGAAAACGATACAAAAACACGATGTACATAAATCTAGTTAATTCAGTATTGTCTCTGTGTGATTATATCACGAGTAAATGGCTGCGTGACCCTTGGCTTCCAGTTGGTATGAACCCGAAACACTTGGATAATGGGTGATCTTTTTCTTTCATAACTGATTTCTATTTTGTTACGACAATTATCATGCGCCATTTTCCCCAGCGTCTGTGCGCGTGCGCAAGTCACAGTCGTCGCCGTCGGCAACTGCCCCGGCCAAGCAGGCGGAACAGCGAGTTCAGTCGGCCGTCCGTAACATTATCGACAGTTGCGACGCGACGGGCGAGTTGACAGTGCCGCTGACGTCGGACGACGGGAAGCTGGACACAGTTGTCACCTACAGGTGATGATTACCAATTAATGACTGTCACGTTTTTCACCGTTTGCCGACGCGGCTTTCTCACATTGCAACAAACTGATGTTCTGCGCATGTGCGTGGGTGTCTTCCGGTTCTGCTTCTCGGTTAAAGATACTCAATCCACTCATTCCCGTAAAAATCGTTTGCTCCTAGCGATTATTAGTCATTTCACAAAAAGCGGATGTATCAAATACTCATTAATGATTGTTTAGTTGGTTTATGCGTACATGTTACTTCATTTTTCGTAAATAAATAAAATAAATAAGAACTATTTCGATTTTCGTTTCGACTGTATCCACTAGAAACTCTATACGAAACCTAACTTTGGAAATGGAACTATGTTAGGAATACACTTTAGTCTTCACGCGAACGAGGCTTTGGCGAGATTGACGGCTTCACCCTGTCGAGTTGTTTACGTTTAGAAACGGCGATCGAGTGTAGGCACGAATTATTTTTATATGCCATCAACACGGCAAATTAAGCAGACAAAGACAGCATCGACGCATGATTGGGAAAGAATATGCAACTAAGCAGTGAACAGAATGACTTCGCCTTCAGAACAGTGAAAGTGCCCTTTGCAAGCTACGGGCACCGTTGGCCGGCGGCGAGGGACTGAGCGAGCTGTCACTGACTACAATCCAGACACAGTCCACATGCAGCGTTCGCACAGATGTTCTTCCAGATAGGTTAGTAATTACGAATTGCTCAGCTATAATCACGTATATATTTAGGCGTATGAGTATATACGTCATTGATATTTCTGTTGTTTTTTATTAAATTTATGTTATTGTTTACCTTCAACCTTGGCGCTTATTCAGCCAATGGCAATGCCAGGCCCATGCCATGGTACGACAAAATAGCAAGATTGAAGGTATGTGGCTATGCTATGAGGATGACTACACCAGGCATAGACTATGGCCTATATGACTATGACATGTCAGTGATTTATTATAATACTGTAACTATGTAATGTTTATGTCACATATGGTAGTCCTAAGATTAATTAACTAGGCTTAATTAGCCTAATAGTAGCTATAGGCATAATGTAAATGCATTATAAGTGATCCGTAACAGTTATACTTAGGCCTGCGTTATACATATTCATAATAACACTATTTAATACATTTATAATAATAATTTAATACACTTAGCAAAATGTTATGATCATTTAATACATAAAAATAGGTATATACATATTATTTTAATTTATTAGTAACATTAATGTAATAAAATAACAAGATACAGGGTGTATTACTTGCATTTGGAATCCTGGGAGGTGATCGTTCATAACATTGCAAGTTTTTCAAGTACATTAAAATTTAAATGTCACATTTTCAGAACTTGAGGTGTCATCACCATAGGGCATGCAGAAAAGCTCTTCATCTCAGGTAAATGAGTGTTGTAATATACATTAATTTACTCTCTCAACAAACCTTTTATATAAATTGTACGGATGTATGTCATATGTGAATCCAAGGGTCCTGGGGTCCTGTGGATGTGCCTCCTACACTGTAGGAATTTGGTATTCCTAGGAACTTTTTATAATAGGTCAATGCTAATGTGCCTCAATATTGTTTGAAATATGACCCAGTTTAAGTGATAATAATAAGTTGTGGCATTTTCCGATATCACTCCTCCAGATGAGACAGTGGAAAATGAAGCTATGCGGTATCAACAAATATGTAAACCACACAATTTGGTTCAAAGGCCAGTAGGTTTTTGTGCCCTCAAGACGATTTCTGAATCTGCCCCTCTGTGTGATATTTTATTTGTCTGTGTTAATGGGTGGGCGTACTTGTTAAATTGTATATAAGTAAAGACATCATAAAGTAAAAACATTTTATCAAAACTATTTCATGAAATTAACTACAAATTAATGGCAAGCACAATATATGTATAACTACAGGTACAATCACTGCACTTGATATATTTATTTATTTCATCAGATAACAAGCAAAGCAACAATAACAAAATTAGGACAAAGTTGAAAACGTGTTCTAAAGGTAAATGTAAAAAAAACAGTTACTTTTATAAATATTCGTTTCATCGAGCATCCAGCACATGGTATATCAAATACTAATTAGTTCAAAAACATTAATCCCATTCATTAGGCTTTCAAATTATGCTGTTCACAGGGAAGACATTAGCTTTAGCAAACGTGTGCTTAGTGATACATGTCATGGGAAAGTTGTTCAATATTCTGAAAGAATTGTCGTAAGAAAACATATTTCTGGAAATTTATTTTGCAAAGAGTTCACCCATAACACACACACACAATTGTTACAGAAACATGCTGTAAATAGATAACATATACATACTATGTACATATAATAACATTATGTACATAACAAATATGCACAGCACTTTGTGACCATGTTGGATATTGTGCTTTATAAATAATAAATATATTAAATAAAGTAACTAGATTATACTTTGTTTAAAAAATCAGTAGATATAAAATAACTTGTTTTTAAATGTATTTAATGCTTTGCATCTTTACACATAAAAAATGGGTAAACTAGTCAGGGTCCTTGCCATGTGACTGAGAGTTACATGTGCAATTGCTATATGCTACTCAATTCTATGAAGAGTACTGGCTAGAGATAGTGGTGAATACTTTTCTTTTGTACAATTAGTATTTTCACATATTAATTTCAGTGTGGCAGAATGTTTCCCACATTAGTAGACATGTTCAATATAACAGGTCTGAGTAATGTATATATAACATGTGGGCATGCAAATTTTATAACATGAATAAAACAATTATATTACCCAGAGATGGAGTAATCGTACTCGTGTACTCCTACTCATGTACTCGTATTTGAGTACGAGTACTTTTTGAGTACGAGTACTCGAGTATGAAGGCAAGTAATCGTACTCGAGTACATTACCAATGTAATCGTATTCACGATTACTTCTCACGATTACATATTTTTCATATGAACAGTTGCAAACAAATATATTAGACAGATACAAATAGCAATATTAGAAGTAATCTAATAAATGTAATAATAATCAAGGTATTCATTTTCTATTACTGTTGAGCATTTCAGTTAAATAAATATTCAGTCAGATTTCCCTAATTAATACCTTCTCTTCCCAGAGAAGCCACATCTCCTCACCCTCCTGCTGAGTACAAAGTACAAGTTATATTGTGATAGTCCCAGGGAAGCACTGCATGAGATAAGCCTCCCCTAACATCTTGCTTTGTAATTTTAGAAGCCATGCCACAGCCCAATTGTACTGTTTGCTCTTTCAGTATGGTGTGAATGACTGGGCAGTTAGCTGCTAAATCTCTGTCCATTATGTTTAAGTAAGTGTAAACTTGTAAAGTGTAAACCTGTCTAAATCTCCAACTATTCTGTTTGTCTGATCTGATATATGACATATTTGAATTGGATATTATTGCTAATATGATCCCTGGGATTTGAAATGTTGTTATTGTATAATTTATATTTGATCATGTGTATTTGACATTTAAAAGGGGACATTTGATATTCTTAAATGCATCATATTTGTATTTGATTCAGAAGTTTAATATTTTCCTCTTGATACTTCATTGACATAATTGAACCACCACTAAATTGACACTCATTATAACACTTGTATGCTATTTGCTACAGTATCACTATGATACCTTTAGTTTGTAGTATCATGATATATGGACATCTTGAGCATCAATCCAGTATTAAATGGTTCATTCAACACATGATAAAGTCATCTGATGATTTATAATAATAATAATAACATCTGGACAGTGGATAGCAATTAGCAGTAATCAGTTAGAACACTAGATATTGGCACAGCAACAGAAAATGAATGACACCTGATTCCATGGAGGTCGCCTTTACGGTAGAAACAGGATATTCATTAAAGGAATCGTGAAAGTACCAGTAATCATGATTACATTCTAAAGTAATCGTACTCGTACTCGAGTACATTCTAAAGTAATCTTACTCGAGTACATTTGTTTTCGGAGTACTCATACTCATGCATGTTCAAAGTAATCATACTCGTACTCGAGTACATTTGTATTGTACTCACTCCATCTCTGAATTATTACCATGATATTGACTTTGGCTATGTGTGTCGTCACATATAAAATATAATACATGTCAGAGCTAATTGTCACTTTGTTTCTTGTATAGGCAGATGTGGATGTGGATGTACAGCAAAATGCCAGGAAGCTGGTATGCAGTATCATCGAAGAGAGTGAACTCACACAATGTCATCGATATCCAAGCTGATGTTGTTCACCAAAGAATTTCGAACCTGTCTTACAGTGTCGAGAGAGGTTGACCAAAGGCTCATGCCATATTTGACAGACCATGGCAGCCACCGTTCCATCACCAACTGCAAAGCTAGTCAGGCGTCACCATATTCGCATGTCAAGCACTCTGCATTCTACATTCTAGTCAGTCAGGGTACCTGACCGGCATGGAAGCCAGTGTACACACAACTAGTACTGCGGAGTCTGTCACAATGCAACACACAGTACAACTGGGATCACTTCTGGTCGACATTCGAATACTTGACATTTAATATGGAGCATCTTGCACGGCGCATAGCTGTATAGTCCTGTCCACAAATACAACTGTCCTGTAACTTGTTGAACTAGTGGTAGTAAGCATTGTTCAGTTTCTTGTTGACCTGTAAAGAAAAGCATGTATTCAATTTCAGTAAACAAACAACATGGTAGTGGAGTTGGGAGTAAATAATGATGCCATGCAATAACTACTACATGGTGTACACATATTCATTTTTGACATTTTATGTCAAACATGAATATGTGAGGTTGTCTGGTCAACGCAAATGTTGGAAATGACAAAATAAGGTTATTGTGATGCCAACAGCACATTCCCTCAGAAAATATTCAAGCATTCATAATATGTATGTCTACCTTCTTCAAAACTGTATTATTGATTTCTTGAGTCATCGCTTCAGTATTTTTCCTGCTATATGATGAGTGAGGTGGACTACCTCAGTGTTTTTCTAAGCCATTTTGCACAAAATATGCCAGGATGGCCACATCATAGGTATTTCTTGCTATAAACATGTTTACACTTGTAGCTGTGCATTTGTTTTTCTCTATTTCCCAGGGAATAAGTTAAAACATCCTTCAACATGCACCATTTTGAAGGTAATTTTTAAAATTGATCTATGTCGCCATGCCCCAAGACTCACACAGTGTATGTGCATTAATATCTGTGTTGACACACTGGGTATAATATGCATTATACAAGAGCAAAGGTTATTCTAATTTTCCATGTTCAAGATAATATGTTAATGAAAACAAATGTATATTTAAATGGATATATTAAAATATTTTGATAATTTATACATTGTTGATTGTTAAAATGTTTAAATTACCTGGATTGATCAGATGTGAGCCTCCCGCAGACTACGTATCATCAATGCATCTGCCATACCAATGCCCTGGCTGTCTTAATATTAGCCTCTCATCTGCCTTGTCTCACTTTTGCATTGTATTATGACCTATATATTATGCATTCATATACTGCTGTGATGAAAATGTTGATAAATATTTGAAAACAGATGTTTAAATTACCTGGATTGATCAGATGTGAGCCTCCCGCAGACTACATATCCTCCCTGCATCTGCCATACCCATGTGACTGCCTTAATCTTAGCCTCTCCTCTGACTTGTCTCACTTTTGTATTGTAGTGTGGCCTGTAGCAATATTATAATTCGAATATAATATTATTATGCATTCAGATACTGCTGTGATGAAAATTTAGATAAATATTTGAAAACAGCTGGCACGTGTGAGTTGAAAGGTACCAGGTACATAGACTACAGCCAGGCATTGACTACAATGGAAACAAGTTAAAGAATGTTATATGTAATAGTTGCATGATATAATGTACACCTACTGAATTAACATTTTATTTTCATGTTTATGTTTTATTGAAAAAAATCATCACCATCAATCATCGCTGTTATAAAAAATTTAATTATTTTGCATAACATATAATATAAATCAACAACATTCAGTAATAGTACTGAAATGTGAGTCGCAAAACACTGTTTTAATAATTGTGAAATATAACATAATTCTCCGTTTGACGTTCTGTTACACGAGATAACGGATGCTCCCCCTAAAAATACAACGTTTCTTGCCCGACCGACAAGAGCCTATTAATATTACCAGTCCCCCATGTCAATTTTATTTTTAATTTCGTCCCTCACGTCATCTATTCTCTCTGGATATGTACTTTCGCAATTACTAAGTTTATTAACAATATCATGCGTAATCAAATACAATACCGGTACATATCAACACAGATTGTGATGCTGAGCCTGAGCGATATCGATGGTGACTGTCAACTCAAACTGGCTTGCCTTGTCAGTGACGCTGTCAGACTTATATTTATTATAATCTTACAAGTTAGAGAATCCGCGTCGAGTCAACGTTCACAAGAGTGAATTATCCCCCGACTACTCGCTCTTGTTGCTGACTGCGTTAATGCACTTAATGCGTACCTTCATAGAAGAATCACTGCCTTTGAGTTGACTTGCAATCTCGCACCAAAGCACGTGCGATTTGTTATTGTGGTGCCGTAGTAAGTCGATCTCGCATAAAACACGTGACCCAAACAGCACAGGGCGTCGGCAGCTGCTGATTGTTTCGCCAGTTATACCCGGTGTAACGGCGATTCTTTTTTTACAATTATAAAATGACAAGTACGCATTTAAAAAATTAACTGACTGTGCATATTAGTTAAACTATTAACACATTACACATCTGGTAATAAAAGAACCGGTTTGGCGATTAGCAAACGAGTGGATTGAGTACCTTTAACGTTTTCGCACTTACATTTGTCCGGGCTTTAAAAACTATCCGGATAATGGTAAAATCATCAATGTGCAGCGAAACGCAAAGCATTTATGGTGTAAACACCACGGGCTGTTCGTTGACACTCCCGTGGTGATTATTGTGAAGATTTGCTTAACATTTCGTTGAATACATTAAAATATTATGTTTGTTTAAAACATTTTCACGGATTATGGCGCACTGCAATCACGTGATTTGCGCTTGCTATCAAAACATCCTCCGAAAGTGTTCGTATCGTATTATCAAAGACGAATAACTTTGCTGAAATGTTACATGCATCCTAATGAACAGCCCACGGTATTTTTACACTTAATGCTTTGCGTTTCGTTGCACATTGACGATGTAACATTTATTGCGCATGCGCAGAAACGCCACCCGGATAGTATATAACGCCTGGAAAAATGCAATCGCTACAACGCAAGAGAAATTAGCCACTCGGCACCTACATAAAGGTGTACAGATCGTTAAGTACGAGAGTCTATGCAAATGCGTGGTTTTACATAAACTCTTTTTGGCGTCATATATACATCGAACAATTAGGCCCTAATATACACTAACCATTTAAAATACTTTAAAAACATCCCCGTCAACGATTTAGTCAGAACGTGGTCTTAATGTGGGTCACCCCACAACACGAAGGGTGACATCCTGCTCATGGCACAATCGTTAGTTGTATCAAATGTCTTTCAAATATTATGTTGAGGTGTTAACCGTTGCCATGGCACACAATTTCGTAGATTTCAACTAGGTAATTGTTTGCAATAAAATGTTTATTTGCAATTTGCTGATGCATGTAAAACGTGACTCCTCATAAATGAAGTTGTTATTTACCTAAGCAGCTATAAAAGGTTATGTAATAATTAATGGATATTTTGCGAAGAGAAAAACGACCATAATGACTCAGAAGATAAAAAATTGTAATGTCAATTATTACAAACAAACGGAAACATCCGTATATGTACGAGTTCATGTTTCACAGCAGCAACTGGGATACCAGCAACACCACCACGTCCGATCCCATTCAAATCGCGACGCAGGAACACTTGCGCATGCGCATGGAAGGCCTGGCGCCGACGATGACGTCGGCCGCACTTCCGGTGAGACGGGAGGTCTACGGGAACGCCAATGGGAACGCCACGGACTCAACCGAGCAGGAGGAGTGGCCTCTTCCGGATAAATGCCAGAGGGAAGAGGAACTGGCAGATGCGTGGAACATTTCGCCGAAACCGCTGACGTTGCGTATTAGCCCGAAACATTTCCTAGGGGCCAGCGACCAGAAGTCTCCGGGAATGAGGTAGGCAGAGACGCCGGCACAATACTAACTGCGGTACGGAAGTCGACGATTTACTTGTATAACATAGTCCGCAACCTTGGCTTAGGTAACTTGCAAGACGATTTATAATATAATCAGTCACAGTTTCAAACTTTTAGTCAAGGCTTAGTCTTCTAAACCCATCCTAATTCTTTGTGACTTTACTATATAATAATTCTGAGAATGTGGATATATCTTCAGTTCAGCGTATCTCTATGAGACGTTGTTGCCCGGATGATCCCAAGACACGCTCCCCTGTCCGTCGTTGTTCTTCCTGTTCCCACGATGTTGTCCTCCAACCAGTCGCTTATGTCCTGCTCCCATATTCTTCGGTTTTCCCCTTCCTCTTCCTCTCTTTCCCTCCATCTTGCCTTCTATGATAGTTTTTCCATGGCATTATGTCTTTTGGTATAACCAAAATAGTTCATTTTCATTCCTATGTTTCTATTAACTATTTGGCAACTCGTTGTCTAATCGCTAAAAGACCTCTACGTCTGGAGATAGCGTATTTTAACATTTCTGCACACGTAACGGATGCTTAGTGTAAGAGACGTTTAAACTGAGCGAAGGCGACACGTACCACAGCGATACAACGGCCGTTTATTAATTTTAGTGTTTCAGGTGATTTGACCTTTTGTGGCGACTGCGTCACCTGACCTATATTCCCTTATAAGGCAAACGATCCCGTGTATACGTGTGCAAAATCCTACTATTTGTACTTCGGGGCTTTGTAAATATAACAAATTATAATAATCCGAACAATATTACGGTGGGATCGATGCCATCCACCCAACCCTCATCGAAACAATTGGAACGGTCAATAAATAGATATATGTGATGGAGGCGTTGCTAAAAAAGACAAAGGTGGTGTATACAGACAGGATCCCAATTCGTTCTCTTGAAAGGAATGGTTAAAACATATTACATCAGTCAGCTGCAACTGATTTAATATGTCAAAAATAACCATTCGTTTAGAGGCACAGCTGAAAACGTTTGATTGACATTTTTACACACGTTACGTTCATTGCGGAGTACTAAACCCATTTCCTCCCCAAACAAAAGTCAAATGGGCCCTTCACCCCCCCCCCCCCGCCCCCACCTATATCCAAATTCTTTAGGGATTATTGGGCGAAAAATCAGGAAACGGACCATCTGATTTACCACACAAAAAACATGTTAACGGTGTTTTAGGGCATGCAAACTGGAGTGTATACAGGAACAGGACCGACCGGAAGTGACCGACACTCCAGACTCCCCGCGGACAGCGGGGGGCGGCCCCACGTCCCCGCTGACCGCCTACATGTATCCCATATTGGACCTGCTTGGTTCGGACACAGCAGACTCTCTCCGTTCGTCCACACCTCCGCCGCTCCCTTGGCGAGACCAGACTGGCTCCTGGTAACTATTATGTTTCTTCTGCCTCCGCCTCCGCCTCCGCCTCCGCCTCCGCCTCCGCCTCCGCCTCCGCCTCCGCCTCCGCCTCCGCCTCCGCCTCCGCCTCCGCCTCCGCCTCCGCCTCCGCCTCCGCCTCCGCCTCCGCCTCCGCCTCCGCCTCCGCCTCCGCCTCCGCCTCCGCCTCCGCCTCCGCCACCGCCACCGCCTCCGCCCCCGCCCCCCCACACACACACCCACACACACACCCACACACACACACACACACACACACACACACACACACACACACACACACACACACACACACACACACACACACACACACACACACACACACACACACACACACACACACACACACACACACACTATATTACAGGTACTGAACTACCAACTACACCCGCCTTGTTTCGTCGCCAGTCCACGCTCAGACACCGGCAACACAGCGGCGACTGCCGACGTCGAGGCGCTCAGTGCGCATGCGGAGTCGGAGCCGGAACCGGACACGCTAAGCGCACGCGTGGCCGACGACACGACGGCGCCGGGTGTTCCGGAAGAGGGCGAGAGGCGGCGCCACATCTCGACGCGACAGAGTCGCATTCCGCCGCCCAGGGTCTTCTCCAGCTAGGTGGCGCCACCATCCACCATCCTTCGATTCGTATTCGTCCGACTCAGCATGTTGGCACAGCGGGCAGATCGGCCATGACAGAGCGGACGTGCAGTTGTGTCTACGCAAGGGATACGCAAACTGTACTTCGGTATTGACTGGTCGAAACAGTAGATTTAAATTTTGCGTCAATTTGTTTCTTCGTATTTTCATGACAATAGGTTATGATGGTTTTCAACTGATGCCGTTATAGCGCAACCAATCTTGTGTCGGGCGAGGAACCATCTTATTATCACTTAAACAATTCAGAAATGGACTTCTACTGTTTTAACATTTCAACGGCGACATATTCGCTGGAGAAAATGGGTGGCATAGGGAACCAAACGTGTGGACACATATTACGCGTGCTTCTTACACGGACGGCGGACGGCGCAGAGTTCATCAATTGGGTGAGGTCCTTCATAGCGGACCTATTGTATATGGGAGACCCTAGTAAATAGACAAATTAGTAAAATTACCAAGTCCGTTTTAATATAAGGGGGTGGCACCATATAAGTCGAACACGTAATGAGTAATTTATTACACCAACATAAGCAAAAGAATTACACATTCCATTATTTTAACAACAACAAATTACATGTTACCATTAAAAATAGTAAAGAAGCAATCGTGGAAAGGGTGTGAATATAATTGTATCACTTATATACGGTTCACTTCAATCCACTGCAGTTACGTGTTGTAAAAATACGATGTTTTACAGAATATATAAATTATCATTCGGAAAATAGTACAATGTCATGAATGATATATCACTGTGTGGCAACCTGACTTACAAACCAACTCTAGCGTTCCACGTTTTACATCGTATCCTTTTGTTTGTTGTTATAACACCAATGAATAAATAAACGTATGCCCTGCTTTGTTCTAAGGGGCGAGTCGTTGGCCAGAGCGTGTAGCCGGTGTAGATGGACACGTCGTGTGTTCGGAAGGTTCTCGTTAAGAATCTAATTGAGATGTTGCTCATAACTTCTGCCCGTTGACACGGTCTGCTCTGTAGACACTTGTTGGTTTATGTCGAGTCAGCTGTAAGACAATTGTATAAAATCAAGTGCCAAATATTGTCTCGTCTTGTTCTACAAACTGCTGCATGTCTCACTGACTACGTCATTTCCTGCCACACTGACTACGTAATTTCCGGTCACTACACAGAGCCGAAGAGGTCAGGTTTGGAGAATAATTTGGAAGATTGCAGTTAAGATTAATGGGGATATTAATTAGTAAGTGATAACATGAAACCTTTTTCACAAGACTACGCCCATTCATAGAGCAAACATCAAACAACAGCTATCATCACCCCTGCCATATTTTGAACTATACATGTGTTTTCAATACATTGACGACTGGTATCTTAGTGGTCAAAGTTTCAACGAAGCGAATGGTGATAGGAAATGGCAGTTTACCAGTACCGTTTAGCATCTTCATTTAAAAGAGAAACTAACACACACACACACACACACACACACACACACACACACACACACACACACACACACACACACACACATATATATATATATATATATATATATATATATGCGACCTTACATGGTTATGCAATGCCATATCAAAATAATTCGGTAATCGCGACTAATTATGATTAGTTCCACATGATTCCGCTGGGGTATATAGCCATTTCGTAACTCGTTGGATGGACAGTTTGGTTACTTTCAACCGCCCGAGACGCTGGTGGTAATGGAAGTGTGACGTCACACTCCTGCAGGCGAAACGCCCAAAATGTCAGCCTCCAGAGATGCTCAGAAATTCTCCCTAAACACTAACTAAATGACTACGTATTTCTGCATCCGCATGGTCACGTCAACAAAAATTATTACAAATCACAACGCTAACTAAATGTTTCCTAACACCACTGCACTGCTGATACATCATAGTACTGAATCTACTAGTAGGCCTGCTCTATTGGCATTCATTTCACATTTAAAAAATCGAAATTTAAAATATTTTAAGATTATTCTTATGGTACGACATTAGTGTGTGTTACATTTGGATATCTAACTGTGCTCTGACCCAAAAGCGAGGCTACCCATGACAGGTTTGTCTGAGGAGAATTTCAAGGGATTGACATCGAACTGGGGGAGGCAGATCGCGCGAAGTGACCACGCATATTTTGGCGCTGCGATGTTGATACTCGATACATGCAGTAAATTAATATCGATTGATGCGTAAGCGGGCACCAAGCGAATAGTTGAAAAAAGCAATGAACATGAGTCAGCATCACAATTGGCCAGCTACATAACACTATCGATTCAGGACTGATAAACATGTTTTAGTGAAAGCGGCGTTCCGAGTTACTACGAGCAAACTCAGTAATTACGCACAATTTTAACAGGTTGTGTGTGTGTGTGTTTGTGTGTGTGTTTGTATGTGTGTTTGTATGTGTGTGTGTGTGTGTGTGTGTGTGTGTGTGTGTGTGTGTGTGTGTGTGTGTGTGTGTGTGTGTGTGTGTGTGTGTGTGTGTGTGTGTGTGTGTGTGTGTGTGTGTGTGTGTGTGTGTGTGTGTGTGTGTGTGTGTGTGTGCTTACGGTGCGTGCCTGAACAGTTCCTGAGATATGGGAACTAACGATGGACGGCGAACGACCCAAAAAACTAAAAAGACAATAATATATATATACACATACATATATATATATATAATTTCATAAAACATATATTTTTAATGCTGCCTATTCTCCTTAGCTGCCTAGCACCTTCATCCATCCGCCGACGACTCGCGCATTGTTCACAATTACAAGATTACTTAATAGTCTGGGAGCCAACTGTCATTTTTTCCGTTAACCTTGCATTGTTGTATTAAGGTTTTTTTTACTGTTAATCTTGGTAGCCAAGGGTCTCTATTTTCAGAAACTGCTTGATGACATGTTGTCCCCCTTGAGCAATTTGAGAAATTCAAGATGGCGTCTAAGATGGCCGCCATTACCTATAAATGACCATAACTCCCTACCTATTCACCCTGGGAAGGTGATTTTTGTCTCTATACCTAGGTTTTACGGGTAAAGCTATCCATTAGGACTACGAAGGTAGCACAACCCATATCTCGCATAGTTCACATGCCCTGTGGTCGTTTACCTTTTCATATTTTTCCCAAGATTGAATAGTATAGAAGATATACCAGTGCTTGTAAACTGGCAGCCATCTTGGATTTCTAGATGATATCATCAGTATATGAACTTTGATCTGATACAGATAGATGTGTTTCCAAAATACCCAGTGATAGACACCTTCACGATTAATTTGGAGTAAATAGTTAAGGAAATATGCCAGTTTTAGTGTCACGGCGGCCATCTTGGAAATTACCATTATGTAATACGATATTAACATAATACTTAGTTCTAATGGATAGCTTGACCCCCTAAGACCTAGGTATAGACATAAAAATCACCTTCCTATGATGAACAGGTAGGGAGTTATGGTCAGTTATATGTAACGGCGGCCATCTTGGACGCCATCTTGAATTTCTGAAATTGCTCAAGAGGGACAACATGTCAAAGTTTATGAAAATAGAGACGCTTGGCTACTAAAATCAACAGTAAAAAAACTTAATACAATAATGCATGGTCAACCCTCTCTGCTCCCGGACTATAGGCCTTGGTTTGGTTGCACCACTGAGCTTGATCTTCGACGACATTGGCTCATAAGAAGTCATTACTATTATCATTGTTATTAATTTCCATTGTAAAAGCTATTTTAGATTTTAGAGGTATATTAAAAACAAGCAGTTTTTACGTTGCATCCGTTGCAACCTTCTCCATGAAACGAAAATACACATGTGGACAAACTCATTCGAATCGAAGTCAGCTGAATAAATATCGTTTATTTTATCACAAACGACATGTTTGTAATATTTCCAAAACACAAACACTTTCGTTTCTGACAATTGGTGTAGGCATTCGTAGTATTTCCACCCCTGCATTCGTTATTCAGTTGGCTTGATTCGTCTGTAGAATCTTTTGTGTTTGACAACTCCACCACCCGTGCGATTTGGCGCCGTCAACGTCTAAAGACAAAACAGAAGGCGTCAGAAAGAATGACCTACCTATGGACACAAGAACACAAACGTGTGCTCGATTACATGAACATTACATTAACAGACGAATTACATAAATTATGACATTGGACATCGACCTCATGCACACACATCAATACACACACATCAATACACACACATCAATACACACACATCAATACACACACATCAATACACACACACACACACACACACACACACACACACACACACACACACACACACACACACACACACACACACACACATTTCGCAACCGATGTAGATCCACGTCATGCTAATTTCCGTTTCGATTTTGCGAGCGATATAAATCCACCTAGTGGTCATGTTAGTTTCCGTTTCGAATTTAGAATTGTGGTTTCATACGCCATATTCATATTGAAATCGGATCAAAACAAAAAATTTCTTGTAAACATGCTCCGTGAGACTCACCATGACAAGTTTGTCCGAGTCCTCCGCGTCTAGCTCCCTCTCTATCGTAGAGTTCCACAGTGCACCTGAAGCGTCAATCATCGTCTGGAGGAGTTTTCTGTCACCTGTTCGCTGAAATGTCGTCTGCAATACAACAATGGAACATTATTTAAAATATACAAAAATGGGGTAACTAAATTTACCGGGAAAAGGTATAGTTTGTTTAATTAGCGTTGTCTTAGCATATAAAATAAAAGACCCCGAATTAAATTATTTCTATTTGAAACTATGTTCCATAGTAATGAGTTTATTTTCTAGTTACCTTTTCCTATTACTGGAATACCAATAACGATGCTGTCTCATTTGTATTATTATGTTGTGATTTTTGGGGTAGGACTCATTCTGTGTCAAATCTTAAGGCTATTGTGTTTTACAGCCGGTGACACGTGTTTACGTCCACAGACCTTTGAAACAATGAGTCACAACTAGATCTGGAGAAGTAGTAAATTGTAACGACTACAAATAGCCAATTAAGTAATAATAATTGTAATTGAACAAAACACAATGAGCGCCTGAATTGTGTAGTAATAGAAGGCAACGTAACAGTGACTGATCGGTTACCTTTCTATAAATATTGCCGCAAAGGAACTGAATAAAAGGTATTAATGATTTTATTTCTCGGACACCACAAGAGAATATCCCCATGAGGGATAAATAAAGGTACTTTGATTTGATTGATTTCATTTGATTGGACGTGTCAATTTACCACACACAAAACTACTTCGTTACAAGTAGAAGTAGTTAGTTGAAATCTTACTTCGTTAGTTAAAGTTACTTGAAAAAAACTACTACTCAAGTAGAGTAACGAAGTAGTTTTACTTCGTGACATGACACCCCTGCATATCATGGTAACAACTCAGCGTCCATCCTGTTGAATTTCTCTGCATCCCCTAAAAGGAAGGGCAGGCGAAAAGACACCAACCGTTACAGATATGTGTTTTAGTATAGTCTCGCCCACTGGGTCGTCGTCGAGACTGACAACGATTGCCTCCGGCGTCGCCGAGAGAAACGAGTCCACGACCCACGTCCCATCCTCGTCCGTCATGATCGACCAGGTCGACTTGTCACGGAAACGTTCCCTGTACATTGGCAGCTTACCTGAGAATGAACAGTAGACGACAATGTTAATAATAAACTAATAATGCACTAATAATAATTAATATTATTATTACAAATAATAGTAGCAGCAGCAGCAGCAGCAGCAGTAGCAGTAGTAGTAGTAGTAGTAGTAGTAGTAGTAGTAGTAGTAGTAGTAGTAGTAGTAGTAGTAGTAGTAGTAGTAGTAGCAGCAGCAGCAGCAGCAGCAGCAGCAGCAGCAGCAGTAGTAGTAGTAGTAGTAGTAGTAGTAGTAGTAGTAGTAGTAGTAGTAGTAGTAGTAGTAGTAGTAGTAGTAGTAGTACACGAAGAATATTCATACACAAATATCCACCACTGCCTGTAGCCAAGTACTCGTTCATACAGCTGAGTGACCTGGAGCAGTGCAGAGTGAACGAACTTGCCCACGGGTTCCGAATCTGGGTCCTCTATTGTCATAACTTTCACATTTTACTGACCTGGCGAGAAACCAACTTTTTATATAGTAGTAGCTTATGTCTTAACCTATTCCGGGGGGGGGGGCGGACGGAGGCACGGGCGGACGGAGGGGACGAACGAAGGGGACGGACGGAGGGGACGGACGAAGGGGACGGACGGAGGGGACGAACGAAGGGGACGGACGGAGGGAACGAACGGAGGGGACGGACGGAGGTCGCACGGTATTTAACACAAAATCCGTTCAACTTTCCGGTGCAACTTTCCGTTCACGAGAAAACAACGAAATATACGCGCATCATAATTTGTAACCAGTTGGCATTGGGCCATGGTTTTTCGTAAACACATCCTGCATGGTGATCGATGACTCTCGGTTACGTTTTTAGCCACACTTTCGGCTGATTCGGTGAGATTAACCAACATTTTTTAAATTGTGAAGAGAAGTGGATAATTTACACGGGCGCAGTATTGCATGGGTGATTTGTAAATATTATAAAAGCACCTTACATGCGTTATAAATATACTAGTATTACTTAAATATTTGTAATGGCAGTATCACCCGACGTCTTTATTGGAGAAATATCTTAATTTTATCAAGTCCCGTGTTCTTATAATCGGAATCGAAAGTGTTTATTGACCCAATAAAAATATACATAAAGCAATGTTCATACAAATTACCTATAGCTCAAGTTATAAAATAATATTACATTAGTACCGATGTGCAGCAAACTGCCAAGTAATTGCGTAAGAAATCACAGAAATGTAATTATAAGTGATTATGAATTGCTACTGTAGGTAAAATAACCAGGGGTCGAGGAGACTGTCACTAAGACCATTTTGGTCGCTCTCGTGGCAGCCACCCCATTTATTACATCACAATTAAATATAGTTGACTATTTTAAGCACTTCCAAATAAACACATGTGCATAATACAGCAACACTAGAATGTCATTACTGGTAACAAATCTAATAAACAACACAATTAGTACGTTAAGTTCACTTGGAATTTAGCAAAGGATTACAATCTCACAGTTAAAATAACACTATAACTAGACACAGTGTACCAATGAGAAAAAAATGCACATGCACGCACTGCGCGCTACGCCACTGCGTCTGTCGTGTTGGACATTGTACTATCAGTTGTGCTGTTGCGTGATCTGGGGAATTGATATTGATTGGTATCGTCTGACGTAAGCGGTCAATCGGTCGAAAGGTCAGTGGCTTGGACAATGGGTACAATGTGATATTGAAAATATGGTTATTAGGGCTGCTGTATAACTCAACCGTATGTGCGTGCGTGCGTGCGTGCGTGCGCGCGCGCGTGCGTGTGTGTGTGTGTGTGTGTGTGTGTGTGTGTGTGTGTGTGTGTGTGTGTGTGTGTGTGTGTGTGTGTGTGTGTGTGTGTGTGTGCAAAAATACCATAAACTGTGTACATGTTTTAAATGTATTAAAACTCATTATTATGTATACAAACAATATTATAGAAAATATATTTTACTAGAACATTTATGGAGATTTTCTAAAGATTATTGTTTATTATAGAAATGGATACAATTTATTTGAAAACTAATATTATAGAAAATATATTTTACTAGAACATTCACGGAGATTTTCTAAAGATTATTGTTTATTATAGAAATGGATACAATTTATTTGAAAACTCGCAATGTGTCTATACAAATTACATACATTATATAGTATTATATTACATTAAATTTAATTTTAAAAAACATTCATAAATACACTGTATTGAAGAATTCAATGGGTTTTTTCTGGTTAAAGGAGTTTTTTAAATGTCCAGTATAACATGTCGATGCAAGAACAGATAGGTTGCATGATACAGTGTTAAGTGCAGTCAGTTTAGTGTCGTAATAGTTACTCTTACACGTTGAAGATATCGCGGATTAACGAGTGGCTTCAATGACAGGTCTTCGGAGTCGATCAGAATTGTCATCCTCGGGAACACGTGGTTGGAGATTTGGCTTCACGCTGCCATTAAAACGCTTTACATGAACAGCTATACGTGAAACACACTGGCTGACACGATTGTGTTAAATGACAGGTTATCAAATTATTATCCGCAGTTCTGCTGTTGAATTCGATTTATGCAGTGATTGTGAAGTCTACATAATTTTTTTATTTACAAGCGATCTAAATATCAGTTTAACTCTGCCATGGACGGTGCCAAGGGTTGGGCAAAGGGCCAACAA
Source organism: Oasisia sp. SBJ-2009 (assembly GCA_964017155.1). NCBI lineage: Eukaryota > Metazoa > Annelida > Polychaeta > Sabellida > Siboglinidae > Oasisia > Oasisia sp. SBJ-2009. The sequence continues at coordinate 26,975,867 of OZ024865.1, forward strand.
CCCTTTCCCGTAAACAAAACAGATTGTTACGAAAACATCAACCAAAGGCACTCTACTGAACTTGGTAGGACAGAAAACGGTAGCGTTCCTTGGTCCCAGTGAGCGAAAAGGCATAAGTAAGTAAAGTAAGTAAATGTCAGTTTAATAATTGACCCTCAATATTGGATTTTGTTCCCGTAAGTGTGCGACATGCAGGTGTTTCAACTGACGTTAGCGGTATTTCTGAGTCTGTCGACCACCACATAACCATTGCATTCAGCAGGGCTGAAGACTAAGTGAGCAGCGACAAAATAAGTTATTTCGACCATTTAAACAAAAGAACGGACTTGTTATTAGTTGAGGTCTTTATGTTTCACATGTACATGTCTTAAACATACATTCACGGATATTTGCGTTTTTACATAATTGGCGGTTTTTTGCGCCAATGTTGAAACTCTTTATGAAATATCTACGCATTTTAACATTGCATATAGTTCTTTCTCTTCTTCTTATTGTAGCTCAGCACTGCGGGGGTGGGGGATGATAAAACATAAATATGTTCTAGTTATTATCACCCTAACATTTGTGAGACAGTTCGTCCAGAATTTGGGACGAAACCCTGGGTTGTGTGGGACATATGATCCCTGGCTCGGCGCCGACGAGCCGGATTTGAAGGCAATTCCATCTGCCTACGCAATGTGACGTGACACTGATGGCTAAAGCTTGGCTTCCGACTACAAACATCTATGTTAATCGAATAACTGGCTAACCATGGCTGCCACGTTTGACCACGGGTGGCTTCTTGCTGTCTGATGCACAAGTAAGAAAATCACAGAAAACAAACATTGCACGATCCATATGCATATGTGTACAGCCTAAATTCACACCAAGGTGTGGGACTAATATATTTACTTCGTATTTTGGCCCGATTTTTTAACGTATATGCTTTATAAGGAGTTCCCCTTTATAAGTACAGTTAATTAAGCTTATTAGTGTATGCGATTAGTAGAGCTCAGTGGATTTTCCAACCCAACCTAACCGATCGGATCAGTGCAATTTAGTTAGTGATTAAGTAATTAAGGGTAATTAATTGGCCCTTCGTGCATAAGACCGCGCGGATTAATAACATGATAATATAATTGCTTTATTGACTGATTGTCCCAAATTTATTTTATGTCCATTCTGCACACGCACTCCCAAACGCGGATGTTATATTTAACGGAGGCCTATATTTAATAGGCCGACGAGCGTTCATTGGGATTTAGAATTACACCATAAAACACCATATTTACTTTGGTATATTTTATTTAAAGAGAAAATCCTAAGCTTCAGCAAAACCGTCATAGGTTGTGTAATATCAATGAGTGCAAAAAAAGTCCTTTGTATTTCGAAGTAAAATGTATAAGGGTATAAGGCATGTCGTTAAAACATGCCGTAGAAACTATCATCGTAATGTTATTTTGGACTCCTTAATACCAGTATACCGGGAATCAGTATGCCGTACAAATGAAACGGCGAAAATCCGGATCCAAAAAATGCCATAGAATAACGTGTGTATGTGTGTGTGTGCGTGCGTGCGTATGTGTGTGTGTTAGAACGTTATAGAGATTCGTCTGTGAAAGGCGCACAGCCTTAACCACGAATCGGGTCCCGGATGTTTCGGCCAAAAACACCCTGCCCTATTTACACGTGGCCACATGCTGGGCAGACGATAAACATAGACTTCTGGGCATCTGATACAGAATCAGGTTAATGGAAATATTGATTCAGGGATGTGTTTACAAATGTGGTAACGCAATATACATACATATAGCGTCCAGGTATTTCTTCAAATTCTCCCTCTCCTGTTCAGTTTCCGTCGCCTGGTCCACCTCCCACTTGCCGATGAACCGTTTGAAGACTTCGTCGTTCTTCCAAGAGGTCATGTTCGACGAGATGCGTGGTGTGCAGTTGCCGGGAGAATGATGGATGCGGGAGAGAAACCAACGCACGTCGCTGGGAGCAGCGTCAACAGCTACGCCACTCAGCGTCCTGCCTCGTCACCAGAAGATATCGATCAAACGGTCGGATGCAATGACTAATTAATAACGTTGCCAGCCACAGCCGCACATGATTCGCCATCAGCGGTGACCAGCGCAGAAGAAGCCAGCGCCAACTGGACTCTCCGTGTCACAATGAGAGGGCCGAGAATTATACCCTTACAGGTTACTGAAGACGGAAGCCAGCAGGTCTCTCTGTGAAGGACGCTTAGGTCATGAACAGCTTGTCATCCGGCATTTTGAAGATGATAACGACGTTGGTAACAAGACGTTTCAGTAACACGACATTTCGTTCATACTGCACAGTATTTTATAATAAGATATAGATTTAGCCATGCATGGTAGGCCACTTAATATTAATTTTGATAAAATCAAAAACATCGTTAGCGAGGTATATTCTATACTTTTTAAACAAATACAGGTAGAACATTCCAAATGTGCATTGCTATAGTTGCTTATAATGGAATACAAGTTTTGCTGGTTGTTCAATAATGGGATAGGCCCACACGTTTTCTCGATTGAGACGTTTAGCAATAGGTGCTCTAGCAATACGTGGCATTCCCAGATATTGTTAGATGTGTTGTTTGATAACTGCCAAATGTCAACCTGTCCTTTTGTAGTCTAACTACATACGTGGCCGAAGTCTATACTTATTTATTTATGTATTATAAGGGAACTTAATTGTTTTTATCAACAGGAATGATTGCATATTTCTTCAAAGTAGTCTTGTATAAACGTATAATTTATATTATTTTAGCTCAATCGGAATGAACATTATAAAGCGCCCCACAACAATTATTTGGATGGAGCGCTATATAAGAAATATATTATTATTATTAAGTCATGTGTACCTAAATGTCCGGCTATGAGTTTGGTGGTTTCCCTGTATGCCTATTCAATGGACATTTCTTCGAGGAGCTATATTTAGTTTACTTTATAATGTCATTAAATACAAGCGTCCCAATAGTAACATGTTATTCTAAGTACTCAACACAGTTATGCAAGTCAATCATTCAAGCCACAAACCCTGTAAGTAGTAAATTCCTGTAAGTAGGTACGTGTTTACAGTAATTGTTCAACTGCATGTCTTGCTGCTCTGTAATTTAGTTCCCAACATACGTTCTGTTATTAACTGACTTGTTTACGTAGATTACCATGTTATATTTATTCCGTGGTTTAGCGGCCAACCAATCGGACAATCGTTACATAATTTCGTTACAATCGTTACATATTCTGTATTTTTATTAAGTCCGCGCAATAAGGAATTAAACATAAAAACAGTGGATATCTCATAACTATTTTGGAATGGTACTTGTATATAATACTAACTTTGAATGTAATGTATTTATGGTTTTGTTTTTATTTTAGTGAATCCAGTTTCGAATCCTGTGTTGTCGTGTCAAACGTTGTATACATTCATTACATTGTATTCACTCTACAGTGTTCCTGTTCACCTGGCTGCATCAATGAGTACCCTGTATAGACACTGCTGGATATTTGTAAATTTTGATTAATAGCACTTGAAAATAGTAATTGCATCGTGTCTGAATGCTTCCCAGAACAGTCGCGATGTTGTTCAGTTGCCAGGCAGTAAAGTGTAAAGCGCTTTCAGCTGTCCTGAGGGTTGGATACTGCGCCATAAGAGAACTTACCTTTACTTTTACCTTTACTTTGAACTAACACTTGTGAGAGAGAAGGCCTATTAACTAATGCTTTCATTTAAGAAAAGTATGACATTTTGGGTTTTCATGTTAGTCACAGAGGCTTTTTTCCGAGCTTATTTGTGGCTGGGTTTGTTTCCGTATTCCTAATGTAATGTGTTGATTCGTGTAACGCACGCACTGTGTCACAACAGAATGCGCTTAATGCGATTAGGAATAAAGCCTTGTAACTGGATTGATAATTAAATATATTATTGAATTAATTCATTTAGCCGTATTGCATTTGTATAATACTTTACCTCAATATACTATTTTCCTAACTCATGACCCGTAGTACGATAAAATATGTGTTTTATCAGGTTATCATGATTAAATAAAGTTTATTATGATTATGAGGCGTGCTATAAACGGACGTCTGGTCACCTACACGTGGAGATGCCCCGGTTATAAATGTGACAGACCAACACCTGTAATCAACTGCTCATAGACTCACTACTATGGTTGGTCTTCATAACGAATCAACAAGTCAAGGCTTGCACCAAAGACTAATAACTCCGGAATTCTTGTCAGTGGCGTTAATAGCCGAGGAGTAATTAAGTACATGAGAAATAATGCGATTGTAATTTAAAGTTGCAAACTACACGTCATGTCGCCGAACGAATACGGTAGGTTCGTGGATTTTGAGAACAACAAAATCTCCTATAATTAATCGAAAATAGATTACAGTATAGAAATATTACTATAGAAATGTGACGATTATAAAAGAAAAAACAGCAATGGAAAAAAAATAACGAGAAAGCAACACATATATATTTTAGTCATTTCATATCAAGAAATAAAGGCAACAAATAAATGGCACATTTTGTAGTACCCTAACATCGGTTAATGTATGTATATGCTTAGCTTTATGTTCGCTGCACGTTACAAAGGTGCAAACTGTATTTTATTACCTTTGAAGTAAGACTTGTGAGAGAGGAATAACTGCTTTCATTTGTGCTCATAGATGCACCTCGTCTTTATAATCCCCCTTGGGTAACTGCAATCCTAGGACATATGTTCACACCTTGTGCATTGTGCGTTAATTTGAGATGCGACAAAATTTCTTCACAGAACTCAATGACATGCTTTGTGTTAATGTCCTGGTGAATGTTTTAAATTGATTGTCTGCGTAATGATTTTAATATTATTTTTTATTTGAATATTATTAATTGTTGGTGTTAGGCAGAAGGTTTTTCCAGTGAGGAGTTTATTTTTAAAGTGTCCAACATAACATGTCGTGGCAACAACAGATAAGTTGCATGATACAGTGTTAAGTGCGGTCAGTTTAGTATCGTAATAGTTACTCTGTCACGTTGAAGATATCGCGGATTAACGAGTGGCTTCAATGACAGGTCTTCCGAGCCGATCAGAATTGTCGTTTTCGGGGACACGTGGTTGGAGATTTGGCTTCCCACTGTCATTAAAACGCTATACCTGAACAGCTCTACGTGAAACACAACGGCACACTGGCTGATGGACACGACTGTGTTAAATGACAATTATCAAATTATTATCCGCAGTTCTGTTGAATTCGATTTATGGTGTGATTATGAAATCTACACAAAAATGGGACAAACGTATTTCCGGATAAATTAGCATTTTCGAAGGTTTCTATTTCTACGTAGACAAAGTCTTAGCCCCAATTCCCTTCAGTTATTCCTTGATAATCATGAAGTCTCGTGATCTGGTCGGGGTGCTCTTTGTGCTTATCCGAAGTTGAGAAGGGTCTATTACAATCAATTCAATGAGATCAAAGCTCATACCCATGTCCACTATGCAACGCTCTGTGTTATATAATTATTGTTTTTATTTTACTTACCTTGTACATATAAATAATCACGTTTTTTGTTTAAATTAACTTGTGCATAAAATAAATGAGTGTGGCCTATTAACCAAAGTAGCAAGTGAAACTATCAATAAGTCATACCATTCCAGATTTATTGTGTATTGTTTTATAATAATATAAAATATATTCTGTATTTTTATGATATAAAAATAATAATGCTGTAATTTTTTGTTATTATGCCTTTCATGTGACACAGGTAATTCAGTCTCTTTTTGAAATATCTTCTATCCGTGCCATAACGCCCGTTTACAAACTGGTAATTTAAACCACTTACCAATGAAGCCACCTGTCTGGCACAATCACACGTCCAACCAGACCACCGAACTGAATAAAGACCACGACTCGTGACCTGACTCCTCTGTTGAACTTTGTACTTGCAGATACTAAGGCCAACACTCCTCCTTATGAATGGATTTTAAAATTGTGTCACTCTGATAATGTTACGTGATTTTGGTAAAGCAGATCTATTGTGCCTAAGCAAGGGTGCGCAGGTACTCATCTCCATGCAATGGTTTTAAAAATCACGAATAGTGGTTGATTGCACAACTTTAGCCTTTTGACTGATACTACGCCAAGTAATTTATAATGAAATATATTATATATGAATAGTGAATTCTAATTATATACTATGTATGAATAGTAAATGATAATTATATATGAATAGTAATTTATAATGAAATATATTACATTTGAATAGTAATTTATAATGAAATATATTATATATGAATAGTAAATTACATTTATATATGATATATGAATAGTAATTTATAATGAAATATATTATAATGAATAGCAAATTATATTTATAATTTATATTAAATATGAATAGTAGTTGATTGCACAACGGTGATTGTCTCTACTCCAAAGCGTGTCGTTGTTCTTTTTTACATGTTCCTGCCATTGTTTAGTTATTCTGATTCTGATATGTCTGAGTGTGCAACAGTCGAACTCTTGCGTCTTTTTATGAGCTTCTTCTCACGGGAACTCGTACGTGTCTACAATTTTTAGCCCTGTTCTCTCTAAGTCTGCCGTCCCTTCGAAAGTTACTCGTTGACGTTATTATAATTACTTCGTATATAGGCTTACATAATATTTATAGCATCATTTTGTATTTTTGCTTTATTTTTATTCAGTTATTCGATATTCCAAAGGTAACTCTGTAAGGAACCTAGTTTAAGCTACTACCTATAGCGATTGTAGGAAAAATACAGACGTTTATCATTTATTCGGGTTTTGATATCATCTAGTTGTTATGTGATCCGCACACTTCTATACTGGAGTCCTCATGAAGCCACGTTAACTGTTTCGATAACCCGTCGTTGTGCTGCCGGAGGAACCGACCCGGCATACAACATCCTGTAGTGTGCCTAAGAATACCAGTCGTTGTAGATCCCTTACAAAATCAGCTATGCGGAACCGGGCACTTGACCGCTTGAGTAAATCACGCGGTCAGTGTTGTAATTAGCGGCAAAGTTAATTACCTGTGTTAATGGTCAGCGTGAACTGTGAATTGGATTGGGTGACAAAACCCCAACCACTTATTGCAAATGTGGACAAAACCCCAACCGATTTGATATAGACTGTATGATATATGAATGACCATACTTTGTCTGTATATGCATACATACATACATACATACATACATACATACATACATACATACATACATACATACATACATACATACATACATACATACATACATACATACATACATACATACATACATACATACATACATACATACATACATACATACATACATACATACATACATACATACATACATACATACATACATACATACATACATACATACATACATACATACATACATACATACATACATACATACATACATACATACATACATACATACATACATACATACATACATACATACATACATACATACATACATACATACATACATACATACATACATACATACATACAAGCATGCATGTACTGCTAGATTCTCACGGTGGTCTATGCGCACTGTTATATTCTATGTCGTGTTTGACACATACGGAAGCGTAGGTAAAGTTCCGTCCACATGGAATAGTTCTGTCTAAGAGGTGTCCCTAGCCGTTTAGTGAGGTCGTAGAAAAGAAAGTTACAAAAACAAGTAACCGACAAAAAGTAACACAAAAGAAAGCAACAGCCGAACAGTTAATAATTTATTTTCTACACATTGTAGAATTACTTTGTGATTTAACATTATATTATCATATTATATTGAATAACAACTTCTGACAGAAAAATGTAGGATATTTTGTTCTCCTTACTTGCATTATATCCTTGTATAAAGGCCTTCAAGCGTTAGAAATAGTTAGCGAGGTTCTCCCCGAGTTGGTCACAACGCTTTTCCGGTCACAATATTCGAATCAACAAACGCCTGTGAACATTTACAGTTTAAGCATAAAGTACCGATACCTGTTTTATGGGATGCATAAGCGTTTCACACTGTGACGTTTATATGAAACAATTTGGACTCTACACCCCATTATACAGTACTTGTCGTTTTAAAATTGATAGTTATTACAACAAGTAATGTGGAATACAAAATACAACCACAAATGTGTGGATAGACACACATCAATGTTCACGATAGTTTTCCTGCAACAGTTCCGCCAGTGAGTTGATCCCGAATCTTGGAAACACCTGACGTTAACGCCGCTGTGTTTAAACAGATGCGACTTGTTATCGCCAGACAAATGACCGCCTTCACACGGGTGCTACATGTGATGTGCTCATGCCGGCTTTTTGCCTACCGAACCGTGTCACTAGTCTGGCAGCATTGTTCTGCATTTATTGTTGAAACGACATGAGTTACTACAGTACATTGTTGTAACTAGGCTATTATATGTCCCGGTACTGCTACAAATGGAACAATTACGTTGAAACTACTCTTGCCTTTCATTCCTACGCGGTATTGAAATATTACAGGAAAAATATATTATAATTATCATTAAACCTTTAGTTAGCAAATCGTAACCAAATAGCCATTTTTGTTGTACCCTTTTTAGGCATATTGTGTAATATGCCATAAATTGCTTGAATGAAAAATTAAATAATAATATATAGTAATTATAATAGTAATAAATATAATAATGAAATAAAAAATAATAGTTCAAATGTAATATTTATTGTAATATATTCCATCCAGTATGAAATAGTAATAAGAAAGAAACCTAACATATTATTTTAATATATTTATTTCATTACCCACTGTATTTGTTACTATTCTAGTATTAATGTCTATTTTAGAAACTTTCCAGTGCATTTTAATGATTTTAAATTAGCATCTACTTATATATTTAAATTAATACATGATTATTATCTAGATTCATATTTTTATTCTTAGTCCCAGTATTTTACATAGTGTTGTCTAAAAATGTCAGTTAATTTGGTAATGGTTGTCCCTGCATTATTACGTTCCACATGCTATAAAGTGCCACGAACAGTTACAATTGGATGTGACGCGCTATATTAAATGAAAATGTAATTATTAAATAAAGAAATGGATTACATTGCGGGGTAAATTAATCCAAGACATTCGTCTGATAATTAGTAACAACAGTACATACATGTGTGTAGCCTCGGTTACCCAGGCTCCGTGAGGTGGCAACACTTTTAAGCCCATCAACTCTGCCTGGGAAACTAATGCTCTGCATTTGTAACCGCCATTGAAATAAACATTCAAATAACGATATACTTTTACAAGATAATGATATCCTATGAAAAATAGTCAACACCGAACTTACATTAACACAAAACTAAGTAAAAATGTAAAGTTACAATTGTATATAAAATGAGAATTACGGCAGGATTAACCAGTATCCGTGAGGTGGCAGCATTGTTTAGCCCCACACGGATAGCATACCAATTAAATAAGGATATTGTTTATCAAATAATGTTGTATTATAAACACTTTTCAAAATTAAACTTATATTAACACAAAATAAATAGAAATACACTTTTGCGGTTATTTTTTATATAAATTATGGCAGGATTAACCAATGTCCGTGAGGTGCCAGCATTATATAGATCACGCGGATAATATTCAAAAGGCTGCAGAATCACCAGACTGTCTTCTCGGCGTAGTTACGCAACCGACCGACAGTCGGCTAAGCGAGACTAGCATGTGTGTGATTCCCTTCGGTCATGAGTCCCCGCTTTCCTCTAACCGCTTTTATAGGAAGGACCCGGGTAACCATATTACACTTGTAGTGTTAGATTGTCCACCAGAGGCGCCTCGGTTTATTTTGGTGCTTCAAGAATGCAGTATCCGTTATGCGGCGACACCATACGTGTTACAGTAAGCCTGAAAACGGTTTCCGTGGTTACGTGGATCTTAGCATCATGGGCAGATTGCCATGCGAACTACCCCTGGTAAACCCCTACGAGCTTGATTCGGGTGAGTTGAAATAGTTTATTGACTTCGCCAATCGTAACGTTATACCCGTCAGAACAGCGCAAAAACCCGCTTCAATTTGAGGATGGTCCCGATGGATAAACACTTCAATTCCAGTAGGCCCTGCCTAGTATAACGTACGAGCCGAATAAAAGGTATAACTGTTACAGAATACAGATAATACATTTAACCGATGAGTTTGACATGCATGGCCCACCATTACCTAATGTTTGTAATAATCATTCAATCAGAATAAAGATCGATATTCGCCCCTTGAGCGTTGTAGTACATGGCTGTGTCAAGTCGTTGACTATAACAATAACCGCCCAATCGCACGAACAGCTGTACGGTTATGTGTATTTGTATATTTGTTTCTACATCCTAAACTGGATGTAAAATTGCATGTAACACAAGCAGCGTGTGGCTGAAATCACGCAACATTATATAAAATGACCGGAGGCCGACCACATTCCTCGTAAGCGATTTCGTTGGCTGGAGTTTTGCGAAGGGACGTGCTAGGGGTAACGAAGGCTGGTACTGACATAATCAACATGATTATATATATATATATATATGTATATATATATATATATATATATATATATATATATATATATATATATATATATATATATATATATATATATATATATATATATATATATATATATATATATATATATATATATATATATATATATATATATATATATATATATATATATATATATATATATATATATATATATATATATATATATATATATATATAGTTTTGTGTTTGGGTTCTGATAGTATACTATTTATATGGCTTTAAAGTTGCTTTCTGAAATAGTATTTCATGTGAATCAAACTGTCATATGCATTGCACTTATGTTTAATTAACTGCATGCATTTCGTCAACCCCGTCTGAATTAAATTTAACATAATAGGCAGTTTTAACATTCGAAGTGATATATAAGCTTATACGCCAGCAAACACGATCAAACAAATGCCTAAATACATACATTAATTAATTAATATTATTTATGTTGTATACATTTTCTTAAAAACAGATAAATTGAGCATTTGACCCATTATGCATGAATAGGGAATATACTAAGGTAACATGACAGTTGCAAACGCCCATGAATCCAGTAGGCGGTTATCCAGTCCAGTACGAGAACATTGTTTTGTACATTTTATTTAAGATCTTTTTGGGTCTCTCCAGGGCGACCAGTCTTGTGTATGTACCACTGTTTGGAATCTGTCTTCTGTATCTGTTCCATGCTCGGGATGTTTGGTCTTTTGTGTATGTTTTTATTTGTGATGATGTTTGTATTTGTGATGATTTGACTCAAACTGTATCAAACGACCTCAGCAAACCTTCACAACATGAGGAATAACTTTAGCAAAACATCGGATCATTACTTCTCGTGAAACCACCACACACCTGTACACATTCTAAAGACAACAAAACAGTCATGATTTACAGCTCATTTTAATACTTTCAAGGTAAATTACATACAAAGTCAAATTCATATGCAACGTTATATTACTACACATGCCAGTTAACCATTTATTCGTCATTTAGTTTACAACACAATATTAGGAAGACATCTCAATGATCTACAATTGGCACACGACGATTTTAAACCAACACATGACTAGTCTTTTGTTTGTGCCAAGACAGCTAAGTGAACAGTATGTACTCCAAATACACATTTAATATAGTAATACATCAATTGAGTATATCCTTGGAATATGTTGCGCCGCTTCATTTATACATCTACCACAAACCAAGACAGTAATCGCAATTAAACGTTTACCAACGTCACAACTATTTTAGCCAACCAGAATCCAGGACGAATTCACTGCCGGACTACTAACTCCGCGTAAGTAGAGCACATCGATCGCACGTACGCTGGGCGGTTACATAACCGTAAACGAAATCTATTATCGGCTGATGCAGCGACTCCGCTCTACTTCTCGCGCTTGTAGACTCGTTTGCACGTGACGTCTTTCGCAAACAACGTCTACAATAGCAAACAAGCCGCGTTATATTTCACAATCTACATACAAACATGGCGGCTTTACCTATAAACGTGTTATTTGCGTGTGGAGCCTGATGTATTTTGACAACGGGAGGGATGTCGGGAACCTCAGGGGAGCGGTGTGGTATTTTGGATAAACATTAAGGGGAAGATGCAGCAGCGAGGTGCCGTGTGATTGTATGGGTCTCAGCCTCATTATTCAGCCTTAGTGTCAGACGGAGGCAGGGGAAGATTGTTAATGATAGCACGGCTCGTGATGGCATTGATTTAATTCTGTGTTAGTGGATTAGAGTAGCTACTAGCTAAAATGTTGCACTCCCGATCAACTTGCCAGCTATGGCCGGGTGGAGATCCCCTTGCTGTCAGTTCGAAGCTAGACAAATGTGTACGATAACAGAACGGTCATGCGAATAAATCGATGGTGATTGGACCATAAGCCACCCGTATCAATGAAGAGAACGTTGGGGTATGTTACATTAAGGACCCCAATCAATCCTCTAATTTATATTTATCACCCTCTGGCAAATATCGATCGTTCCCTAACACAAAGAAATACAGACAGCCTAGTTTACGAGTCGTACCAACATTGCCATTTAGCGAGTAAGGGCGCACGGGTTCTAACTGCTGTTTCATACACACACTCGCACGCACGCACGCACGCACGCACGCACGCACGCACGCACGCACGCACGCACACACACACACACACACACACACACACAATTGCTGCAGGGCATTCTGTGTGTCGTTGAATGTACTACGAATGGAAACGTTCTCCTAGATATCCTTCATGCCCTAGTCGATGCATGTCTTGAATTAATGAGACACACAGCGGCGAAATCTCATTTAGAAGCAATCACGTTCATCAGGCAGCGATGCTATTACTATCATTGCGTTCCCGGCGACAATGGAAAGTCTATTTTCCAGCCAGTCGGAACATAATAACCGGGAACCCTGGATGGGTGTGTGGTTAGACAAATCTATCCTAATCGCGGATTTTAAGGACGAAGATGTGAAAAACAACATTATAGCGACGTTACAAAAAGACACGAAAAGACTCGTCTCACCATGTTGATGGTGTCGTCATCCGCGATCTCCCGTGTGATAGTCGAGTCAGGGTCGCCGACCTGCGCCTGGACCAGCTTACTGCCGTCCAGTGTAACCGTCGTCTGTACAAGAACAACATTACCGTGTTATATGACAGAGTAAACATGTCACATTTTCTTGGTTTTTGTTTGGTTTGATTATGTAATTGTTATTGAGCATACGTAGGTACGCCCGTATGGGTGCATGGGTGCGTTCGTGCGTGCGTGTGTGTGTATTTGTCAGTGTGTATATATATATATATATATATATATATATATATATATATATATATATATATATATATATATATATATATATATATAAGAACAACATTCATAAAGCAATAGCATTGAGAGAGAGAGAGAGAGAGAGAGAGAGAGAGAGAGAGAGAGAGATCCAGAAACAAACGGACAAAAGCTGGTGATAAGACAGAGACTATGATTATGAAGGTAGACGATATCTGACCTAGAAGGTATGAATGGATTAGCGATGTGGTCTACTACATATATAAACCGAAAGAGGCATTTCCTGTAGTTCCAGCGAAGGCGTAATGACATGTCTACGCACTAACAGCACACGTCGCTTTCAATCGATAGCCAACAGCATGTGAACATACACATTAAGTCAAAACATATGTAAGCCTCGCGCTTAACAGCTTCCATGAAACGTAGCAGACCGGAAAACATTAATCATGTGTAAGTGTACAGTATGTTCGTTTGAATAATGCAGCGATATTTACTGGATATTTTGTTAGCATTTCTTACGATAAACAAATATGCAGCTAAATATCATTATACGGTCGATTATCAAAGCAATCCTAGTACATAATTAAATTAAAATGTATTCAGATATCCATTCATGAACACCTTTACAGTTTACACCCATTGCCAGCCAGGTCAAAAGCGCTAAGCCTAGCAGGGTAAAATAACATACGTGCACTTGTACTGAAACAAATTTAGATAAATGAAAACCAAGTTAAGATTAATGTAATCCTGTTAGCAAATAATATTTATATACGTTTTTTGAAATAACCATCACTAATTATCAAACTCAAAGTTAATCATTATATATAACTATATATATATATATATATATATATATATATATATATATATATATATATATATATATATATATATATATATATATATATATATATATATAACTATATATATATATATATATATATATATATATATATATATATATATATATATATATAACTATATATATATATATATATATATTATATATATATATATATATATACATATATATTAAAACACACAATACTGATCACACGTTCAGACAAAATCAACGCCGACCTTGACATTGCGGCCGTCTCCCGTCGTCTCGTCGAAGGGTTCTCCCAGCTTGAAGGAGATCTCCGTGTTCTTCACAGTCGACAGCGTCTTCAGGTTCCACGTGTCTCCGTCGACCGCGATCTCCAGCGACGGCTTCGCGACTGACGCCAACTTCCTCAGCACCATGTTGACTCCTGCAGGACAACGACAGACGGTTATAAACCGAACATCACACGCACGCACGCACGCACGCACGCACGCACGCACGCACGCACGCACGCATACACCATATATTTGATATACACACATGTTGTTGATGCTGTTTTTGCTGTTGGTAGTGATGTTGTTATCATTGTCGCTGTTCTTGTCGTTGTTGTCATTTTGTGTGTGATTTGTTTCGTTGTTGTTGTTGTTGTTGTTGTTGTTATTGTTGTTGTTGTTGTTGTTGTTGTTGTTGTTATTGTTATTGTTATTGTTGTTGGTGGTGGTGGTGTTGGTTTTGTTGTTGTTGAAACTCATGGACACGAATGATTACTGTCCATGCACAGACCGCACAGATGATGTGATACAATTGACCATTTGCAGCATTCACCAACGGAGCCCCTAATCCCTATCAGCAACTGACCTGTCGATTGAATGACCCGATGACCAGCGAAACCGGTTGACGGACATGTGTAGCATTGGCAAATTCTATTGTAAACGTTGTTGACATTCTGACCCAAGTTACCTTACTGATACATGAAATGTAACGCCTGCGCCTGTCTTGCAGTTCGCCCTGCAGATGGTCGGTCGACAGATACAAGACATAAAGCACGAGGCGTCTTCTCTCAGGACCAGGTCAGTTTACTAAGCTTGTTCACCATCTTCACCTATCCCGTAGTCTGGTGGACCGTTGGGGCGCCACAGATGACCTGGCAACCAGCTCCCTCCATTCCTCTCGCCTCTCAGCCTTCCTCATGGCGGCGCCCAGCGTCATGCCAGCCCATTCCGAGATGTTGTCCTCCCATCTCTTTTTCTGTCTCCTTCTCCTTCCTTGTCATGTGCCCTGCAGGGTTGTCTTGGCAAGCCCTGTAGATCTTGTTACGTGCCCGTACCATTTCAGTTTGTTAGCGTGTTACTGTTTTTAATAATGGCATTCCAGGTATTTCAAATTCCTTGAAATCGTCCAATTTAAATGAAACCAGTAATGCGAAAACACAGTGTTTAGAAACTACGAATTTGTGATGTGTTGAAATCGTATATTGAACGCATAAAACAGGTGTTTATAGTGACGTGTGCAGTTATTTTGTGAAAATATGTGGTTTTATTTTTAGTTGAGCACCAACATTCATCTTAATGGGAATGTTTGTGACCCGAAAAAGTTCTTTCGTGTCCCAAAGTATTATGAAAAGGGATTCTTTACGTAATTTTAACTCTTTGTAATGTACATAATGCTGTCAATATTATAATTATTTGTAATTCTACGCATTTATTTCATTAGAATTATGTTTTATTAATAGCTAATAGACATGCCATATACGGAAGACACAGGGGAGCGAGCCAAAACCACAAATTCTGCGGAGGCGGATTTATTTTGGGTAACGAAAGGGATTCTTTTTCGATATATTATCAGTGTCATTATCGATTAACAAAAATATATTATAATTAAATGTAGGCATATGGCTACATGCAGTAGTTATATTAATTAAAAGTGCTATACATTGCAAAGAGTTTTATATTCTCAGAGTCCCCTTTCATTATAGTTTGGGACACGAAAGATTCCTTTTGCGTATCAAAGAATCCCTTTAACGTCCTTGTGTTTGGACTTTTTCAGACTCAAGGCTTTCGAGCCTCAGAGCCCGCGTTCCGTGCACGGCTGGGCCCCGACCTCTCCCGGCTACAGGCAACAGAGGCGGAACGGCATAGAAGGTACGTACCACCTCGCGCTGACAACGTGCGATAGTGTAATATGTATTTGCAAATGAATTTTATATGCACTACAATGGAAAACGATACAAAAACACGATGTACATAAATCTAGTTAATTCAGTATTGTCTCTGTGTGATTATATCACGAGTAAATGGCTGCGTGACCCTTGGCTTCCAGTTGGTATGAACCCGAAACACTTGGATAATGGGTGATCTTTTTCTTTCATAACTGATTTCTATTTTGTTACGACAATTATCATGCGCCATTTTCCCCAGCGTCTGTGCGCGTGCGCAAGTCACAGTCGTCGCCGTCGGCAACTGCCCCGGCCAAGCAGGCGGAACAGCGAGTTCAGTCGGCCGTCCGTAACATTATCGACAGTTGCGACGCGACGGGCGAGTTGACAGTGCCGCTGACGTCGGACGACGGGAAGCTGGACACAGTTGTCACCTACAGGTGATGATTACCAATTAATGACTGTCACGTTTTTCACCGTTTGCCGACGCGGCTTTCTCACATTGCAACAAACTGATGTTCTGCGCATGTGCGTGGGTGTCTTCCGGTTCTGCTTCTCGGTTAACGTTTTCGCACTTACATTTGTCCGGGCTTTAAAAACTATCCGGATAATGGTAAAATCATCAATGTGCAGCGAAACGCAAAGCATTTATGGTGTAAACACCACGGGCTGTTCGTTAACACTCCCGTGGTGATTATTGTGAAGATTTGCTTAACATTTCGTTGAATACATTAAAATATTATGTTTGTTTAAAACATTTTCACGGATTATGGCGCACTGCAATCACGTGATTTGCGCTTGCTATCAAAACATCCTCCGAAAGTGTTCGTATCGTATTATCAAAGACGAATAACTTTGCTGAAATGTTACATGCATCCTAATGAACAGCCCACGGTATTTTTACACTTAATGCTTTGCGTTTCGTTGCACATTGACGATGTAACATTTATTGCGCATGCGCAGAAACGCCACCCGGATAGTATATAACGCCCGGAAAAATGCAATCGCTACAACGCAAGAGAAATTAGCCACTCGGCACCTACATAAAGGTGTACAGATCGTTAAGTACGAGAGTCTATGCAAATGCGTGGTTTTATATAAACTCTTTTTGGCGTCATATATACATCGAACAATTAGGCCCTAATATACACTAACCATTTAAAATACTTTAAAAACATCCCCGTCAACGATTTAGTCAGAACGTGGTCTTAATGTGGGTCACCCCACAACACGAAGGGTGACATCCTGCTCATGGCACAATCGTTAGTTGTATCAAATGTCTTTCAAATATTATGTTGAGGTGTTAACCGTTGCCATGGCACACAATATCGTAGATTTCAACTAGGTAATTGTTTGCAATAAAATGTTTATTTGCAATTTGCTGATGCATGTAAAACGTGACTCCTCATAAATGAAGTTGTTATTTACCTAAGCAGCTATAAAAGGTTATGTAATAATTAATGGATATTTTGCGAAGAGAAAAACGACCATAATGACTCAGAAGATAAAAAATTGTAATGTCAATTATTACAAACAAACGGAAACATCCGTATATGTACGAGTTCATGTTTCACAGCAGCAACTGGGATACCAGCAACACCACCACGTCCGATCCCATTCAAATCGCGACGCAGGAACACTTGCGCATGCGCATGGAAGGCCTGGCGCCGACGATGACGTCGGCCGCACTTCCGGTGAGACGGGAGGTCTACGGGAACGCCAATGGGAACGCCACGGACTCAACCGAGCAGGAGGAGTGGCCTCTTCCGGATAAATGCCAGAGGGAAGAGGAACTGGCAGATGCGTGGAACATTTCGCCGAAACCGCTGACGTTGCGTATTAGCCCGAAACATTTCCTAGCGGCCAGCGACCAGAAGTCTCCGGGAATGAGGTAGGCAGAGACGCCGGCACAATACTAACTGCGGTACGGAAGTCGACGATTTACTTGTATAACATAGTCCGCAACCTTGGCTTAGGTAACTTGCAAGACGATTTATAATATAATCAGTCACAGTTTCAAACTTTTAGTCAAGGCTTAGTCTTCTAAACCCATCCTAATTCGTTGTGACTTTACTATATAATAATTCTGAGAATGTGGATATATCTTCAGTTCAGCGTATCTCTATGAGACGTTGTTGCCCGGATGATCCCAAGACACGCTCCCCTGTCCGTCGTTGTTCTTCCTGTTCCCACGATGTTGTCCTCCAACCAGTCGCTTATGTCCTGCTCCCATATTCTTCGGTTTTCCCCTTCCTCTTCCTCTCTTTCCCTCCATCTTGCCTTCTATGATAGTTTTTCCATGGCATTATGTCTTTTGGTATAACCAAAATAGTTCATTTTCATTCCTATGTTTCTATTAACTATTTGGCAACTCGTTGTCTAATCGCTAAAAGACCTCTACGTCTGGAGATAGCGTATTTTAACATTTCTGCACACGTAACGGATGCTTAGTGTAAGAGACGTTTAAACTGAGCGAAGGCGACACGTACCACAGCGATACAACGGCCGTTTATTAATTTTAGTGTTTCAGGTGATTTGACCTTTTGTGGCGACTGCGTCACCTGACCTATATTCCCTTATAAGGCAAACGATCCCGTGTATACGTGTGCAAAATCCTACTATTTGTACTTCGGGGCTTTGTAAATATAACAAATTATAATAATCCGAACAATATTACGGTGGGATCGATGCCATCCACCCAACCCTCATCGAAACAATTGGAACGGTCAATAAATAGATATATGTGATGGAGGCGTTGCTAAAAAAGACAAAGGTGGTGTATACAGACAGGATCCCAATTCGTTCTCTTGAAAGGAATGGTTAAAACATATTACATCAGTCAGCTGCAACTGATTTAATATGTCAAAAATAACCATTCGTTTAGAGGCACAGCTGAAAACGTTTGATTGACATTTTTACACACGTTACGTTCACTGCGGAGTACTAAACCCATTTCCTCCCCAAACAAAAGTCAAATGGGCCCTTCACCCCCCCCCCCCCCGCCCCCACCTATATCCAAATTCTTTAGGGATTATTGTGCGAAAAATCAGGAAACGGACCATCTGATTTACCACACAAAAAACATGTTAACGGTGTTTTAGGGCATGCAAACTGGAGTGTATACAGGAACAGGACCGACCGGAAGTGACCGACACTCCAGACTCCCCGCGGACAGCGGGGGGCGGCCCCACGTCCCCGCTGACCGCCTACATGTATCCCATATTGGACCTGCTTGGTTCGGACACAGCAGACTCTCTCCGTTCGTCCACACCTCCGCCGCTCACTTGGCGAGACCAGACTGGCTCCTGGTAACTATTATGTTTCTTCTGCCTCCGCCTCCGCCTCCGCCTCCGCCTCCGCCTCCGCCTCCGCCTCCGCCTCCGCCTCCGCCTCCGCCTCCGCCTCCGCCTCCGCCTCCGCCTCCGCCTCCGCCTCCGCCTCCGCCTCCGCCTCCGCCTCCGCCTCCGCCTCCGCCTCCGCCTCCGCCTCCGCCTCCGCCTCCGCCTCCGCCTCCGCCTCCGCCTCCGCCACCGCCACCGCCTCCCCCCCCCCACACACACACACCCACACACACCCACACACACCCACACACACCCACACCCACACACACACACACACACACACACACACACACACACACACACACACACACACACACACACACACACACACACACACTATATTACAGGTACTGAACTACCAACTACACCCGCCTTGTTTCGTCGCCAGTCCACGCTCAGACACCGGCAACACAGCGGCGACTGCCGACGTCGAGGCGCTCAGTGCGCATGCGGAGCCGGAGCCGGAACCGGACACGCTAAGCGCACGCGTGGCCGACGACACGACGGCGCCGGGTGTTCCGGAAGAGGGCGAGAGGCGGCGCCACATCTCGACGCGACAGAGTCGCATTCCGCCGCCCAGGGTCTTCTCCAGCTAGGTGGCGCCACCATCCACCATCCTTCGATTCGTATTCGTCCGACTCAGCATGTTGGCACAGCGGGCAGATCGGCCATGACAGAGCGGACGTGCAGTTGTGTCTACGCAAGGGATACGCAAACTGTACTTCGGTATTGACTGGTCGAAACAGTAGATTTAAATTTTGCGTCAATTTGTTTCTTCGTATTTTCATGACAATAGGTTATGATGGTTTTCAACTGATGCCGTTATAGCGCAACCAATCTTGTGTCGGGCGAGGAACCATCTTATTATCACTTAAACAATTCAGAAATGGACTTCTACTGTTTTAACATTTCAACGGCGACATATTCGCTGGAGAAAATGGGTGGCATAGGGAACCAAACGTGTGGACACATATTACGCGTGCTTCTTACACGGACGGCGGACGGCGCAGAGTTCATCAATTGGGTGAGGTCCTTCATAGCGGACCTATTGTATATGGGAGACCCTAGTAAATAGACAAATTAGTAAAATTACCAAGTCCGTTTTAATATAAGGGGGTGGCACCATATAAGTCGAACACGTAATGAGTAATTTATTACACCAACATAAGCAAAATAATTACACATTCCATTATTTCAACAACAACAAATTACATGTTACCATTAAAAATAGTAAAGAAGCAATCGTGGAAAGGGTGTGAATATAATTGTATCACTTATATACGGTTCACTTCAATCCACTGCAGTTACGTGTTGTAAAAATACGATGTTTTACAGAATATATAAATTATCATTCGGAAAATAGTACAATGTCATGAATGATATATCACTGTGTGGCAACCTGACTTACAAACCAACTCTAGCGTTCCACGTTTTACATCGTATCCTTTTGTTTGTTGTTATAACACCAATGAATAAATAAACGTATGCCCTGCTTTGTTCTAAGGGGCGAGTCGTTGGCCAGAGCGTGTAGCCGGTGTAGATGGACACGTCGTGTGTTCGGAAGGTTCTCGTTAAGAATCTAATTGAGATGTTGCTCATAACTTCTGCCCGTTGACACGGTCTGCTCTGTAGACACTTGTTGGTTTATGTCGAGTCAGCTGTAAGACAATTGTATAAAATCAAGTGCCAAATATTGTCTCGTCTTGTTCTACAAACTGCTGCATGTCTCACTGACTACGTCATTTCCTGCCACACTGACTACGTGATTTCCGGTCACTACACAGAGCCGAAGAGGTCAGGTTTGGAGAATAATTTGGAAGATTGCAGTTAAGATTAATGGGGATATTAATTAGTAAGTGATAACATGAAACCTTTTTCACAAGACTACGCCCATTCATAGAGCAAACATCAAACAACAGCTATCATCACCCCTGCCATATTTTGAACTATACATGTGTTTTCAATACATTGACGACTGGTATCTTAGTGGTCAAAGTTTCAACGAAGCGAATGGTGATAGGAAATGGCACAGTTTACCAGTACCGTTTAGCATCTTCATTTAAAAGAGAAACTAACACA
This sequence comes from Oasisia sp. SBJ-2009, assembly GCA_964017155.1. Taxonomy (NCBI): domain Eukaryota; kingdom Metazoa; phylum Annelida; class Polychaeta; order Sabellida; family Siboglinidae; genus Oasisia; species Oasisia sp. SBJ-2009. Next base: position 26,997,614 of record OZ024865.1, read on the forward strand.
CACACACACACACACACACACACACACACACACACACACACACACACACACATATATATATATATATATATATATATATATATATATATATATATATATATATTCATAATTAGTCGCGATTACCGAATTATTTTGATATGGCATTGCATAACCATGTAAGGTCGCATATATATATATATATATATATATATATATATATATATATATATATATATATATATATATGCGACCTTACATGATTATATATATATATATATATATATATATATATATATATATATATATATATATATATATATATATATATGCGACCTTACATGGTTATGCAATGCCATATCAAAATAATTCGGTAATCGCGACTAATTATGAATAGTTCCACATGATTCTGCTGGGGTATATAGCCATTTCGTAACTCGTTGGATGGACAGTTTGGTTACTTTCAACCGCCCGACACGCTTGTGGTAATGGAAGTGTGACGTCACACTCCTGCAAGCGAAACGCCCAAAATGTCAGCCTCCAGAGATGCTCAGAAATTCTCCCTAAACACTAACTAAATGACTACGTATTTCTGCATCCGCATGGTCACGTCAACAAAAATTATTACAAATCACAACGCTAACTAAATGTTTCCTAACACCATTGCACTGCTGATACATCATAGTACTGAATCTACTAGTAGGCCTGCTCTATTGGCATTCATTTCACATTTAAAAAATCGAAATTTAAAATATTTTAAAATTATTCTTATGGTACTACATTAGTGTGTGTTACATTTGGATATCTAACTGTGCTCTGACCCAAAAGCGAGGCTACCCATGACAGGTTTGTCTGAGGAGAATTTCAAGGGATTGACATCGAACTGGGGGAGGCAGATCGCGCGAAGTGACCACGCATATTTTGGCGCTGCGATGTTGATACTCGATACATGCAGTAAATTAATATCGATTGATGCGTAAGCGGGCACCAAGCGAATAGTTGAAAAAAGCAATGAACATGAGTCAGCATCACAATTGGCCAGCTACATAACACTATCGATTCAGGACTGATAAACATGTTTTAGTGAAAGCGGCGTTCCGAGTTACTACGAGCAAACTCAGTAATTACGCACAATTTTAACAGGTTGTGTGTGTGTGTGTTTGTGTGTGTGTGTGTTTGTGTGTGTTTGTGTGTGTTTGTGTGTGTTTGTGTGTGTGTGTGTGTGTGTGTGTGTGTGTGTGTGTGTGTGTGTGTGTGTGTGTGTGTGTGTGTGTGTGTGTGTGTGTGTGTGTGTGTGTGTGTGTGTGTGTGTGTGTGTGTGTGTGTGTGTGTGTGTGTGTGTGCCTGAACAGTTCCTGAGATATGGGAACTAACGATGGACGGCGAACGACCCAAAAAACTAAAAAGACAATAATATATATATACATATACATATACATATACATATACATATACATATACATATACATATACATATACATATACATATACATATACATATACATATACATATACATATACATATACATATACATATACATATACATATATATAATTTCATAAAACATATATTTTTAATGCTGCCTATTCTCCTTAGCTGCCTAGCACCTTCATCCATCCGCCGACGACTCGCGCATTGTTCACAATTACAAGATTACTTAATAGTCTGGGAGCCAACTGTCATGTTTTCCGTTAACCTTGCATTGTTGTATTAAGGTTTTTTTTACTGTTAATCTTGGTAGCCAAGGGTCTCTATTTTCAGAAACTGCTTGATGACATGTTGTCCCCCTTGAGCAATTTGAGAAATTCAAGATGGCGTCTAAGATGGCCGCCATTACCTATAAATGACCATAACTCCCTACCTATTCACCCTGAGAAGGTGATTTTTGTCTCTATACCTAGGTGTTACGGGTCAAGCTATCCATTAGGACTACGAAGGTAGCACAACCCATATCTCGCATAGTTCACATGCCCTGTGGTCGTTTACCTTTTCATATTTTTCCCAAGATTGAATAGTATAGAAGATATACCAGTGCTTGTAAACTGGCAGCCATCTTGGATTTCTAGATGATATCATCAGTATATGAACTTTGATCTGATACAGATAGATGTGTCTCCAAAATACCCAGTGATAGACACCTTCACGATTAATTTGGAGTAAATAGTTAACGAAATATGCCAGTTTTAGTGTCACGGCGGCCATTTTGGCATCCATCTTGGAAATTACCATTATGTAATACGATATTAACATAATACTTAGTTCTAATGGATAGCTTGACCCCCTAAGACCTAGGTATAGACACAAAAATCACCTTCCTATGATGACCAGGTAGGGAGTTATGGTCAGTTATATGTAACGGCGGCCATCTTGGACGCCATCTTGAATTTCTGAAATTGCTCAAGAGGGACAACATGTCAAAGTTTATGAAAATAGAGACGCTTGGCTACTAAAATCAACAGTAAAAAACTTAATACAACAATGCATGGTCAACCCTCTCTGCTCCCGGACTATAGGCCTTGGTTTGGTTGCACCACTGAGCTTGATCTTCGACGACATTGGCTCATAAGAAGTCATTACTATTATCATTGTTATTAATTTCCATTGTAAAAGCTATTTTAGATTTTAGAGGTATATTAAAAACAAGCAGTTTTTACGTTGCATCCGTTGCAACCTTCTCCATGAAACGAAAATACACATGTGGACAAACTCATTCGAATCGAAGTCAGCTGAATAAATATCGTTTATTTTATCACAAACGACATGTTTGTAATATTTCTAAAACATAAACACTTTCGTTTCTGACAATTGGTGTAGGCATTCGTAGTATTTCCACCCCTGCATTCGTTATTCAGTTGGCTTGATTCGTCTGTAGAATCTTTTGTGTTTGACAACTCCACCACCCGTGCGATTTGGCGCCGTCAACGTCTAAAGACAAAACAGAAGGCGTCAGAAAGAATGACCTACCTATGGACACAAGAACACAAACGTGTGCTCGATTACATGAACATTACATTAACAGACGAATTACATAAATTATGACATTGGACATCGACCTCATGCACACACATCAATACACACACATCAATACACACACATCAATACACACACATCAATACACACACACACACACACACACACACACACACACACACACACACACACACACACACACACACACCAATACACACACCAACACACACACACACACACACACACACACACACACACACACACACACACACACACACACACACACACACACACACACACACACACACACACATTTCGCAACCGATGTAGATCCACGTCATGCTAATTTCCGTTTCGATTTTGCGAGCGATATAAATCCACCCAGTGGTCATGTTAGTTTCCGTTTCGAATTTAGAATTGTGGTTTCATACGCCATATTCATATTGAAATCGGATCAAAACAAAAATGTTCTTGTAAACATGCTCCGTGAGACTCACCATGACAAGTTTGTCCGAGTCCTCCGCGTCTAGCTCCCTCTCTATCGTAGAGTTCCACAGTGCACCTGAAGCGTCAATCATCGTCTGGAGGAGTTTTCTGTCACCTGTTCGCTGAAATGTCGTCTGCAATACAACAATGGAACATTATTTAAAATATACAAAAATGGGGTAACTAAATTTACCGGGAAAAGGTATAGTTTGTTTAATTAGCGTTGTCTTAGCATATAAAATAAAAGACCCCGAATTAAATTATTTCTATTTGAAACTATGTTCCATAGTAATGAGTTTATTTTCTAGTTACCTTTTCCTATTACTGGAATACCAATAACGATGCTGTCTCATTTGTATTATTATGTTGTGATTTTTGGGGTAGGACTCATTCTGTGTCAAATCTTAAGGCTATTGTGTTTTACAGCCGGTGACACGTGTTTACGTCCACAGACCTTTGAAACAATGAGTCACAACTAGATCTGGAGAAGTAGTAAATTGTAACGACTACAAATAGCCAATTAAGTAATAATAATTGTAATTGAACAAAACACAATGAGCGCCTGAATTGTGTAGTAATAGAAGGCAACGTAACAGTGACTGATCGGTTACCTTTCTATAAATATTGCCGCAAAGGAACTGAATAAAAGGTATTAATGATTTTATTTCTCGGACACCACAAGAGAATATCCCCATGAGGGATAAATAAAGGTACTTTGATTTGATTGATTTCATTTGATTGGACGTGTCAATTTACCACACACAAAACTACTTCGTTACAAGTAGAAGTAGTTAGTTGAAATCTTACTTCGTTAGTTAAAGTTACTTGAAAAAACTACTACTCAAGTAGAGTAACGAAGTAGTTTTACTTCGTGACATGACACCCCTGCATATCATGGTAACAACTCAGCGTCCATCCTGTTTAATTTCTCTGCATCCCCTAAAAGGAAGGGCAGGCGAAAAGACACCAACCGTTACAGATATGTGTTTTAGTATAGTCTCGCCCACTGGGTCGTCGTCGAGACTGACAACGATTGCCTCCGGCGTCGCCGAGAGAAACGAGTCCACGACCCACATCCCATCCTCGTCCGTCATGATCGACCAGGTCGACTTGTCACGGAAACGTTCCCTGTACATTGGCAGCTTACCTGAGAATGAACAGTAGACGACAATGTTAATAATAAACTAATAATGCACTAATAATAATTAATATTATTATTACAAATAATAGTAGCAGCAGCAGCAGCAGCAGTAGCAGTAGTAGTAGTAGTAGTAGTAGTAGTAGTAGTAGTAGTAGTAGTAGTAGTAGTAGTAGTAGTAGTAGTAGTAGTAGTAGTAGTAGTAGTAGTAGTAGTAGTAGTAGTAGTAGTAGCAGCAGCAGCAGCAGCAGCAGTAGTAGTAGTAGTAGTAGTAGTAGTAGTAGTACACGAAGAATATTCATACACAAATATCCACCACTGCCTGTAGCCAAGTACTCGTTCATACAGCTGAGTGAACTGGAGCAGTGCAGAGTGAACGAACTTGCCCACGGGTTCCGAATCTGGGTCCTCTATTGTCATAACTTTCACATTTTACTGACCTGGCGAGAAACCAACTTTTTATATAGTAGTAGCTTATGTCTTAACCTATTCCGGGGGGGGGGGGGGCGGACGGAGGCACGGGCGGACGGAGGGGACGGACGGAGGGGACGAACGAAGGGGACGGACGGAGGGGACGGACGGAGGGGACGAAAGAAGGGGACGGACGGAGGGGACGAAAGAAGGGGACGGACGGAGGGGACGGACGGAGGGGACGAAAGAGACGAAAGAAGGGGACGGACGGAGGGGACGGACGGAGGGGACGGACGGAGGGGACGAAAGAAGGGGACGGACGGAGGGGACGAAAGAAGGGGACGGACGGAGGGGACGAACGAAGGGGACGGACGGAGGGGACGAACGAAGGGGACGGACGGAGGGGACGAAAGAAGGGGACGGACGGAGGGGACGAAAGAAAGGAACGGACGGAGTGGACGAACGAAGGGGACGGACGGAGGGAACGAACGGAGGGGACGGACGAAGGGGACGGACGGAGGGGACGAGCGAAGGGGACGGACGGAGGGGACGAGCGAAGGGGACGGACGGAGGGGACGAACGAAGGGGACGGACGGAGGGGACGGACGAAGGGGGCGGACGGAGGGGACGAGCGAAGGGGACGGACGGAGGGGACGAACGAAGGGGACGGACGAAGGGGACGGACGAAGGGGACGAACGAAGGGGGCGGACGGAGGTCGCACGGTATTTAACACCAAATCCGTTCAACTTTCCGGTGCAACTTTCCGTTCACGAGAAAACAACGAAATATACGCGCATCATAATTTGTTACCAGTTGGCATTGGGCCATGGTTTTTCGTAAACACATCCTGCATGGTGATCGATGACTCTCGGTTACGTTTTTAGCCACACTTTCGGCTGATTCGGTGAGATTAACCAACATTTTTTAAATTGTGAAGAGAAGTGGATAATTTACACGGGCGCAGTATTGCATGGGTCGGGCGCAGTATTGCATGGGTGATTTGTAAATATTATAAAAGCACCTTACATGCGTTATAAATATACTAGTATTACTTAAATATTTGTAATGGCAGTATCACCCGACGTCTTTATTGGAGAAATATCTTAATTTTATCAAGTCCCGTGTTCTTATAATCGGAATCGAAAGTGTTTATTGACCCAATAAAAATATACATAAAGCAATGTTCATACAAATTACCTATAGCTCAAGTTATAAAATAATATTACATTAGTACCGATGTGCAGCAAACTGCCAAGTAATTGCGTAAGAAATAACAGAAATGTAATTATAAGTGATTATGAATTGCTACTGTAGGTAAAATAACCAGGGGTCGAGGAGACTGTCACTAAGACCATTTTGGTCGCTCTCGTGGCAGCCACCCCATTTATTACATCACAATTAAATATAGTTGACTATTTTAAGCACTTCCAAATAAACACATGTGCATAATACAGCAACACTAGAATGTCATTACTGGTAACAAATCTAATAAACAACACAATTAGTACGTTAAGTTCACTTGGAATTTAGCAAAGGATTACAATCTCACAGTTAAAATAACACTATAACACACAGTGTACCAATGAGAAAAAAATGCACATGCACGCACTGCGCGCTACGCCACTGCGTCTGTCGTGTTGGACATTGTACTATCAGTTGTGCTGTTGCGTGATCTGGGGAATTGATATTGATTGGTATCGTCTGACGTAAGCGGTCAATCGGTCGAAAGGTCAGTGGCTTGGACAATGGGTACAATGTGATATTGAAAATATGGTTATTAGGGCTGCTGTATAACTCAACCGTATGTGCGTGCGTGCGTGCGTGCGTGCGTGCGTGTGTGTGTGTGTGTGTGTGTGTGTGTGTGTGTGTGTGTGTGTGTGCAAAAATACCATAAACTGTGTACATGTTTTAAATGTATTAAAACTCATTATTATGTATACAAACAATATTATAGAAAATATATTTTACTAGAACATTTATGGAGATTTTCTAAAGATTATTGTTTATTATAGAAATGGATACAATTTATTTGAAAACTAATATTATAGAAAATATATTTTACTAGAACATTCACGGAGATTTTCTAAAGATTATTGTTTATTATAGAAATGGATACAATTTATTTGAAAACTCGCAATGTGTCTATACAAATTACATACATTATATAGTATTATATTACATTAAATTTAATTTTAAAAAACATTCATAAATACACTGTATTGAAGAATTCAATGGGTTTTTTCTGGTTAAAGGAGTTTTTTAAATGTCCAGTATAACATGTCGATGCAAGAACAGATAGGTTGCATGATACAGTGTTAAGTGCAGTCAGTTTAGTGTCGTAATAGTTACTCTTACACGTTGAAGATATCGCGGATTAACGAGTGGCTTCAATGACAGGTCTTCGGAGTCGATCAGAATTGTCATCCTCGGGAACACGTGGTTGGAGATTTGGCTTCACGCTGCCATTAAAACGCTTTACATGAACAGCTATACGTGAAACACACTGGCTGACACGATTGTGTTAAATGACAGGTTATCAAATTATTATCCGCAGTTCTGCTGTTGAATTCGATTTATGCAGTGATTGTGAAGTCTACATAATTTTTTTATTTACAAGCGATCTAAATATCAGTTTAACTCTGCCATGGACGGTGCCAAGGGTTGGGCAAAGGGCCAACAACCCTTTCCCGTAAACAAAACAGATTGTTACGAAAACATCAACCAAAGGCACTCTACTGAACTTGGTAGGACAGAAAACGGTAGCGTTCCTTGGTCCCAGTGAGCGAAAAGGCATAAGTAAGTAAAGTAAGTAAATGTCAGTTTAATAATTGACCCTCAATATTGGATTTTGTTCCCGTAAGTGTGCGACATGCAGGTGTTTCAACTGACGTTAGCGGTATTTCTGAGTCTGTCGACCACCACATAACCATTGCATTCAGCAGGGCTGAAGACTAAGTGAGCAGCGACAAAATAAGTTATTTCGACCATTTAAACAAAAGAACGGACTTGTTATTAGTTGAGGTCTTTATGTTTCACATGTACATGTCTTAAACATACATTCACGGATATTTGCGTTTTTACATAATTGGCGGTTTTTTGCGCCAATGTTGAAACTCTTTATGAAATATCTACGCATTTTAACATTGCATATAGTTCTTTCTCTTCTTCTTATTGTAGCTCAGCACTGCGGGGGTGGGGGATGATAAAACATAAATATGTTCTAGTTATTATCACCCTAACATTTGTGAGACAGTTCGTCCAGAATTTGGGACGAAACCCTGGGTTGTGTGGGACATATGATCCCTGGCTCGGCGCCGACGAGCCGGATTTGAAGGCAATTCCATCTGCCTACGCAATGTGACGTGACACTGATGGCTAAAGCTTGGCTTCCGACTACAAACATCTATGTTAATCGAATAACTGGCTAACCATGGCTGCCACGTTTGACCACGGGTGGCTTCTTGCTGTCTGATGCACAAGTAAGAATATCACAGAAAACAAACATTGCACGATCCATATGCATATGTGTACAGCCTAAATTCACACCAAGGTGTGGGACTAATATATTTACTTCGTATGTTGGCCCGATTTTTTAACGTATATGCTTTATAAGGAGTTCCCCTTTATAAGTACAGTTAATTAAACTTATTAGTGTATGCGATTAATAGAGCTCAGTGGATTTTCCAACCCAACCTAACCGATCGGATCAGTGCAATTTAGTTAGTGATTAAGTAATTAAGGGTAATTAATTGGCCCTTCGTGCATAAGACCGCGTGGATTAATAACATGATAATATAATTGCTTTATTGACTGATTGTCCCAAATTTATTTTATGTCCATTCTGCACACGCACTCCCAAACGCGGATGTTATATTTAACGGAGGCCTATATTTAATAGGCCGACGAGCGTTCATTGGGATTTAGAATTACACCATAAAACACCATATTTACTTTGGTATATTTTATTTAAAGAGAAAATCCTAAGCTTCAGCAAAACCGTCATAGGTTGTGTAATATCAATGAGTGCAAAAAAAGTCCTTTGTATTTCGAAGTAAAATGTATAAGGGTATAAGGCATGTCGTTAAAACATGCCGTAGAAACTATCATCGTAATGTTATTTTGGACTCCTTAATACCAGTATACCGGGAATCAGTATGCCGTACAAATGAAACGGCGAAAATCCGGATCCAAAAAATGCCATAGAATAACGTGTGTATGTGTGTGTGTGTGTGTGTGTGTGCGTGCGTGCGTGCGTATGTGTGTGTGTTAGAACGTTATAGAGATTCGTCTGTGAAAGGCGCACAGCCTTAACCACGAATCGGGTCCCGGATGTTTCGGCCAAAAACACCCTGCCCTATTTACACGTGGCCACATGCTGGGCAGACGATAAACATAGACTTCTGGGCATCTGATACAGAATCAGGTTAATGGAAATATTGATTCAGGGATGTGTTTACAAATGTGGTAACGCAATATACATACATATAGCGTCCAGGTATTTCTTCAAATTCTCCCTCTCCTGTTCAGTTTCCGTCGCCTGGTCCACCTCCCACTTGCCGATGAACCGTTTGAAGACTTCGTCGTTCTTCCAAGAGGTCATGCTCGACGAGATGCGTGGTGTGCAGTTGCCGGGAGAATGATGGATGCGGGAGAGAAACCAACGCACGTCGCTGGAAGCAGCGTCAACAGCTACGCCACTCAGCGTCCTGCCTCGTCACCAGAAGATATCGATCAAACGGTCGGATGCAATGACTAATTAATAACGTTGCCAGCCACAGCCGCACATGATTCGCCATCAGCGGTGACCAGCGCAGAAGAAGCCAGCGCCAACTGGACTCTCCGTGTCACAATGAGAGGGCCGAGAATTATACCCTTACAGGTTACTGAAGACGGAAGCCAGCAGGTCTCTCTGTGAAGGACGCTTAGGTCATGAACAGCTTGTCATCCGGCATTTTGAAGATGATAACGACGTTGGTAACAAGACGTTTCAGTAACACGACATTTCGTTCATACTGCACAGTATTTTATAATAAGATATAGATTTAGCCATGCATGGTAGGCCACTTAATATTAATTTTGATAAAATCAAAAACATCGTTAGCGAGGTATATTCTATACTTTTTAAACAAATACAGGTAGAACATTCCAAATGTGCATTGCTATAGTTGCTTATAATGGAATACAAGTTTTGCTGGTTGTTCAATAATGGGATAGGCCCACACGTTTTCTCGATTGAGACGTTTAGCAATAGGTGCTCTAGCAATACGTGGCATTCCCAGATATTGTTAGATGTGTTGTTTGATAACTGCCAAATGTCAACCTGTCCTTTTGTAGTCTAACTACATACGTGGCCGAAGTCTATACTTATTTATTTATGTATTATAAGGGAACTTAATTGTTTTTATCAACAGGAATGATTGCATATTTCTTCAAAGTAGTCTTGTATAAACGTATATTTTATATTATTTTAGCTCAATCGGAATGAACATTATAAAGCGCCCCACAACAATTATTTGGATGGAGCGCTATATAAGAAATATATTATTATTATTAAGTCATGTGTACCTAAATGTCCGGCTATGAGTTTGGTGGTTTCCCTGTATGCCTATTCAATGGACATTTCTTCGAGGAGCTATATTTAGTTTACTTTATAATGTCATTAAATACAAGCGTCCCAATAGTAACATGTTATTCTAAGTACTCAACACAGTTATGCAAGTCAATCATTCAAGCCACAAACCCTGTAAGTAGTAAATTCCTGTAAGTAGGTACGTGTTTACAGTAATTGTTCAACTGCATGTCTTGCTGCTCTGTAATTTAGTTCCCAGCATACGTTCTGTTATTAACTGACTTGTTTACGTAGATTACCATGTTATATTTATTCCGTGGTTTAGCGGCCAACCAATCGGACAATCGTTACATAATTTCGTTACAATCGTTACATATTCTGTATTTTTATTAAGTCCGCGCAATAAGGAATTAAACATAAAAACAGTGGATATCTCATAACTATTTTGGAATGGTACTTGTATATAATACTAACTTTGAATGTAATGTATTTATGGTTTTGTTTTTATTTTAGTGAATCCAGTTTCGAATCCTGTGTTGTCGTGTCAAACGTTGTATACATTGTATTCACTCTACAGTGTTCCTGTTCACCTGGCTGCATCAATGAGTACCCCGTATAGACACTGCTGGATATTTGTAATTTTTTATTAATAGCACTTGAAGATAGTAATTGCATCGTGTCTGAATGCTTCCCAGAACAGTCGCGATGTTGTTCAGTTGCCAGGCAGTAAAGTGTAAAGCGCTTTCAGCTGTCCTGAGGGTTGGATACTGCGCTGTAAGAGAACTTACCTTTACTTTTACCTTTACTTTGAACTAACACTTGTGAGAGAGAAGGCCTATTAACTAATGCTTTCATTTAAGAAAACTATGACATTTTGGGTTTTCATGTTAGTCACAGAGGCTTTTTTCCGAGCTTATTTGTGGCTGGGTTTGTTTCCGTATTCCTAATGTAATGTGTTGATTCGTGTAACGCACGCACTGTGTCACAACAGAATGCGCTTAATGCGATTAGGAATAAAGCCTTGTAACTGGATTGATAATTAAATATATTATTGAATTAATTCATTTAGCCGTATTGCATTTGTATAATACTTTACCTCAATATACTATTTTCCTAACTCATGACCCGTAGTACGATAAAATATGTATTTTATCAGGTTATCATGATTAAATAAAGTTTATTATGATTATGAGGCGTGCTATAAACGGACGTCTGGTCACCTACACGTGGAGATGCCCCGGTTATAAATGTGACAGACCAACACCTGTAATCAACTGCTCATAGACTCACTACTATGGTTGGTCTTCATAACGAATCAACAAGTCAAGGCTTGCACCAAAGACAAATAACTCCGGAATTCTTGTCAGTGGCGTTAATAGCCGAGGAGTAATTAAGTACATGAGAAATAATGCGATTGTAATTTAAAGTTGCAAACTACACGTCATGTCGCCGGACGAATACGGTAGGTTCGTGGATTTTGAGAACAACAAAATCTCCTATAATTAATCGAAAATAGATTACAGTATAGAAATATTACTATAGAAATGTGTCGATTATAAAAGAAAAAACAGCAATGGAAAAAAAATAACGAGAAAGCAACACATATATATTTTAGTCATTTCATATCAAGAAATAAAGGCAACAAATAAATGGCACATTTTGTAGTACCCTAACATCGGTTAATGTATGTATATGCTTAGCTTTATGTTCGCTGCACGTTACAAAGGTGCAAACTGTATTTTATTACCTTTGAAGTAAGACTTGTGAGAGAGGAATAACTGCTTTCATTTGTGCTCATAGATGCACCTCGCCTTTATAATCCCCCTTGGGTAACTGCAATCCTAGGACATATGTTCACACCTTGTGCATTGTGCGTTAATTTGAGATGCGACAAAATTTCTTCATAGAACTCAATGACATGCTTTGTGTTAATGTCCTGGTGAATGTTTTAAATTGATTGTCTGCGTAATGATTTTAATATTATTTTTTATTTGAATATTATTAATTTTTGGTGTTAGGCAGAAGGTTTTTCCAGTGAGGAGTTTATTTTTAAAGTGTCCAACATAACATGTCGTGGCAACAACAGATAAGTTGCATGATACAGTGTTAAGTGCGGTCAGTTTAGTATCGTAATAGTTACTCTTACACGTTGAAGATATCGCGGATTAACGAGTGGCTTCAATGACAGGTCTTCCGAGCCGATCAGAATTGTCGTTTTCGGGGACACGTGGTTGGAGATTTGGCTTCCCACTGTCATTAAAACGCTATACCTGAACAGCTCTACGTGAAACACAACGGCACACTGGCTGATGGACACGACTGTGTTAAATGACAATTATCAAATTATTATCCGCAGTTCTGTTGAATTCGATTTATGGTGTGATTATGAAATCTACACAAAAATGGGACAAACGTATTTCCGGATAAATTAGCATTTTCGGAGGTTTCTATTTCTACGTAGACAAAGTCTTAGCCCCAATTCCCTTCAGTTATTCCTTGATAATCATGAAGTCTCGTGATCTGGTCGGGGTGCTCTTTGTGCTTATCCGAAGTTGAGAAGGGTCTATTACAATCAATTCAATGAGATCAAAGCTCATACCGATGTCCACTATGCAACGCTCTGTGTTATATAATTATTGTTTTTATTTTACTTACCTTGTACATATAAATAATTACGTTTTTTGTTTAAATTAACTTGTGCATAAAATAAATGAGTGTGGCCTATTAACCAAAGTAGCAAGTGAAACTATCAATAAGTCATACCATTCCAGATTTATTGTGTATTGTTTTATAATAATATAAAATATATTCTGTATTTTTATGATATAAAAATAATAATGCTGTAATTTTTTGTTATTATGCCTTTCATGTGACACAGGTAATTCAGTCTCTTTTTGAAATCTCTTCTATCCGTGCCATAACGCCCGTTTACAAACTGGTAATTTAAACCACTTACCAATGAAGCCACCTGTCTGGCACAATCACACGTCCAACGTGACCTGACTCCTCTGTTGAACTTTGTACTTGCAGATACTAAGGCCAACACTCCTCCTTATGAATGGATTTTAAAATTGTGTCACTCTGATAATGTTACGTGATTTTGGTAAAGCAGATCTATTGTGCCTAAGCAAGGGTGCGCAGGTACTCATCTCCATGCAATGGTTTTAAAAATCACGAATAGTGGTTGATTGCACAACTTTAGCCTTTTGACTGATACTACGCCAAGTAATTTATAATGAAATATATTATATATGAATAGTGAATTCTAATTATATACTATGTATGAATAGTAAATGATAATTATATATGAATAATAATTTATAATGAAATATATTACATTTGAATAGTAATTTATAATGAAATATATTATATATGAATAGTAAATTACATTTATATATTATATATGAATAGTAATTTATAATGAAATATATTATAATGAATAGCAAATTATATTTATAATTTATATTAAATATGAATAGTAGTTGATTGCACAACGGTGATTGTCTCTACTCCAAAGCGTGTCGTTGTTCTTTTTTACATGTTCCTGCCATTGTTTAGTTATTCTGATTCTGATATGTCTGAGTGTGCAACAGTCGAACTCTTGCGTCTTTTTATGAGCTTCTTCTCACGGGAACTCGTACGTGTCTACAATTTTTAGCCCTGTTCTCTCTAAGTCTGCCGTCCCTTCGAAAGTTACTCGTTGACGTTATTATAATTACTTCGTATATAGGCTTACATAATATTTATAGCATCATTTTGTATTTTTGCTTTATTTTTATTCAGTTATTCGATATTCCAAAGGTAACTCTGTAAGGAACCTAGTTTAAGCTACTACCTATAGCGATTGTAGGAAAAATACAGACGTTTATCATTTATTCGGGTTTTGATATCATCTAGTTGTTATGTGATCCGCACACTTCTATACTGGAGTCCTCGTGAAGCCACGTTAACTGTTTCGATAACCCGTCGTTGTGCTGCCGGAGGAACCGACCCGGCATACAACATCCTGTAGTGTGCCTAAGAATACCAGTCGTTGTAGATCCCTTACAAAATCAGCCATGCGGAACCGGGCACTTGACCGCTTGAGTAAATCACGCGGTCAGTGTTGTAATTAGCGGCAAAGTTAATTACCTGTGTTAATGGTCAGCGTGAACTGTGAATTGGATTGGGTGACAAAACCCCAACCACTTATTGCAAATGTGGACAAAACCCCAACCGATTTGATATAGACTGTATGATATATGAATGACCATACTTTGTCTGTATATGCATACATACATACATACATACATACATACATACATACATACATACATACATACATACATACATACATACATACATACATACATACATACATACATACATACATACATACATACATACATACATACATACATACATACATACATACATACATACATACATACATACATACATACATACATACATACATACATACATACAAGCATGCATGCATGCATGCATGCATACATACATACATACATACATACATACATACATACATACATACATACATACATACATACATACATACATACATACATACATACATACATACATACATACATACATACATACATACATACATACACACACATACATACACACACACACACACACACACACACACACACACACATACATACATACATACATACACACATACATACATACATACATTATACATACATACATACATACATACATACATACATACATACATACATACATACATACATACATACATACATACATACATACATACATACATACATACATACATACATACATACATACATACATACATACATACATACATACATACATACATACATACATACATACATACATACATACATACATACATACATACATACATACATACATACATATGCCTATATACAAAACTATTACATATACAATATATTTACAAGCAACTAAGGCTTACGATCATTTCATAGCTTCTTGTGTTTATTATCAATGAAAATGTGCAAAACTTTACAGTCCTCAAATAAAACCTGATTTTATGTCCTGGGACACTCCTAACCAAAATAGTGACTATTTTTCCTTCTGTTTGACTATTTTTGCCCTCTGCTACAATGTAGATCCCCAGAAGATTGTGTTACGACGGTAACGAGATCTGATTTTGCAGAACTTGGATAGTATCACCCTTCAAAGATACAGTATTTTATTATGGCAACGTAATGTAACACTGTTGACATAAGCGTATTTTTAAACCTTTTAACAGTGATTCTTAAAGATTTTTTATTATTATTTCACGGTACACCCACATACATACATACATACATACATACATACATACATACATACATACATACATACATACATACATACATACATACATACATACATACATACATACATACATACATACATACATACATACATACATACATACATACATACATACATACATACATACATACATACATACATACATACATACATACATACATACATACATACATACATACATACATACATACATACATACATACATACATACATACATACATACATACATACATACATACATACATACATACATACATACATACATACATACATACATACATACATACATACATACATACATACATACATACATACATACATACATACATACATACAAGCATGCATGTACTGCTAGATTCTCACGGAGGTCTATGCGCACTGTTATATTCTATGTCGTGTTTGACACATACGGAAGCGTAGATAAAGTTCCGTCCACATGGAATAGTTCTGTCTAAGAGGTGTCCCTAGCCGTTTAGTGAGGTCGTAGAAAAGAAAGTTACAAAAACAAGTATCCGACAAAAAGTAACACAAAAGAAAGCAACAGCCGAACAGTTAATAATTTATTTTCTACACATTGTAGAATTACTTTGTGATTTAACATTATATTATCATATTATATTGAATAACAACTTCTGACAGAAAAAGGTAGGATATTTTGTTCTCCTTACTTGCATTATATCCTTGTATAAAGGCCTTCAAGCGTTAGAAATAGTTAGCGAGGTTCTCCCCGAGTTGGTCACAACGCTTTTCCGGTCACAATATTCGAATCAACAAACGCCTGTGAACATTTACAGTTTAAGCATAAAGTACCGATACCTGTTTTATGGGATGCATAAGCGTTTCACACTGTGACGTTTATATGAAACAATTTGGACTCTACACCCCATTATACAGTACTTGTCGTTTTAAAATTGATAGTTATTACAACAAGTAATGTGGAATACAAAATACAACCACAAATGTGTGGATAGACACACATCAATGTTCACGATAGTTTTCCTGCAACAGTTCCGCCAGTGAGTTGATCCCGAATCTTGGAAACACCTGACGTTAACGCCGCTGTGTTTAAACAGATGCGACTTGTTATCGCCAGACAAATGACCGCCTTCACACGGGTGCTACATGTGATGTGCTCATGCCGGCTTTTTGCCTACCGAACCGTGTCACTAGTCTGGCAGCATTGTTCTGCATTCATTGTTGAAACGACATGAGTTACTACAGTACATTGTTGTAACTAGGCTATTATATGTCCCGGTACTGCTACAAATGGAACAATTACGTTGAAACTACTCTTGTCTTTCATTCCTACGTGGTATTGAAATATTACAGGAAAAATATATTATAATTATCATTAAACCTTTAGTTAGCAAATCGTAACCAAATAGCCATTTTTGTTGTACCTTTTTTAGGCATATTGTGTAATATGCCATAAATTGCTTGAATGAAAAATTAAATAATAATATGTAGTAATTATAATAGTAATAAATATAATAATGAAATAAAAAAGAATAGTTCAAATGTAATATTTATTGTAATATATTCCATCCAGTATGAAATAGTAATAAGAAAGAAACCTAACATATTATTTTAATATATTTATTTCATTACCCACTGTATTTGTTACTATTCTATTATTAATGTCTATTTTAGAAACTTTCCAGTGCATTTTAATGATTTTAAATTAGCATCTACTTATATATTTAAATTAATACATGATTATTATCTAGATTCATATTTTTATTCTTAGTCCCAGTATTTTACATAGTGTTGTCTAAAAATGTCAGTTAATTTGGTAATGGTTGTCCCTGCATTATTACGTTCCACATGCTATAAAGTGCCACGAACAGTTACAATTGGATGTGACGCGCTATATTAAATGAAAATGTAATTATTAAATAAAGAAATGGATTACATTGCGGGGTAAATTAATCCAAGACATTCGTCTGATAATTAGTAACAACAGTACATACATGTGTGTAGCCTCGGTTACCCAGGCTCCGTGAGGTGGCAACACTTTTAAGCCCATCAACTCTGCCTGGGAAACTAATGCTCTGCATTTGTAACCGCCATTGAAATAAACATTCAAATAACGATATACTTTTACAAGATAATGATATCCTATGAAAAATAGTCAACACCGAACTTACATTAACACAAAACTAAGTAAAAATTAAAAGTTACAATTGTATATAAAATGAGAATTACGGCAGGATTAACCAGTATCCGTGAGGTGGCAGCATTGTTTAGCCCCACACGGATAGCATACCAATTAAATAAGGATATTGTTTATCAAATAATGTTGTATTATAAAAACTTTTCAAAATTAAACTTATATTAACACAAAATAAATAGAAATACACTTTTGCAGTTATTTTTTATATAAATTATGGCAGGATTAACCAATGTCCGTGAGGTGCCAGCATTATATAGATCACGCGGATAATATTTAAAAGGCTGCAGAACCACCAGACTGTCTTCTCGGCGTAGTTACGCAACCGACCGACAGTCGGCACAGCGAGACTAGCATGTGTGTGATTCCTTCGGTCATGAGTCCCCGCTTTCCTCTAACCGCTTTTATAAGAAGGACCCGGGTAACCATATTACACTTGTAGTGTTAGATTGTCCACCAGAGGCGCCTCGGTTTATTTTGGTGCTTCAAGAATGCAGTATCCTTTATGCGGCGACACCATACGTGTTACAGAAAGCCTGAAAACGGTTTCCGTGGTTACGTGGATCTTAGCATCATGGGCAGATTGCCATGCGAACTACCCCTGGTAAACCCCTACGAGCTTGATTCGGGTGAGTTGAAATAGTTTATTGACTTCGCCAATCGTAACGTTATACCCGTCAG
>OZ024865.1:27026356-27118856 GCA_964017155.1 Oasisia sp. SBJ-2009
ACCGCAAGCCAGGGATCGTTGTGGCTAATCGTCTCCACAAATCGTGGAAATGAGCGGAGTCGAGCTATAAAATTATAGCAATTGACTTCGCCAGTCGCTACTGGGTCAATCGTGGGAACAGCCCAAATATCCGCCCCATTGCGAAGACGGGATGGGAACCCATTCCCATCGTAAGCATTGCATGTACCACGAGCAGCGTGTGGCTGAAATCACCCAAAATTATAGTACATGGCCGAAAACGGACCACGCTCCTCGTTGCCGATTTAATTGGCTGAAGCTTTTCAAAGAGATGCACCAGCGGTAGTGAACACTGACACTGACGTAATCAGCCGCAGCGACACCTGGCGGATGATGGTTATCGATAACATTTTCAATGTTCGCTGTATCCTCGCAAGCTAAGGCTGGTGACTACGTGTACCATCCATGGCCGATGTCTCGTGCAATTTATGGAAGTTAGCGGATCCAAACTCGTAAATGACTTCGCGGGTCAGGGCGGTATAGCGCTTACATGTTTTCGCCGTTCTAAACGTTCCTGTTGACGTTTCTGCGCATGCGCGATAAATGTAAACTCATCAATGTGCAGCAAAAGGGCAATGCATTTATGGTATACATACTGCGGGTTGTTCGCTAGGATGTATATAATCTCTCAGCAAAGTTATTTGTCGCAAATTATCACGAGGCAAACAAGTTTTGAGGCATGTTTTGATAGCAAGCGTAAATCACGTGACTGTAGTGCGCCACAATGCGTGACAGTGATTTAAACAAACGTAAGATGTTATTGCATTGAACGACATTTTAAGCAACTCTTCACAGTAATCATCACAGGAGAATTAACGAACAGCCCGTGGCATTTATACCAACAATACTTTGTCGTTTCGCTGCACATGGATGATTTTACATGTATCGCGCATGCACATAAACGTCAATCGGAAAGTTTATAACGATCGGAAAAATGTAAGCGCGACAGCGGTACCATACCACCCGTGAGAACAGAACAAACATCCGATCCACGGTCCACTTCCAAGACGAAGCCTTCGCCTTCATTAAATCCCTTCTTTCTCACGACGCTCTGACCACCGGAACGTATCGGAAGCTAGATTATTGGCCGAGCTTATCTTTAGGGTTTCGCGAGGTGATCTGCCAGGGTGATACTGAGACTGGGGGTAATCAGCGGTGGCCCCGGGGCGAGGGTGGATTGAGGATGGTGTCAGTCAGTTATCTGATGCCTAAACAAGCCGGATTCTGTAGTCGCGTGGCAACTAGAAATGTAGGTTACTCCCGCACACAGCAGAAGTATTATAGTCGGCAAATGTGACTTTTCCACTACATTTATCGGGTGCAAATAATTATACAAAAATGGGTACGCCGCAATCACTGAAGATTTTGTGGGTAGATGTTGGACCCATAACTGCCTACCTGATTAATAGAGTGACACAGTGCAGAGTACTATACCTATATAAGGGAGTGATCAGTCTTGCTATATGCCCCTCCCCCTCGTCCCCCACCGATCATCGCCCATGAGTCTACTACTGATTTATCGAAATTTAATACTGAGAGTAGTTCATGTGAATCAGACAAATTATCATTTGTCGTAGAATGTATTTGTAGCGAACGTTTGCCGTTCATGAACTAAAGTATTGACTGCGTGAATATTTGCTTCATTCATTTTAGACAAACGAGGAGTAAACTCAAATTTAATGTGTGTGATTGTGGGCTTTTTTTCAGTAACACATTCGCAGGCTATTACAAATATTGACAGACATCGTGTATGAATAATTTTAAGAGCTACGGGTGTTTTTGACGAAATAACTTGCTCAGCGTATCAAAGACACAATGGCTATGACGATGTTCCACATTGCTCGTGTTCACATTTATTACAGTCTAAACAAAACATTAAGTGTCTCCAATGAACAAAACAAGTTTTGTGAATCACAACAGCCCGTGGCGGACACAGATGTTACGTTCTGGGAACGTCTGTTCATAGGCTGGGTCCAACGTAACTGCCCCACTATCAGGCCAGGCAAGCAGCGTAAGTTGTTGATCTTAGCTTATCGCCAGCATTACGTCCAGACGTTTCACTGCAGCTGTTATCGATGGTTTCACCGTCGCAGCGAACGCTGGCTAAGTATGCTGGTCAAGCCGGACCGTCCGTCGGACGTAATTACGGGAAATTGCGATGCCGGACTTTGGCGTATCTCCAGGGAATGCGACATAACTGGGCCTGACCAGCCTCACGGCTGTATCCAAACGCTACACTGTGTGTGTAAGGGGTCTTGTTGTTCGAAGGGAAAAGTTCAATTCGGTCGACGTAAAATCCTTTTATTCGTGTTTACTGAGCGATTAGTGGTGTATTGTTCTGTACAAGATTACAACGTCCATTTACACTGTACACCAGGCTACACTGATAGTAATGTTAACGGAGGAATGCGGTCATTTTCGAACACATAGATCGTAACTTTCGTAATGTTGAAAGTCGCAACATTCATAATGGCGGACAAAATGGCCGCCGTACGATGTAAACTTCTTCTGTGTGTGTTTTTAAGTGTGCGTGCGTTTATGCGTACGTACGTGTTCATGTGTGGGCGTGCGTGCGTGCGTGCGTGCGTGCGTGCGTGCATGTGGAAACTTGTGCGTTATTCGTAGGCCTACAGTTAGTGTGTGGCATCATGTCGCACCATAGATGTATACCTGGACAGATCTGAGTTTATAAGGACATGTAGTGGTGTGGGAAATGTTAACCAAATTCTTAACAAAATTATTCAAGGCACTTTGGATAAATATCAATATTAAATAATATAATTAGTCTAAAATAAATCTAAAATAAATAGGTGTTTCCTTTAAATTAACGTCATAATAGACCCCTATACATACGCGTACACCTAATATTAGTTTTGGCAGTGAAATAGGTCACGATCATCGGATGAAATTCTTTTAAAATACCCACGACGTATGCATGACTTATTTTGTTTTGGATTGGCTCCAATGAAAAGAAAAGAAAACTACTAGAATTTTTGCTCTTCGCAGAAAGCGATAGCGAACCTGTTAATTGCCTACACCATCATTTATAAAAGACATGTCGATTATAAAAGTGACGGGAGCGATCGTACCCGTGGGATTCATTTACACTTTACCGGCGAGTCTTTTACATTTTGGTCAGGTTTTTCTGCTTTGATTTATGTGACTGGCACGCTAGCTTAAATGAATGTTTAAATTTAAGCATGTCACTGGGTATTGACTTCGCGCATCAGGCGATCCACAAATGGGCATGCGCACTGATGCGCATGCGCAGTCTTAACCTAGGGGGTCGGGTACAAACTGACACCTTGGCGCAGCAAGATGTCTTTTGTTTGTTGAAATTCTTATCTTTGACTTGAAAGCACACATTACGTACACCCTTTATAATTGCACACTTCATAAATCCATACTACGTTTTTCATTGATTGCCTGGCCTACGCATTCCTACGTTGACCGAATTTTACACCAATTAGGCTACTAAATATCGAATACATACGTCACACTAAATCGGCCATGTTTTCTCGGAAATCAACCAAACATCAAACGTATTTGCTCGCACGAATTCCGCGTTGTACGTAAGAATTAATGTGTACGCTGACAGCAGATGGATCCTATACCACGCGAACTATGCACCCGGGGTTTCGTTTCTCTTCTGTCGCTACGCGCGATGTTGCCGTCTTGCCAGTGTCTTCAGCAGATCAGGAGCGACTGCTAGTCAAACATGCGGCCTCTGTACTATGGACTGGGCTCCCTCGGTTATTGATTTTTCACTTGATCCGAGTAAACAGACTGTCGGGCACATCCACTAGGTCCGGCTCTGACCTACAAACGAACGACTCTCTCCGCGGGAAAAATACGCACGTTTGTCTCACCATACAAGACCGAGGAACAGACGACCAAAGGGCAGGATATACTACTGGGCGGCTCCCAGTTTCCTTCCCTAGGGAGACTGCGTTTCGAGGAAGCGGTAAAATTAGCATCCTGATTCCGATCTTGTCACTCAAGTGGTTGATTAGAGCAGCATTCATCAGCCAGCACTCTCCGTCTGCCTGTCTTTGTGTGTGCCGGCGTGTCTGTACGCGCGCGTACGCGTGTGTATGCGCGCTCTCGTCGCGTAGCATTAGTTAATTAGTCTGCTTGTAAATGTATTTGCATGTCCCACTCAGGGTGCAGTTAGCGCGTGTAATGCACTTACATCCGAACAAACGATGAATACTTAGGCATTCAACACTTTATATAATGGTATGTATGTAAATATATATATATATATATATATTTACATACATACATATATATATATATATATATATATATATACATATATATATATACATATACATATACACATATATATATATATATATATATATATATATATATATATATAATACTATATTTATATAATATATGCACATATTTTCATTCTTGCGTTACTGCGTGTGTACGCACGCACGCACTCACATATGCAAGTACGCACGCACTCACACATGTGCAGACGGACGAAAGCACACGTGCGGAATGCGACGTGTGCAACTGTATCTACAACGTAACTAAATACGACATGATACATCCGTTTTGGATCAATTATACAACAATCATTTTCGGATGCCACCATTATTTTCGCCATGACATATCGCCATCGTAACGTAAAACGCGCCCACAGCGTCCGC
The DNA here is from genome assembly GCA_964017155.1 of Oasisia sp. SBJ-2009. NCBI lineage: Eukaryota > Metazoa > Annelida > Polychaeta > Sabellida > Siboglinidae > Oasisia > Oasisia sp. SBJ-2009. The sequence goes on from OZ024865.1 coordinate 27,031,042, forward strand.
CGTCTCGAGGCCGCCGACAAATTGCACGAAATTCGATATTGCGCCTGTATGTTGACAAGGCGACGTGCGAGTGGCGTGACTCGCTAGCGATGTCTTCCCAGTCAAATGCAAGCAGATTAAATTACGACGATCATGACAAGCATTCCCATCAGATCCCCGCCATCCCACCGACCTTCCACACTCCCAACCACAACCCAATCATCCCTGTACAGACGCAACTCTGGCGCTATCCCTCCCCTCACGCCATTGAAAATTAAATCCACGGTTTCCGATGTCCCGGGATTTGCTGCAGCCAATAAAAACGTGGGGCCGGTTTTTTGAAAATATACGCCACTGATGTAGCGAATGACGCGGGATAACCCGACGTTGCGAAAACGTCCCGGCGACGTCCCGTACTTACCAACAGCCTTCATGTACTCGTCGAAGTTCTCAGTACTCTCCAACTTCCATTTTCCGACGAATTTCTCAGCCATCTTCGTGCGGTGGCGGCGAGTAGCGAGAGAGCGGCGCGGGGCGGGCGGGGGCCGGTGTGTGTGGCGGCGGGTAGCGGTGCGATGTGCGAGCGCTGACGACCGAGAGACGAGTGACGCTCTGTGTCTCTCTCTGGATTCTCGAAGGCTGACGGGACGGCCAGACGCCCGGACTGCGGCGGGACGGGGGAGGCTGAGCACCGATGCGCCACCTAGCGGCGAGGCCTGTTTGTCGGGAAGAGTGGACGGATAGAATTTCACGAACACATCTGCAGGGTCGGGGCGCTGGGTGTCACGTGACTTAGCCCAATACTACGGAACGCAACCCATAAAAATATACTATAAACATTCCCTGTAGGTTATGCACCGTAACCGGCGGTTTTGACTTTTCGCGTAAATATAATTATTGCTAAGGCGCTACTTCAGATAAGCGATTTATGTCTACTTAGAACTGAATAAAATAAACGTAATCCTCTCAACACAAGTGCACTATTCTTGCAGCGTAAGAATGTGATAACAGCTATACACATAAAGGTATGATGACTTTGTGATCACTTTAAGATTATTGCATGGCACCTGTTGAACCATGTATCAAGCACGTCAGTCATTGTCCCCGGACTAGTGGCGACCTCTCGTAGTAGGTGTGCATGTTTCCCTCGTCACATATGACGTCACATTTGCAAATGTCTACAGTATAAGCGTCTACTAAAAATACCATCCCGATTAAATCGAAATAGTTTGTTCCCGGACGATTTCTTAACCGCGGCCTACTTCTAATAAACCGGACATATTTTAGCCACAAACACGTGACTAACACAGAATGGTGGGCTAACCGTATGAAGAAGAAGAAATTATTGACGTCCGCGAAGTGTTAATTGTAAACAAACATTACCATACTAGACAACAATTACTATCATTTACATTACTAATGTGAAAGCAGTCTTCTCTATCAGCAAGTACTTTGAGGTTGAGCGTGTCCTACGCACCTGACTATAAATGTAAACGGAGCACGACGGATTCAACGAACATCCGGCTAATAATTATACAACCCGGTTGACTCCGGATAACTGCACAGACTCCGTGACGTGTGGCGTGCCTAGTGTTTTCTGCATTGTCACAAAAACCGTTTGTGTTTCTCACCCAGCATTATTGCTTCGTCCGTCATAAAAACAGCTATCCATCATTAAAGTTCAGAATCGTGAGAGTTTAATTGTTCCCGGCCAGTGATCTCAGTGGCAGCAGATGGCATGGGGGGCCGCCCGTAGGCTCCGTCCATAAGGCGGAGGGACGGTCTGGCCTTATCACTTCCTCGGATCAATGGGTCACCGCCCCAGCCCAGATGGCCGTCTCGATTACCATAGCGTAGTAAAAACATTACTTAATTACAAAACGTAGGATGGGATTCGTTTGGCGCACTGGCGTTGTCGTCTTTTTAAAGCGATCGAGTCAGTTGTGTTACCGGACGCGGGCGTGGTATTGAGTAATAAACCGAGTCCGTTCCACCTGTTATCTTTGTTGGAGTCTTCTAGCCCATAATTTTGATATTTTTAATATTCATAGGGTTATTATTTATGCATACTCACTTGTTTTGTGAATCCGCCGTCCGTCCGTCCGTCCGTCCGTCCGTCCGTCCGTCCGTCCGTCCGTCCGTCCGTCCGTCCGTCCGTCCGTCCGTCCGTCCGTCCGTCCGTCCGTCCGTCCGTCCGTCCGTCCGTCCGTCCGTCCGTCCGTCCGTCCGTCCGTCCGTCCGTCCGTCCGTCCGTCCGTCCGTCCGTCCGTCCGTCCGTCCGTCCGTCCGTCCGTCCGTCCGTCCGTCCGTCCGTCCGTCCGTCCGTCCGTCCGTCCGTCCGTCGTGTTCAATTTTCATAAGTGAAAAATCCAAATTGTTAAAAAGGTTTCGGAGTTATTAAACTCAATCTGGCTGGCGGTTTGTCTTCACAGAAACAGTCATTCTAGTAGTAGCAGCAATAATAATTAAAATAGCCGACCGATAAAGATCGTCGGTTTAAACCACTCAGGGGGTGTATTTTAGTTGCATCAATACGTTTGAAAACATTTTTAATCGGCAAACAGCACACGTTTTGTTGTGTCGTGTGCAGTGACGAAACACAACCGTGGATAATCTGTTTTAACCTCAGGCGGTTTAACGCTCACAACACTAATACATCGCCGACGCGTCAGATAAGATTATCCAAACAACAAATACGCCAGGCCCGAGACCCCGCAGTGGTGTTGTAATTTGGGCATCAAATCGACGACTCGGCCCGTCGCGCGACTGGGAGCGAATTATCAAAATTGCTCTCTTTAGTCTCGTCGCCGACAGATAAAGCGACCCGCAACAGCTGTTAAAGCAGACAGTATACGTCAAGTCGCTGAAGTGTGTATAGCAGCTGTTTACTGGCCTAACTTTTATGAGTCACCTCACAGACCTATTCGTCACATCCAGTCTTTAGTTCAATGTGAGCTCAATGGTCGTCCGATGAACGGATATTATTTTATCTCCTGTGGCAGTTTTAGCGGCATTTCTATACTTGCATATATGTCATTGCATGGTCCTTTTCACATGAAGCCTCTGATTGGGAGAGTACAAAAATGTATCCATGTCTGGAGGGAATAAATATGTAGTTCACTTGGTATTATTGATCTGTCGTGGACCAGCCCAAGATAAGCCTATAGTAATAAGTAAAGTATTAATTAGTATTAAAAAAAACGTACTACTGCTACTGCTACTGCTGCTGCTGCTGCTGCTGCTGCTGCTGTAGTAGTGTAGTAGCAGCAGCAGCAGCAGCTGCTACTACACTACTACTGCTGCTGCTGCTGCTGCTGCTGCTGCTGCTGCTGCTGCTGCTGTAGTAGTGTAGCAGCAGCAGCAGCTGCTACTAGACTACTACTACTGCTGCTGCTGCTGCTGCTGCTGCTGCTGCTACTGCTACTGCTACTGCTACTGCTACTGCTACTACTACTACTACTACTACTACTACTACTACTACTACTACTACTACTACTACTACTACTACTACCACCTACCACCTACCACCTACCACCTACTACCTACCACCCACTACCACTACCACTACCACTACCACTACCACTACCACTACCACTACCACTACCACTACCACTACCACTACCACTACCACTACCACTACCACTACCACTACCACTACCACTACCACTACCACTACCACTACTACTACTACTACTATTACAACAACAATTATTATTATTACAATAGGATATATATATGTACAAACATTATGACATATATTTAAGTTACAAAAGAAGACGCTTGATATCTTATATCAGTCATAAATATCTAATCATAACGCATGTGCGATGTTATAATTGAAAACTATCCGGGTTGCGGTGCCACTGTGAAAGGATATGAGGTGAACCGTTTCGACTATCGTAGACAAACGACGATGTGTCGTGGAATATTACTACTTTACTTACTTATGCCTTTTCGCTCGCTCGGAGCATAGGCCATCGACTAAGGAACGCCACTGTTTTCTGTCTGTGGCCATCTTCTCCATTTCTTTCCAGGTGTACCCCATCTCTTTTGTATCTTTTTCTGTGTCTCTCTGCCAGGTGTTTCGTGGCCTACCTCTTCTTCTCTTCCCTGGGGGGTTCCATGTGATGGCTTGACGGGTGATTGATTCTGGTGGTTTCCTTAGTGTATGTCCTATCCACCTCCATTTTCTCTTCTTTATTTCATTTTCTATGGGTAGTTGCTTGGTTGTTTTCCAGAGTGTGGTGTTCGGTACCTTGTCTGTCCACTTCAAGTGTAGTATTCTGCGCAGGCATTTGTTGATGAAGGTCTGTATTTTCTTTAGTGTCTTCTGTGTGGTTCGCCATGTCTCCGCTCCGTAGAGCAAAACTGCCTTCACATTTGAGTTAAACAATCTCAGCTTGGTGTTAATTTTGATTAGTTTTGCTCTCCAAATTTTTCTCAACATGATGAATGCCACTCTTGCTTTCTGGATTCTTGCTTTGACGTCTTCTTCTGTCCCTCCAGTTTTGTTTATTGTACTGCCCAGGTATGTGAATGCATCTGTCTCTTCCAGTGGCTCTCCGTTCATTGTAATGGGGTTGTTGTTCTTTGTGTTGGCTTTCATAGTCTTTGTCTTGCTTCTGTTGATGTTGAGTCCAAGCTGTGTTGACACTGTGTTTAGCTGCTCTGTTTTTTCCTGCATCTGTTTATGGCTGTGTGAGAGGAGAGCGAGGTCATCCGCAAAGTCCAGGTCCTCCAATTGGCTCCATGGTGTCCACTGGATCCCATTTCTTCTATTTTTTGTAGTCTTTTTCATGATCCAGTCTATGGCGAGCAGGAATAGGAACGGTGACAGAAGACATCCTTGCCTCACACCTGTCTTCACCATGAAGGAGTCCGTTAGTTGTCCTGCATGAATGACCCTGCATGCCATGTCTTCATAACTACTTCTTATCAGAGATATAAATTTCTCAGGTATGCCGTAGTGCTGTAGGAGTTTCCACAGCGTGTCTCTGTCAAGGCTATCAAATGCTTTCTCGTAGTCAACGAAGTTTATATACAGTGATGAGTCCCATTCCATGGATTGTTCGACAATGATTCTCAGTGTTGCAATTTGGTCGGTGCAGGATCTGTCTTTCCGGAAGCCAGCTTGGTGGTCTCTGAGCTTGGCATCTACACCTGTTTTCAGTCTGTCCAAGATTATTCTGTTGAGGACCTTTCCGGGTACTGATAGGAGCATTATCCCTCTATAGTTCTTACATTCTTGCATATAGCCTTTCTTTGGGAGCTTCACAAGGTACCCTTCTTTCCATTCCGTTGGTATTTCTTCTTGTTCCCATATCTTCCCGAATAGGTCATGCAGTATCTCGGTGGAGGTCTCTATGTCAGCCTTGATTGCCTCTGCAGGAATTTTGTCTGGGCCGGAAGCTTTCCCTCTCTTCATGTGCTGAATGGCTTTTTCAATTTCTGCCTTACTTGGTGTTTCGCAGTTTATCTGGAGTACTTCTTCCGCTGGTGCGATGTCTGGAGGGTTCTGAGGTGGTGGCCGGTTTAGCAGTTCTTCAAAATGTTCCCTCCATCTCTTCAACTGGTCTTCATCACTGGTAAGTACATTGCCATTCTTATCTTTGATGGGTCTGTCTGTGTTCTTGTACTTTCCTGCTAATTTTCTTGTTACATCATATAGTTGTTTCATGTTTCCTTGGGCTGATGCATCCTCTGCTTCTTTGGCTAGGTCTTCAATGAAGTTTGCCTTGTCTGTTTTTACGCTGTTCTTGACTGCTCTGTTTGCCTCTGTATACTCTTCCTGTGCTGCTGCTTTTGCTGCTCTCGTTCGGCTGTTGTTAACTGCACCTTTCTTTTCCTTCCTCACTTGCACTTTGTTGACAGTCTCTGCAGAAATCCAGTCTTTTTGTTGGTATTTCTTCTTTCCCAGAACTTCGCTGCATGTGCTGGTCCACATCTCCTTGATCTGTTGCCATTGTGTGTCTATGTCCATGTTTCCTTCATCAAGGATATCTTGTAGGGCTTCGTATTTGTTTCTGACTGTAAGTCGGAAGGTCTCTTTTGTCACCCTGTCCTGTAGGAAGTCCACATTGTACTGCGTTCTGGTGCTTCGCTTGACTTCTCTCTTCTTTAGCTTCATCTTCATTCTGGCCAGCACTAGATGGTGGTCTGAGGCTGCATCTGCCCCTCTCTGCACTCTCACATCCTGCATTGATCTTCTGAACTTTCGTCCTATGCAGATATGGTCTATTTGATTTTCTGTCCTGTGGTCCGGTGATACCCAGGTTGCCTTGTGAATCCTGCGATGCGGGAACACGCTGCCTCCGATGATCATATTGTTAAATGCACAAAAGTCGGCCAACATCTCGCCATTTTCATTCATTTTGCCAAGTCCCTCTCTGCCCATGACTTCTTCGTACCCGCTGTTGTCTGATCCGATTTTGGCGTTCAAGTCTCCCATGAGTATTGTCATGTCCTTCTCCTTCAGTTTGTCACACACTGTCTGCAGTTTGTTGTAAAAGTCTTCTTTTGTTTCTTCGTCCTTGTCGTTTGTGGGTGCGTAACACTGAATGATGTTGAGCTTGATGTTTTCTTTCTTTGTTTTGAACGAGGCACAGATGATCCTTGGTCCCGCTGCTTCCCAGTTAATGAGAGCATTCTGTGCCTCATGTGACAACATGAATGCCACGCCTTCCGTATGATGTGCATCTTCCTCTTCATGCCCCGAATAGAGAATCATTTCTCCCGTATTCAGTCTGACTTGCCCTGACTGTGTCCACCTTGTTTCACATAGCCCTAGTACTGTGATGTTGTAGGCCCGTCGTTCCCTTGCTATTTGGGCTGCTTTGTTTGTTTCGAACATGGTTCTCACATTCCATGTTCCGATTTTCGAGATTTTCTTGGAAGATAAGAAGGGTATCGGCGATGTAGCTTCCTTACGGCTTTCACTGCATGGCGTCATACTCTCCCCAGGAGGCCCTCCCTCTCCAAAGTTCAGTAGAGTTCCTTTGGTCGATGTTTTCGTAACAATCTGTTTTTTTACGGGAAAGGGTTGTTAGCCCTTTGCCCAACCCTCCTCTTTTCTCAGCCGGGCTTGGGACCGTCCATGGCAGAGTTGTGGAATATTACTCACTATGTCAAATTACTCGCACTCCACGAGACTACATTATGGTGCACAAAATCGCGTGGTTCATTTTCATCTTTGGTTGTCTCAATAAATCAGAATTTTACCTGCGTCATTATGGGATCAGATGGTAATGGGTGAGAGTAATTAATATGGTAATGGTAATGAAATGAACGCCACACATGCGCAATGTGGTATAAGAGGAGTAATTTGGAAATCGAGGGATTTGGCGCAACACACCGGCTTCGCATACAAGCTGAATGATGTCGGCAAGTAATTAATATGACCCTGTCCTAGTTTAGGGTCAGAGGTATACAATTACATGACGCGATGTCGGTGATTAGCAAGGCCAAGCCCAAGGCTCAAGGACAGAGACAGGCGCCTAGTAACAGGACACAAAGCCCTACATACAGGACACTAAGGCCTTAGACAGCCTTGCTTGGGCCTTGCTGTTGACTTGTCATAATGAAAGTTTATTCAGAACATTGTCAACAATAAACCCAATATACACAAGCAAATTTACCTACAATGCTACAAGTTAGCAAATACAATGTTTTGAAAGGGGTAAATTAGAATTCAGTGACTTATGTGTCAATATACAACATGTACACATTTAAACAAATGTATAACAGAAATTGATGTAATGTAATGGAATATATATTCATATAGTCAAAGTATAAGATAAGTGAACATCTTTACACATATTCGTGTTTTCTCTTAGTGGTATAATTATATATATATATATATATATATATATATATATATATATATATATATATATATATATATATATATAGATGGTCCACAAGCAGACATGTCTTAAATAAACTATGTAATAATTGTATCAACAGGTTTTAAATCATCGCTCATATTATACATAGAGAATTCCATACTTGCACTCCCTTAGGCCTAGGCTTTACACAAAGATAGGTTGATTGTTGTTGTTATAACTTCAGCTATGATTTAGAAAACTTACCGCTTACTGCAGTTACTCGTATAGTGTCCGTGAATTCCGTGAAGGAATCACGTGTGATAGAGACCTAAGCCTAGGCTAGAGTCTAGGCGTGAATCTAGAGCACTGGTCTAGAATAGTTTTTTTCAAACTGTTGTGGCAAACGGTAAAACATAATGACGCTACAATATTTAAGTTAGAACTTATCCGTTGCATCGACGCGATGACGTGATGTTATCGACAATCTCACTTACGTTATGAATTAGCTTAAAGGGATACTCCAGTCAGTGAGAAGTTCACAGTATTTACTTACATATCATATAATATATTGGGCATAGTAATTGTGCACCAAGATCGTCAATAAACAATTAATTACACTGTAAATGTACCAAGTGCATGCTATCTTGGAATTATGGCGCTGCCATCTTGAGAAACAGAACCAGTGACGTAGGCTAAATCGACTACGTCACTGGCGGATTGTTGGCGTTCGCGCTTACATTTTTCCGATCGTTAAAAACGTTCCGATTGACGTTTCTGCGCATGCGCAATACATGTAAAATCATCAATTTGCAGCGAAACAACAAAGCATTTTTTTTATAAATGCCACCGGCTGTTCGTTAACTCTCCTGTGATGATTACTGCGAAGAGTTTCTTAAACTATCGTTCAATGCAATAAAATATTACGTTTTATATCAAACACTATCACGGATTATGGCGCACTACAGTCACGTGATTTACGCTTGTATCAAAATATGCTTCGAAACTTGTTTACCTCGTGTTAATTTGCGACAAATAACTTTGCTAACAGGTTATATACATCCTAACGAACAACCCGTAGTATTTATACCATAAATGCTTGGTCTTTTCGCTGCACATTGATGATTTTAAATATATCGCGCATGCGCAGAAACGTCAATCGGAACGTTTTTAACGCCGGAATAATGTAAGCGCTACAGCGTCACTGATGCATAATTGCGATAATGCCGTGAGCAAACTGCGACGAACTGGATACATCAAATACCATTGGACAGACATAGGATGTTCCAACGTGCATGTGCCAGTGACATATGCGGTGTACTAGATGGCAGTGCTCATGAATCCAAGATAGCATGTTTTTGGTACAATTATAGTATAACTAATTGTTTATTAACGATCTTTGTGCACCATTACTATATGCACACCCAATATAGAGTATCCCCTTAACAAAATGTCACGTGCCATGAAGACAAGGTGGTGTTTTATTTGCTCGGTAGATACAACTGCCCTTAGCAAATATACGTAGAAAACCAATTTCCTTCACGACATCTAAATTAATATTAAGATAAACCTGGTGGTCCCATGTATAGGTCATCGTTCAATGTTTGATTAACAGACAGTTCAGACTTATCCGAAATCACGAAAACGTCAGCGTTCCAGTGAGCATAGAAATAACATATGACGACAAAACGACAAACAGATTCAGCATAATGTAATTTTTAACTGAGAACAAACAATCATATGTTGGTACCAATTAAAGTTATTGTCATGATAGAAGTTATCACGAATAAACAAACAAATTAACGTAATTTGTGTCAGTAGAGTGTCTAATAATGGCAAAATAACGTTTGGTTCCCGATCACCAAACTATACCAATGCGATCTTTTACAGACACATGTCACTCTAATTTTGCTGCTGCACATCATTAATTAGTGTCAATTTAAACATGTGGTGCCGATTGACATTATCATATGTATCATAGAAATAACTTACCTATCTATTTGCAGATCTTCAGTCTTCGATGAAATTATAGCGACTTGTCGCTGTATATTCTTCACAAGCACAAGTGCTCCACCGGTTCCACCGAGCTCACTAGCTACACTCCTCGTACACTGAAAGAAACAGTCTAATCGGTCTTGAAAAACAGTCGCAACTGTGTCTGTGAGACATAATACTGCTAATTGACAGTTCTCGGCTCGAATTAACTATGTCGTGTCTAGCCGGATATCGGCAACAAAACTCCAATGATTATTACGCGGCGTTGTATACCAACTGCAAGGCCTTCTATCGTTTTAATGCAACATTAGACTAAACAAAGGATCAGATCACGGCTGGTCAATTTGCTAACTGATTTGATACTGCACGCGGCTGTATTTTATTCTTGCTAGTCACATCGTCGTGTATTATGCAAGCATGCTAATTTACAAAAAGGTACGTTATTATATTTAAGGACAAAAAAAGGCTAAGGCTTCGTGTCATACACCTCATAGAGTTTATACAAAGTAACAATTTCCACATATACTCAATTTTTTAACGTCAGCGGTTTACTCAGAATGTGACTTTAAAGTCTAAAATTCTAACGAAATCCACGATGGTCTAGACGCCGCCATAGGTGAAGGGTTAATTTGGCTTGGCCATTCAGCGCGCGGCATTCTATATCTCGGTCAGCTTCCGGCGACGCTGTTAAGGGTCAACAACTTCGAGTCTTCGACAGTTCGTTCAGTTGGCGTGACATCTAGCAGCTGCTTATAGACGTATATATAAATCTGTGGTTAAATCTATGGTAAACTTTAGTAATTATCCCTTCGTGTTCGGCATACGGTTGCAATAATAGTTGAAACAACCGGTAGTATTGAAGCAATGGATTCACGTTGGTGATTTGCGGGTGTACTGTTTGGCACTTTGCTCGGTCCATTTTGAGGAGAAATGCTTTGATGTAGACATGTATCATCAGTTGATGGGATGATTTCAGCGATAACAATAATAGACAACTTTATATTTACCGTCATCAGCATGTTACGCGCGTTGCCGAGTTGCAGCCATTTCATGACAACAGCCAAACCCTATGCAGGGAACCTACGTGGAGAGCGCCTCGATCACCGTCGTGACGTCATTCTTCGTCTAAGATGGGGTAGCGCATAGAATTTGGATGATTGGGTGTTAAAAAATATTTTTCTGGTAAACCGCTGGCGTAAAAAAATTGAGTATATGTGGAAATTGTTACTTTATATTAACTCTATTAGGTGTATGCCACGTAAAAGTTAACTTTGTTTGTCCTTTAACGGTAATCAATCACATATACACAAGTTATAGGGTGTAATGACATACAACAACGTTTTTTTGGCACACAAAAATATGTTGCTGTGTTTACAGTTGATATTATAATATTGTAATATATATATACATATATATATATATATATATATATATATATATATATATATATATATATATATATATATATATATATATACATATATATATATATATATATATATATATATATATATATATATATATATATATATATATATATATATTACAATAAATTCAAATATTTAGGTGTCACCATCAGTGAAGAAGGAGGATCAGAGGAAGCAGTAAGAGCTAGAGTTAGTGCAGCGTGGGGCAAGTGGAGAGACATATCCGGAGTTATCAGTGACAAGAATATGCCAAGGAAATTAAAGATCAAGCTCTACATGACTGTCATTAGACCAGTACTTCTGTATGGAGCAGAATGCTGGACAGTTAGAAAGAAGGAGGAACAGATTCTCGAGAAAACAGAAATGAGGATGTTGAGAAGAATAAAAGGAGTAACATTGAGAGACAGAGTAAAGAGTGTGGACATCAGAAAGGAGCTAGGTGTGAGTAGCATACAAGGGAAAGTAAGAGAAATGAGACTACGCTGGTATGGACACATGCAGAGAATGGAAGAAAACGAAGTGAAAGCAGTTGGTGACATGAGAGTGCCAGGAAAAAGGCCAAGGGGAGACCAAGAGGGAGATGGATGGATTGCGTCCGAAGGGATATGCAGACACTGCGGATCACCCCGGAGGATGCGCAGGACAGAACATTCTGGAAATCAAGAATTCGGGCCGCCGACCCCACCTAGTGGGAAAAGGCGAAGAAGAAGATACTTGCATGTGTGCATGTGTGCATGTGTGCATGTGTGCATGTGTGCATGTGTGCCTGTGTGCATGTGTGCATGTGTGCATGTGTGCATGTGTGCATGTGTGCATGTGTGCATGTGTGTATGTATGTATGCTTGCATGTATGTATGTATGCTTGTATGTATATATGTATGTATGTATGTATGTATGTGTGTATGTATGTATGTATGTATGTATGTATGTATGTAATACTATGTATGTATGTATGTATGTATGTATGTATGTATGTATGTATGTATGTATGTATGTATGTATGTATGTTACTATACTGTACGTTGTATATATGTATGTATTTATATGTGTGTATGTGTGTATATGTATATATGTATGTATGTATGTATGTATGTATGTATGTATGTATGTATGACGCCACCTATAGCTGACGGATCGTCGTATACGGTGCAACTAACACGTGACGTCGTGACACATCTGTGACCAACGTCATTAATACACACATGTAATCACTGTTGCATTATGACATGACGCTGTGCAATTAGTGACCACCCAATTGTTATTGTTCCGTAACATTTCTTATATAGTGTGGAATGCAAACTGTCTCCAAAGTTTTGATCATTTTACAAACCTGTTAAACCACACACGATCTCGAAGTATATTATTTAAGATAGCATATAATTAACCGTTGTATGTAGCCACATATTCTCATTTACGGAACTAAATGAACCGAGGCAACGTGAAGTCAACGAAATTGTCCTAGTTTCCTAACAGAACGATATGATATGCACGACAAAGCACACGATGTAATTAAATGCTCAGCAGCACTATCAAATGTGTAATTACTGATCAGTCAAATATTTTAGTAAATGAGTTGTTAGCTTTGTGAATAATGAGTAGTATTAATTTATATTATATTGATTGACAACCTTATGCCACTAACAGGTTATTAAGCACGACGTATGGATCGTATATGATACGGTCGCGACGACAGATCTAGCGCTAGAACCTATACTTTTGACGTCGTAAAAACCATTGCAGTTTCGTTTTGCGACTGCCCCTACAGGATTGTTTTTTGGTGATCGATTATTGAGCTTTCATTACATTCGATACGTTCGAGGTCAACAGTCATTGATTCTGGAAGGTTAATTATTTTCATTATACTTGAGAAAAATGAATAGTTAACATCGTTGGCAACAGTCCGCCTGTATAAACTATACGCTTACATGTAGTATTAGATTAGAGTTGTCCACAGCCGAGGTAACAATACTGCGTGGACATTGATGTCTTCTCTAGGCAGGAGATTAAACATAGACTATTGGCAGATAAGACGTCATGTAGTTCTGTATGCGCAATAGAGATCATGTTCTGATTCAACCGCTAAACCACGTTGTGGTCTGTAAGGATGCTTTTTGTATCCCCATTTTCTTAAAGGAAAAAGTCCATATCCGTTATTTTTGCATGATATCGTACTCTAGTACGTATTTAACCAATTCAAGGCAATTTGTGCCATCTCCGCCAATTTATATGGTAGCAGGTCACTGAGAAGTCGTGGCCTGGCGTCTTTGGTTACTCTTATTAATTGCTATCTTTCATGAATGATCAGATTAATGAATCACAAAAATGTTGATACGTCTTCATGAAAACCGAAATTTCTCCCGCGAAATATTGCTGTGGAACATTCTTTTGTTCTTGTGGAAGTTATAAGTGTTCTGACCCGACTGACCGACGTCCCTCCCATTGTTTTAACCTAACTGAACCAAAGTGTGCTGAAAATAATACTTTGAAGAAATTATTGGAATTAACTGGTATACCAACTGTGTGTTTTAAATAGAATAGTTATACAAAATTCTTCCAATATTATAGATAAAATATATCTATCAACCAGATTATTAGCGATACATGTACATTGTACCTCGTACATTGCTTCACAGCACCGATACAGGGGCCGTTTTACCCAACGTGATGAGTTTATAGTACTGTAGGACCCAACTTGGACGCAATGGAACATATTCACGGTAACGTTTAATGCACTGGGAATAGAAATCAATTGTATTCTAAAATACATGTTGTATTTGACTGATACGTTTCATTGTAGTTCACGAAGTTGCTTCATTTTGCTTAGATCATCGAGCAGGAAAATCGAGATTATTTTCCCGGTAGTTATATATCCCCTGGTGTGGAAATGCCACAAGGAATATCACACTGCTTGTGGCCTTGTTCAAACTAGGAAATATTGCGCTATATCAGCAAAATACAACACCATCTTACGTCGGGGATTTCATAGAGTGGCCGTTTTAGACGGAGGACGCCCGCCTTTCCCTTACCGTCAGATTACGCATTCGTGTTTACAGATATTCTCGAAATAATGGAACGACAAGGGTGTCAAGATTTATTATAACGTAACAATGCATAACATCATTTACTTATCCTAAATGACACGTAAACACTCACTTCATCGAAATACAGTCGTTCCACGAATCTTCTTTTTGGATATTATTGGGTGCAATTTTATTGTTTTTATCTCACGAGTATCATGCCTGTAATGGCCAGTATATATAGAATAAGGCATACTATAAGTGGTCGCTGTACAAATATAATAATCATTGGTTTACGTTTAGACAATTCAAGTGCACTTTACGGCAGCGTGGCGTACTTTAAATAATAGAGCCCCTCTGGGGTAATTCGGTGTATGCTCACTCAAATAAAAGTTATACACATCTCATCGTCTTGAGTAGCCTACATATAGTTGTTTTCGAAATGGTAAATGAATGCTGAATGTCGTTTTTTTAATATGAAACACCGCGTTCTTTAACATATGATAAACCATAAAAGCCCAATAAAATTATTGATTGAATGTTTTATTAGATGACTAGATGATGTTGCCATTGTTGAATGATTCGATTCTGTTAGATAAATGACTGTCGTGTCATCGCGTTTCATAAAGTTTGTACAATTGACGTAACTACAAACAATTTCTATTGAGATTCAGACGCCATCTTAGAATGTTCATCTTTTTTGTCACGTGACTGCCACAGACTTATAAATGGCGGTGACTACAATTCGATTGCAACCCGACTACGCCGCCAGACTACTGCTACATTGTTACCATCAGAGTTATAGTGACTTATAGGCATAGTTCGTGTTGCATACATCCATATCTTCTTAGTCGACTTTCTTGTAAAGTCTCGTCGACTTAACGTCTTGCGCAACCAATGTCTGCAACAAACCCAAACATAGAAAGAGAAATATTTCATTAGTGTTGATGTTACAAACAGTTTGTTTTATTTGATGCCAACATGGAGAATATACGATTTGCTCGACCATTCCAATAATTTTCGATGGTTTTCAAGTAAACGCCACCTAGATTCGCCTGCGTACAGCGCTATAATTTTGAAAATAGCTAATCGGCCTTTGTATTGAAGACAAACGGTTGGTTGTGTAGGACGTGACCAAAAGGCAACACAGCGAGCACATTGTGATACGCACAATGATTAATATCAAATAAAGCATGATTACAGGGAGTAGTTCTCTGCTCATGAATACACTCCTCCGTTAGAAACGGACTCTGTCACAACGAGTAGGTCGACATTAAATGTTGAGACTTGCAGACGTTTTATTTTTTATTTTTAACATTCAATGCGAAATAGAAAGTCCATCTATAAATGTAGAACATTCTCAAAGATTTTTATAATTCCTCAGTTTTCATTAACACGTTATTAACGTGTCACAATGTTTCGGCGCCTTTCCACGACGGCTACTTGATTATGACAGAATATTGCCCTTGTGGGATGACGTCATCGTAGTGTTAGACGAAGTATTATTTCATTGATCTGGATTGATGAGTGCATGTTCCAACTCTTCTATCTGACTTTTATTCATTCCCACTAGCTATAGCATTTTCGGTGGTTACGTGGGATGTGGCGTCATCCTGGCAGGACGCTAGTCGTTCTGAAGACGCCATCTTGAAAAAGTCGATGATGGTCTCGACAATCATTTAAAATGTTAGATACAGTTATGAGAACGATGTTATTACAAATGGCTTGCCACTAATATTGAGGGAGGACTTGTAATGGCGGAAAAACATTTCACTCACCATACGCATTGTGGTACCATCGGCGTCAGTGATTTCTCTTGTAATAGTCGACGGAATCTCAGCCACCTGGTGCTGAATCAACTTCGTGCCGTTCTCCAGAGTCATCGTCGTCTGAAATACACGACAAAGAATCCATTCACCAGTTGCCCACAATGCACTGCGCAAGATATCAAACGAGACAGATTTCTTGACCTAGGTTTATTTACTACATAACATTTATGTATGAATTTGTTTAACTGAACTGAATTTGTTTAACACAACGTGACGTGTCAATATAGTAAGCGAGGTATCATAGCAGACATAGGGGAAGGCACATTTTTGTACTCGTGCTTATCAGCGTTTTGCATTTTGGTCTAAATTAAATGTTGTGTTAGGTCTGCAGGTGACAAAACAAACATTTGATCCCTATTTCATAAATGGCGTTTATCTTGGTTTGCCAAAAACGCTTCGAATACCCTGAGCTTCCACCCGGTGTTCTGTTACCCTCATATGTCTTCGTGTCACAAGACGTCAGACAATATTTGTCAACTATGACGTCAGCTAACACCAACCTTCACGCAGCGACCGTCAGCCGTCACTTCGTCGAACGTTTCTCCCAGCTTGAAGTTCAACAACACTGACCTGAACGTTGTGTAAGTTTTTATAAGCCACGCGTCGTCATTGATGCTAATGTCCACTGTGGGATTTGAGATGCTGCCTATTTTCCGCATCATCATCCCGACCCCTGCGACAGAAGCATTCTGGGTAATACTGCATCTTTGCGAATAGCATGCAGCTATAGTGGTACGAAGCGGTGGCGATTACCCAGGCTCCATTGGGTGGCAGCACTTTTTAGCCCCTCAAATCCCCTCGGAGAATTTTGCTTTGCCGATGTCAGGACGAAATAACGTGTACGAACTAATTATACATGTGTGGTAAATTTGTCACCTGATTTTCATATGATAAAAGACATTTGGCGAAATCTGTACTTATTTCAATTCAATCCGGAAACTTTCGCATCGTTTTTGACGCAGGAGGTAGTTTTACGAATAGTTAGCTTCATTAGCTGGACCAGTTTGAAGTAAATTAGCGCAATATCCTTCGCATATAGTCGAAATCGTAGAATGAATTGTTTCCACTACTTCTACAATTATTATGACATCAGAAGTACCGTACTGGACAAAACATACTGCATTTGGAAGGGGGATGTGTGCCCCCCCCCAAACAAAACGCATTCGTTGAAGCTCTCCCGACAATCAAGCTTTCCAAAACATGCACTTCAGCTTGAAGGCGACTCGGTTCAAGACACACGGATACACGGGAAGGGGTGGCTGTTGTTAGAATTGTTTTTGCAGCCGAAATTTCAGCACAATTCCGCTATCGGCTAGTATCGCTGTTAGGTCGGCTCTGTGGCTCGACTTGGGGGAGGGGAGGAGGGCTGTTATTGTTGTTGAGTCGACATTCAAATGATCTGTTGGCATGTCTGATAAAGGCAGACTAAACTCAATAAAGGAGACACATTATCAAGGGTTTCGGCTACAGTACGGATACGCCTGCGGCCATTATAGGCATTGGATCCAGTTGTTGCATTTGTCGCGCTTACATTTATCCGGGCGTTAAATAATATCCGAATGACGTTTCTGCTCATGCGCGACAAATGTAACATCATCAGTGTGCAGCAAAGCATTTATGCCATTAATGGCATTATGGTATAAATACCTGTAGTGATTTGTGATTGAAGATTTATTTCGGTAACAAATAAGCATTACGTGTGCTTACATCACTGTCACGGATTATGGAGCACTGGAGTCACGTGATTAGCCTTGGCTTTGCTAACAAAATTTGTCTCAAAAACCTGTTGGCATTGTGTTATTTTGAGACAAATAACTGCTGAATTAATATGTCCCATTGCCGGAAGCCTAACTAATGACAATGGCTGACTCGCGCATGCGCAGAAACGTCACCCGGTTATTTAACGCCCGGGTAAATGTAAACGCTACATGAGTACATCGTTTTAAGAAATTCGGGAACATTTGCTCAGCATTAACCACGTCGACGGCTACGCCTTTTAATAACATATTGTGCCATGGTACAAATAAGCTGTACCATGTGAATAACTTACCCACAGCCTTCATATAATCCTCGAAGTTACTGCTGCTTTCTAGTTTCCACTTTCCAACGAACTTAGCCATAGTGGTGATAAATTACAGGAGCCGTGAACATAACACACTCGGATGACATCAAATTTTGGAAGCAGATGCGCCAGGAAGGAAATCCGGAAATTGCCGAATGTAAAGCCGAACAACGCGCTCGCTGCTGATTGGCTGAAAACAAGCCGATTTGAATTCAGCGGCAACGTTTCCAAGCAACGGGGGAGCGTACAGTCAATCTGCATCTGGCGTTTGTAAACCTAATGCTTTTACAAAACGCATCAGCTGTATGACTGCCAATAGGTTTCAGGGATTTAATCTACAGATGCTGCCATTGATTCTGTCGCGTATCGATCTGACTTGTCGAGTATGCTCAGTGTTATACATACAGGTGGGGCAATAATCGTGTTTGCTAATTTTATTTAACCCTGGGTCCTGGCTGGACCTGGTCAAATTCTTCCGTAAGATATTTATGTGTAAAACCTGTAACACTTCATTCTTCAATCACGTGTTATTTACAATGTCTCCAAAATGCTGCAGTTAGTTGTTGGGAGAAGTATTTAATATATATATATATATATATATATATATATATATATATATATATATATATATATATATATATATATATATATATATATATATATCGGCGAAATCTAAATCTCAAATGTAAATGGAAACGAAGTATTTTCGCGTTTTTTGGTCCGTGTAAACAGCGGGTTATGCACGATTTGTCTTGGAGTCGACGGGTCGGCCATGTTAGGATTGGTTTCAATGTCACCGACTTGTTGGTTTGAGTTGCCAATCAGCGCGCCAGAACGCATTATATTCACCAATGCAATAGATTTTGGCATTAAAGAAAAATTTACTATTCTCGACTTACTCTATTATCGTAAATATATATGGTTATGAGAATAGTGGTGTAGTAAATTTTACATAAACAATTAAACAGGATTTGAATGCGTTTTTGCCAATCGCATGTTTTGTGAGCGAGACGGGGTCGGGGCAAGTTGTAACGTTCATCTCGGGGCAAATTGTAACACTGTTAGAACATGCCCCCGTCGAACATGATGGCATGGGCCAACTTTTTTTCTTCTAATCATATGAGTGGTTTATACAGCATAGATTGCAGTTGTAAAATTTAATAGGACTTTTCAGTGTTTTGTTGGTTTGCGAGAGAGAGAGAGAGAGAGAGATATATATATATATATATATATATATATATATATATCAACTTGATGGAGACCTTTTCAGCTTTATATGCATCAATCTACACCCAGGGCATGACCTACATCATTTTGAAAGGGTGGCGCAGTTTGAACATTCATTGTTTGATGATGACACTATTTGTATTTGACCTTCATTTACTGCACCACTCGACAGCGCTCTGGAATAGCCAGTATTTAGAGGGAGACATCGGGCTTTCTAATGTCCAAAGGTGTACCTTAGGTATTCTCGACGATTGATATTGTATAATGTTTGCGGGGTGGCGCAATTTCAAACATTGATCAAATGACAGTGACACTGGTTGTCTGTCTACACATACACCACCGATTGACAGTTCCATGTCTTATCTCGTTGTGGAAGGGAGGGTAAATTATTCTGTCACATGGTTTGCACATTCTTCGAAGAAATGAGAATATTCAGAGACTTTGTAACTTTCTGACGTTCATAGCTATCTACAAAATGTCGAATATTTGCCCGTCGGTTCACCCTTAGCAAAGCAGGTAACAGCTACACACCTTACCTTATTTTGACGGGAAGAGAATTTCCAAGCTCTCAAAAACTATGTGACGAGGCCATTTTGTAAAGAACTGATGTAGATGTGCCACCATTGGCATTGTTGGGGGGGGGGGGGCGCGCACGGTGTGTCTGCGGACTTATTTAACTTGGTATTTCCACGACACAGCTCGTTGGAGGCACGAGACTTTCAGTTGGTTTACACTTTGGCGTGTATGGGGCATTTAAACTCCTAACAAAGCCACTTTTTAAGTGTTTGTCCTATTTGTGTCACCTGTGCAAATTAGAAAGCGAGTATGTATGTAACTCAATGGCATGTCTACATATTTTTTATATTCACAATAATCGGTAAATCAGATCGTATTTTTTATATATGCGAATGTTTGCTTGAGCAGTTACAGGTTATAATCTACAGGCCATTGCAATTGAGATGGTAATGATATTGCGTATTTCGTTAATTAAAACAGTGATGTTAAATGCGGTATTTAATAGGTCAATTTATATAATACTCGACTAAATTATGTGCTTATATGTTATGGTTTATATCGTTATTGTCAAGTAACAAGCTACTTGTATAGTCTAAATTATGTATATAGAGAGAAATTGCATCAAGTGTGTAGTTTTCTATTAGTATTACTACAATCTGCACCAATGCTAAACATATATGTTACAATTTGCCCCGTAGGCTGGTACAACTTGCCCCGTATCGGGGTAATTTGTAACACTTTTAAAGACACATCATATGACTCTTTATACAACAAACGTATAATTGGCCGGACAATTAGTTATGCCCTAATTACTTGCGGGAGATTTGTGGGGACAATTTGGCATGAACAAAGTTTCGATCGGTTTAGAAACACGCAATATTGAAATGTGTTGTTTTTGTTACAATTAGCCCCCGTCTCCCCTACGTGCCTATACATTATAACAAGACATTACATAGCTACTACTACATGTCATACGCATCATCAAATCATGGAATAGTTGGTTTCCAGTATAGTTATAATTTAACATGACTCATTTGTTTTCCAGTCAAACAACCTTAATTATTTTTTGGATGATGGTGATATCTGAATCCCAGTATCTAAGTTAGTTCACACAAGCAAGCATGCAATTATGCACGCACGCACGCACGCACGCACGCACGCACGTACGCACGCACGCACCCCCCCCCCCCCCACACACACACAAACATACGCACGCACGCACGCACGCACGCACACACGCACACACACACACGTTCAATTTGTAACATTATGTTGTCATGTTTATTTTTCGTTTTATCTCATTATGAATCTTGCCGATTGTGTTCTAGTTTCGCTCTATTATGTGTGTTGTCCTAGTGACGTTTTCATCACTTCATGTCTTGGCTATGTTCTATATTTCACGATGCTATTACGCAACTGCCAGTGACGCAAACAATAACTTCATTTAAAACAACCTTGCTTGTCCACCACGGCGCCCTGTCGTAGGTCTATCTGTCGTAGGTCTATCTGTCGTAGGTCTATCTGTCGTAGGTCTATCTGTCGTAGGTCTATCTGTCGTAGGTCTATCTGTCGTAGGTCTATCTGTCGTAGGTCTATCTGTCGTAGGTCTATCTGTCGTAGGTCTGTCTGTCAGTGACGACAGTTGACAATTGGAATTGTTTATTGACTGTGAGATCGAGTAACCCTTTTGTAATGATGCACCGCTGTGCTTGGTTTCTAAGGATTTAGGCGCAATACAAGTACAATACGCCAACCCTTCAGCACACCCCGTCTTCCCCTTGTATCGCCCCCCCCCCTAAATTGGGATTATAGCTGTATCTTCTCTTCACTTTTCGTCGCCGCGACGCCCGAAATTTCCAATGTTCGCGTACTCCTGCTGTTTTACAGGGGGTAGTACTTGGGGGGGGGGGGGGGGCACAAACATATTATGGCTGCCCCCTGAAACAAACTTTTTTTACCAGCTCCTTGTCCCCATATTCCCGTGTTTTCAGACACTTTTGGGTGCCTGTGCTTTTCACACATTTTCGCACTCGTCTCAGCGTGACTTCGGATTCACTAAGAGGACATTTTATGTCTGCTCCGAAAGAGATTCCAGCTGACCCCATGCTCCCGCCCCGTCTGCTGTAAGTGTGCCACTGTTGCAGTAGTGTAGCCATTATAATAGAGCTCTACAATACTACGCAATACTACGGTGACAATGATCACCAATAGTTGCAGAAGCGGATTACGCAGCCATTAGACGGCGTACAGCCGGCGGCCGTGGACAGAGGCCGGGCGGACAAACAAACATCGCTCGTTCATCACTCGATCAGGCGGTGGCCTTTCATGCCGAACGAGTGGCTGCAAGCGCCATTATGTTACCCATTGATCGAATCATAAACGACCATCCCTCCTACAACTGTTGCCAGATCCACTCTGGAGTCATTTATTGAATTTAGCGAGACAACGTGACAATTCGAGTTAACATTGTATCTACGCAGGGAACGCGAAGTCCATGCTAATCGTATGAAGCCAGTGGACTCAAGTCAATGGTTGCACAGTGTTGTATAGTAAAAGCCTACACGTTCCAGATCAATGATTTGTCTATCAATGTGTTTCCTTTTATGACTTGTAGCTTCAGAAAACGATTGCTTAATAGATACTTAATTAGTTGTCTATGTGATAATGATTTAGATACCGTCTTTTTCATCTTTATAAAGACGATGTTGCCACTACTAGATACTACATGCTGAGTCCTGTTCTGATAAAAAGAAACATATAACAGCGTCATTGAGTGTTAATGTATGTTTCACTCGATAAGTGTCGCAACAATATATGTTTATTGGTTCCAATCATCCATCGACGCTTAATTAATGCTAATAAAACATATTATACTACTGAGTACATTAGCAGAAATACCTAGCTTTCTCCGATGCTGTTTTCGTGTCCAGGCATATTTAATTAAATATTATCAATACTTCATTCCAAATCATATTTTATTTCACCATTGCAAAGACGGAGAATATTATTGTAGCGGGTGGATGGCATATTTTTTTATTTACTATTACATTCTTATTACTACATTATACATGTAGGTTTACTGCTTGTCAAATTGTGTTTAGTTACTTCATTAAACTCGAAGCAGTATCGCAATTTGAAAGATTCCACCCTCAAAACGTCCAAAATGGTAAACAAAACACATAGTTTCAATTGATTCACAATAATGCCGAGGCGCGTACAGTTAATCGCAATACCCTTTTAATTTTCCCATGTTCTAGACAGTAGATTCTGCATAACAAATCAATGTGCTGTTTATCCAAACAAAAACACTGGTTTTCTGCTACATTTCATGTAATCTGTATAAACGACGGATGTTCAAACAATTATTATGCATTTGATGAAGGCATTTCCTGTGATGATGACTTTCTCCACAGAAAATATATTTTCGAGGCTATTTTGAGCTGTTATTAAACTGCAAAAAATTGTATTTCGTGTTTGTGATATTTCTTACGGGTAAAACACGTAAGCACAGCATTCATATAGCAGTAATCATCGTCATCGCAAGCCAGGATTGTTTGCCATGCAACTCGGCCCTAGCAGATCATCCATGGAAGTGCAGAATTTAGCTAAGTCGGACTCAGTTTTTGACTTCGCCTATCGCGCCAGCGTCACCCGTGAGAGCAGCGCAAATACCCGCCCAATCTGAAGACGGATAAACAATATAATTATGGGAATTCAAGTATAATGTCCCGTCCGCCCAATCGCACGGTTTTGTGTACTCGAATATAAATGTTGCTTCTACATTCCAAGCATTTCATGTAACACGAACAGAATGTGGATGAAACCACCAAAAAGAATATCACAAGACCGGAGGTCTACCAAACTCCTAGTGGGTGATTTCATTGGCTGAGTTTATACTGAGTTTTTCAGCAGCAGCGACCCCTAGCGTGGTAACTATAAACAACTGTTAAAGTGAATCAAAAGGCAACTTTTTTGCGTAATTCACCTAAAATAGTTAATATAAACTAACTATTTGCAATTATAATAGTAAAAAGTCAAATATAATGGAGGGCATTGCAGGCACACATCTTGTCAATGGCGCTGTAGCGAAAAATCGTCGATGTAAAAGATTGCCGTGCAGTTTCGACTTTTGCACATTTCGCACCTTAGCGGTAGATATTTTTTGTTTTGAACGCCCGAGGCGCTGGCAGTAGATGGATGTATGACGTCACATCCCCGCAAGCGAAATGCTCAAAATGTCAGCCTCCAGAGTAGCACGATAATTCTCATTAAACCCTTATTAAATGATCTAACAATAAAATAAAATGTATTGCATGTAATTCAGTAGACACTGCTTAAAGGACAAACAAAGTTAACTTTTACGTGGCATACACCTAATAGAGTTAATATAAAGTAACAATGTCCACATATACTCAATTTTTTAACGCCAGCGGTTTACCAGAAAAATATTTTTTAACACCCAGCCATCCAAGTTCTATGCGCTACCCCATCTTAGACGAAGAATGACGTCACGACGGTGATCGAGGCGCTCTCCACGTAGATTCCCTGCATAGGGTTTGGCTGTTGTCATGAAATGGCTGCAACGCGGCAACGCGCGTAACATGCTGATGACGGTAAATATAAAGTTGTCTATTATTGTTATCGCTGAAATCATCCCATCAACTGATGATACATGTCTACATCAAAGCATTTCTCCTCAAAATGGACCGAGCAAAGTGCCAAAAAGTACGCCCGCAAATCACCAACGTGAATCCATTGCTTCAATACTACCGGTTGTTTCAACTATTATTGCAACCGTATGCCGAACACGAAGGGATAATTACTAAAGTTTACCATAGATTTAACCACAGATTTAGATATACGTCTATAAGCAGCTACTAGATGTCACGCCAACTGAACGAACTGTCGAAGACTCGAAGTTGTTGACCCTTAACGACGTCGCCGGAAGCTGACCGAGATATAGAATGCCGCGCGCTGAATGGCCAAGCCAAATTAACCCTTCACCTATGGCGGCGTCTAGACCATCGTGGATTTCGTTAGAATTTTAGACTTTAAAGTCACATTCTGAGTAAACCGCTGACGTTAAAAAATTGAGTATATGTGGAAATTGTTACTTTGTAATTAGGTGTATGACACGAAGCCGTAGCCTTTTTTGTCCTTTAATGGTTTCAACAATTAGTTTTATTTTGGGTTGCTTGTTCCTTTAAATTAATTCACACGTTCGGGTTTTATGTATACTCACAATTATTGTATGCTTATATTACTAGTGATATTTTATTAAGAACAAGATGTCATAGACAATAAAAAAAGAAATTGTACATGTAAAATCGTCTCATTTCCATTTTCCGTAGTGAAGAACAAATTATAACAAAATAAACAAACTTTTAACAAATCTCAATTGCTTTAGTGAAAATCTGTGCAATGAACCGATTATTACGCTGTCGAGTTAAAATTTTCCCGGGCGTTATAAACTATCCAGGTGACCTTTCTGCGCATGCGCAATAACTGTAAATTCATCAATGTGCAGCGAAGTGGAAAGCATATTGTGAAGAGTTGCAGAACATTTCATTCGCTACATTAAAGATTTGCACTTGCTATCAAAACATGACTCAAAATAAATTTTGACTCGTGTTGATTTGCGAAAAAATAACTACTGAAAGTGAAAGGTTATATACGTCCTTTTGCTCGACATAGTGGCCGATATAATCTAAATAATTTATATATTTAATATGAGATTCAACATTCATACTGATAATTAATGACGACTGACTCGCGCATGCGCAGAAACGTCACCCGAATACTTGTTAAGGCCTGGAAAAATGAAACGCCGAGAAGGGTTGAGGGGCTTAAAAATGCTGCCACCTCACGGAGCCTGGGTAACTGAGGCCAGTCGAGCAATGATGTCGGATATGACGCGCCTCGTTCCTTGTTAGAGTGACATATATATATATACACATATATATATATATATATATACATTTCGTTAACATGTGCGAGTTTAATATTTGTATTATTGTTGCTAGCATTGGTAGTCGATACTGTGCATAAAAACAAGTTGATTTAGTTTATGTAAATCCGCCTGGTGGCGCTATCGTCTAATGTGTTATAAGGCCAAATGTATTAGGGAATGTGTTAACGTACACGATACAGCTTCTGTGGTGCAGATTTATTAAGATGTACAATTAGATCATCATATACTGAGCAAATAAGACCAGATCACACGTGAACTGGTAAACTCAGATAAAGAAACATAAAATCAAACGATCTTAAAAAATGGCTCAAACCATTTTGAAAAAACAGACCACTATTATATGACTGGTGTGCTTTTAAATAAACATAAATAAAGCTTAACGTAGATTGTGCAGAGTAATTAGATTCAGTGCAGCAAACATCAAGCATATAATATGTTGCGTGGTCTTGTTCTATAGATGAGCTTGACTCATTCCAATGATATGCTTCACAACTCTGCACTACACAAATTGATAAACAAGGTTTACTTCTGTATACATTACTTGTGTTTACGTATATAAATACAGGTTAAATGAGAAACCACAAAATAAATGGAAGGCGTTTTATATGACTCTCACGAATCATTGAAACAGTTGTTACATCTGCACAAATTAATTTAAAAGTGGCCTTCTCTTAAAATGTGATAAAAAATCTAAATAACGGTAAAATAATTTAGAAAAAAGTGGCTTAAATATTCAAGCTCTGAAATGGGTTTATGAACCTAACCATTTGTGGTTGGCAAGAAAAAAAATTCTTCTCAGTCATCACCAAACACGATTTCTGCACGGCAACTGAGAACGCTGTCTCGCAGGTAGATAGATGGCAGCACCTTCAGCAGACGAGAAACGGAACAACGCCGAACAACCGAATATTTCCTAATGCCAGACCGATGTCAAAACATGCATGCTTGCATACGCGTGCACAGTTCGCATGGACGTGTTTGAGTCGGTCACGAGCGTCACATCATTTGTAGATGCGGTGGTCGATTTTGCGTCCCCGGGAACGCCTGGGACTTGCCCGATTGGTTGCCGGTGGCGATCGCAGCGGACCGTGGAAGGATGTTCTGTACACCAGAGGCCGACACCATATCCATGGCCTCGTCGGTGATGGCACAAGCGGTGCAGCTGTCGGTGGGACGGTCTCCATCGTACGCAAAGCGCTTCCCTGGCGGACTGAGAAGAACACAGTGATTAGTCTCTGACCCTGAAAGACGTGAAAGGAAGAAAAGGAAACAGATTGTTTCAGTAATTGACCCACGCCATAAGGATGACCAAGTAATTATCGTGCGTTTACTTGCTCTCTCTCTCTCTCTCTTTCTCTCTCTATTTCTCTCTCTCTCTCTATATATATATCTCTCTCTCTCTCCCCCCACTCACATACGCATACTTATGGATATCACCAGAAAATCATGAAAGCAATAGTACCGTTTCAGACTTTGGTATTATACCAAAAGTCAATATCAATCTTTCTCTTATCTTGGATTAACATAAAGCATTGTAAGTTTCAGGTTTATTCAAAGTGCATTAATTTCAAAGAGGCCAGCTCTCTAGAGAGGGAATGGACCAATCAATAAATGTTAACACTTTAGTTAAAGTATTACATTAATCAAGCTTATTTATATATGTTTTTATATTTCCAAAACCATATTTCAAACTGTGTGGATACTTGGAATTAAGTGACAAAACTGACTGCACAGTGAATATTTGTCTGGTGCTCTTTAAAATAAAATGTGTTTTATTGTTACAGCAGACCCCAGCATGATCACAATCACACATGCATACAATTATACACATCTCATCTCTTCACTAACATCTTGGATGGATGTAATAATCGTTTGCCAATCTAACCAATTAAACACATGCTTTCACAAGTGTACAATGCAGATGATGTAGCCACTTGCAACAACAACTACAAAAACAAACAAACATATAACAATGGTAAAAATACAAGACCCAAATTTTCAGAAACTTTTAAAAGTGCTTGTGCGGTTTGTTACATCAAACTTGTGAATAAGCGTGTAAGCAGGTTAGAAGGTGGGTGAACAATGAACGGTGCATCAGTTTCTTGAACAGGTCAACATTCTGATCTTTTCGAATGTGAAATTGTTTCTTCTTTAACATCCAAAGAAAACTGCAGTAATCTCTCTGGATATTTGCTGACAAATAAAACAATATTATACATATTTTAGTTGTTCATATATGCTGCTTTGTAAAATAATCTTACTTATTACAGGTAGTAACTACAAACAGAAGTAAAATATGTAATAAATTATATATACTATACAATATATAACTATATTATTATAGACAAACAAAAGAAATAATATGTAATAAAGAAGTCATAATATATAATCACAAATGTCACATCAAATGATAAAATGGCTACTCTAAAGAGATGTGCCTAATGTTCTACATGGCGGCCATCTTGAAAGAATCGGATGAATGATTCTGCAGACTGGCTGTGATCACATCAAATTCATGATCACCTTGTGTCCCCGGCAATGATCACATCAAAACCGTGATCACCTTGTGTCCCCCCCATCTGTTAGGTTGGTACAGATAAGAATAGGACAAAGAAGTAGGCCTCAACAGATGGTTCAGGGAGCATCTATTGAGTAATGAAGTCTGAGAACGCCGACAAAAATATCCAGAGAGAAAATACAGTCTTTGGAGGGAAAACAATGACAACTAATGACGATGATGTAACTTAACTATGCGAGATCATCGTCAAAAACGTCAAACAAAAATACAAGCACTTTTTGCGAGACGTCAAAACGTGGAACATAATTCACAAGATCGAAACTCTTGAGTGTTGTTTTGTCCCAGGTTCTGTCTTCTCCGCCCTACCCTATCTACATGCAGACTGACACTGTTAGACACTAACGTTGTTCACTGAAACTGCCAATTATTGCCAGGTTTTTGAGCAAAGCCCGCAGTGGCCGTCGGGTGCATCCAGCCCGCCTCGCTCGCTTTAACGGTCTCGGTTTCCATGGCAACGCCATTGCCCGAGTCCCGCCTGTTCGAGTCAGGGTCAGAGTTTAACCTTGAAAATAGAAACATGCAAAAGTGAGCCTTCGGGCGAGCGAGAAATACAGACGCGAAAATGGGTTCGTGTGTTGGCGTTCGATGCATAGTTTTTTTTTTACATTGTTTTGGTTTTAATTATTATTCATTTATATTTACCAATGGAGTACAAACTAAGAGCTGTTAACAAGCAGTATTTTGATCCCAAACAGTGGCTCCCTCTGGGGAATCTCATCTTAAATCCATGACAGCAGCGCCCTCTGTGGCATGTCTCAGCACGCAATTTGTTCACTGAAAAAGTACTCTAATCTAATGAACCACCTTTGTGGTTTTTCAAATGCATCGCCAAATGCTATTTGGCAAATAACTGGTCAATGGTCCAGGGAACCAAATAAACATATAAATCAGCAAGTTTACCCCAGCACCTGGGGGAGATGCACTTACAAAAGTACTGGAGCCCATATAGCATAGCATATTAACCCTTTAGACCTTGAACATCCACCAGCAGCCAGACACCATTCCTTAAGTGCATGAAAATATCCTTGACCATGCGTAGAAGTGACGTCATCTTTTGGATACGTCTGAAACGTACTCTGGATTCTTTCACACACCAGCTATGAAATAGGGGCGTGTTTAATATAGCTTGACATTATACCAATTTACATACTCTATGTTGGGGGAAAAGACCCACTCGAACAGAGCATGTCACTTCTCTTGTTTAATTTAAATGTCAGTTAGTATATTTAGTACCGCCGTAATCCAATATTGTTAACACCAGCCCAACAATAATATTGTAATATTAAGAAATGAAGTATAAAAAGTTACAAGCAAATATCTTGGTACAGCCATGTCTGGGTAATTCCATGCACGCAAAGCAAGGACTCAGAGCAAATATCATCAGTTTATGTAAGGTACAAAGAATTAATTATAAAGACGATAGACTTCCATAGCAGATTTGTTTCAGGACCTTCACCGTGAACAAGACCTGATGGATACTGATCACAAAAAGGACCATGCAGAAGTTGTCATCAGAGCAAATTAAAGACAAAGAGTTACAGCGTGGTAATGCAATGTCACATAAATTTGTCTCCTTCAAAATGCTGTGAATTGTAGCTTTTTACATGGTAATACACTGACCTAAGAGTATAGAGTTTAGCTACAAATATGCTCAGTTTTTGGAAATAATGTTACTGCGAGATATATGATCTATGCTCTAAGCTTTTTGGGAACATACGAGACAAACAGGAGACGCAAATGGACAATCTGATTATTAACCCCCCTGGATTAGAATAATTTTCACATATACAAAATGCATTATTTTGTCTTGCCTACATTGTGCACTGTGGGCTCTACGAGTTATTATTGGCAATACTTAAAATCACACAAATAGTTGGGTGAAATAACACTAAAATGAGAGACCATCAATTTAATTTGATGCCTATTTGCTGCATATTGTATAACTTAAGTCTTTATTATTTCTCAGCGTCTCCCAAATATCAACGATTTCCAGATGCTCCTGTTATGGCAAATTTCCAGCACAACCATTCCATTGCAAAATGTGCATACACTGGAGATGTTCAGAATATTTAACAGACAGAATATGTAGCATACAATTACATTGTCCTGAATTAATATCAAACAAGGTATGATAAAATTATCAGATCAAGTCATTTAAAACGTTATCTCAACAATTATTATAGTCAAAGGAATGGATGGATTTAACTGAATCATTGACACAGATCCAGTAGACTGTAGAAACATGTTAATGTATCAATCACATGTTAAGATTTGTTTAAATAAAATAAATCAACTGCTGTATACGTAGAATAAAATAACACTGCTGACTCATCTAGGATTTAACTTATGAGCAAATTGTTTCATTGATATAAACTTTTCTGTAATTTAATCACAAGTGTTGTGTTTGCAATTTGAAATAACAAGGACAGCAGATTTTTAAAATAATATGTTCATAATTAAGACATGTTATTCATATCTTCCCAATTAATTAAACTCAGTAAGCTGTGAATCCGGAAATGATAACAATTCACAATCATATGGAGGTTTCAAAGTTTGTCATGATTATGACAAGTGCGTCCACTATGTCTATTGTGATACAATAATTGTAGTACATTTTCAGACCTGCCTCCACAGAACTGGTCAATTTGGTGACGGCAGACATTAAACATTCTATGATTAGTTAACCAATTTGTTATACCGGTTGGTGCTAATGTTAGCAAGAGTGCAAAGTGGTTGAAAGTTAGCCACCATCCCAGGTTAATACAAGACGCAGGCAAGTGGCTGCCCTCAAGAACAATCACAGAAAAAGGTAGTAACATTCAATGTGATGCCATTAAACTGAAAAACAGCCATATCAGATACAATCTAATATACAAAGAATGTGAAAAATAGGTTACATTTGAGGACCTGGAAACTGGGAGCTGACTGTGCGGTGTTGCTATGGCAACGGTGCCAACTTCATTGTAACTGAGAATGGCATAGAAAGAGAAAGAACGAGGTGAGATGTGAGTCTTCTATATACACTGTGTCTGTATGTTTCGTACCTCATGGGAAGGCCGACTTTTCGAGGAGATCGCGGCTCCTTCATTGACAACCAAGGCTTTGTCATCTCTTCAAGAACCGACGGGGCAATGTAGGTGAAGCCCTGTAACAGGTCGGGGTACCGTGAAACATGGGGTCAAAGGGCAGCACGGAGGTCACTGGGGTTGTGGCTTTTTATTTCATAATAAACAAAATGCAAATTTTTATTTCAACTTTCATTGTACATTTTCCATGTGTAAGTAATGAATACGGTTCATGTAAAAGTTCAAATGAAAACACACAGGTCTCTTGTTTGCAAATGTGGTTGCTATGGCTTGGTGTTTATTTACATTAAGCAACTGTTTGCAGCTAAATTGTCCTTGTCTTACAGTTATTATATAACAGCCCCCAAAATCTAAACAATCAAAGCCAACTGGCCTTGCCTTCTACGTATTTGGCCAAAATTCGATGTCTGAAAATGTTTTGCAAGTTCACAGAAGTTATTACACATAACATTACTTTATAAACAGTTTTTAAAGTAACAATAAAAAGGTAGTACTTAACCAGCCCTTAAAACACTAGATTGTCCCAGCTTCAACTGACACAGTTTATTTGAACCCCAATCTTCTCAGTTTAATAATGTTCAGTTAAGTTACAACTGCGTCACTTTGTCCATATACATAAAACATAATACAATATATATATATTTATATATATATATGCATATATACATATATAATACATATATATGTATATATATATATATATATAATATAATATATATATATGTATATACATACATACATATGTATATACAGATACATATATATATATATACACATACATATATATATATAAATATATAAACATGTAAAGTGTCCCTTCGAGGGACTATATCAAATAAAAATGGAAATTGATTAAAATGAAATTCATACGTAAAAGACTTGGTTTGCGCTCTCGCTGAGAGTGGCGTCACATGGTGAGTCGACTGGTGTCTGTTTCGTGAACTTACTGTCAAACTGACTCACGTCGGTCTCGTCACTCTGAGAAACCAGAAACAAACACAAATGAAACGTGTTCTCTGGGAAACATTTCAAATTCTGACAGTCTACTGTTTGTTTACAGTACTTTGCAGTTATTCTATTGAAGAGCTTGTAAAAGTACAATTCTCATCTACCTGAGTAAAAGTACAAAAACTGCAGGTAAAGGTACTCAAATACAAGTACATATACTATTAGACACTACTCTAGTCACGTTCATATGTGACTACTACAGAGTGCTGAGCTAAAAAAAATGAACTGTATCTGAAGTATAGTTAAAACATAAATAACTGAATAGAAAGTAGATCGAAAGAATGCCAAAGAAAGTGTACTCAGTTACATAAAATGGTCTATTCAAATGAAATAATGTGGTAAATGTACTTTGTAATAAAACAGCCCAGCTCTAGTCAAAATAATGAAGGTAGGACAAAACCCCCTCGGACAAAACCCCCTCGGACAAAACCCCCTCCATACATAACTCCATCAAGACATAAGCTCCTTCCGGACAAAACCCCCTCGGACAAAACCCCCTCATCATAGATACTAGCCTCAAGAATTATCAAAAGAAGTAAACTTAGCTTGGCTGTATATTTGTGCATAATATATATAATATAGTGGATCGATGGTGCTGAACAACAATCTTCTCTTCTCCTTAAATTTTAGCTTAACTTAAATAATTGTATAAGTATATATATTTAAACAAAATTGGACGCATTCAATTGTAATTTTAAATTATATTTTAGTCCTCTTATAATGTATGTCTACTAATTTAAATTATATTTTTAGAAGATAATATATATATATTTTTTTTAATTTAAAGGACATTATATATATATTTATTTATTTATTAACTAGTTTACACCACAATTATTGTTAAATAGATAATCTATTATTTAAAAATTTTTTTTTTATTTATTATATTAAAATATTTTTTTTCATTTTAAAGAACAAATTATGTACAATATGTATATCTTATAAAGTTATATCTATATCTTATATTTATTTGCCATATTTCATTTTATTGTATATACACACACACACATATATATATATATATATATAGGCACTATATGAGTCAAAGCCAGACTACATTCCAATTCATCATGTAATGCACGTTGAATATGGCAATAAAGCTTTATTATTATTATATATAATATATATATAATTTGGTATGTAAATACATACCAAATATTTTATAATTACTGGCATAATAAAGGTGTATCATTGATGAGGGGGTTTTGTCCGGAAATGGATTGTCTAGAAGGAATTATGTATGGAGGGGGTTTTGTCCAAGGGGGTTTTGTCTGGAAATGGCTTATGTCTAGAGGGAGTTATGTATGGAGGGGTTTTTGTCCGAAGGGGTTTTGTCCGGAAATGGCTTATGTCTAGAGGGAGTTATGTATGGAGAGGGTTTATCCGAGGGGGTTTTGTCCGAGGGGGTTTTGTCCGGAGGGGGTTTTGTCCGTGCACCCAAAATAATACAATCTCTACATTGCTAGAGGGCACTACTGCAAGCCATGGGTACTAGTTGACTAGTTGACTACACCAACTGGCACAAATCCAACTTTGTTAAATCAACTGTACTTTGGCCCACAATGATTCCGGCAAGTAAACATCCAACATTACCTGGCAGTAAGATAGCACAGGCAGCTAAGC
Organism: Oasisia sp. SBJ-2009; assembly: GCA_964017155.1. Classification (NCBI taxonomy): domain Eukaryota; kingdom Metazoa; phylum Annelida; class Polychaeta; order Sabellida; family Siboglinidae; genus Oasisia; species Oasisia sp. SBJ-2009. The sequence goes on from OZ024865.1 coordinate 27,065,180, forward strand.
CCAAAATGTAAAGGATCATTGACATATTGGCTATGAAGTTTAGTTATAAATCTATATTTCTACAAACAAATTGACAGCCCAGGGTGTACTGAAATAGATGTAACCAGCTTCATGTCCCACAGGACTGCTACAGGATGAACTATCAGCAATGTTTTGGTGGATGTGAGACATAATGTCATAAAGTTGTTGTCAGACCATTTAACCCTAGGTACTGACACTCACAAGGGTGGGTTTGAAAGGGGGTTCTAGCCGCCGGTTCAGGACATCGTCCCAGTTGACATGTCTAAAGAACAGGTGAGACTGAAACAGAGAAATTATAATCATTATATTCTGACAAATCTGATTTGGTGGCAAGTTTTACGGTATCCGTTAGGAGATATTTTAAAAGTTCCGCCGCAAATTTACTGCCAGTGCGTTCAGTGTCATCATTATTTTTTGGGTTTTCAATTGATGGCACAATAATAATAACAATACAGTAAACTCTAGGTCATGACAATACAAGTCAAAATGACCGGGTGACTGTTTCCCTAAAATAAGGAGCTCTTAAGGAAAATTCATCATTAGTTAAAATATTTTATTAAATTAAAGGAGCTTTTTAAAAACACAAACATCCACTGTCATATTACTGAGGACACTATTTCTATGACACACCAGCAACACAGTCCCACTTATGCGTCAAGGTGTTGACAATTTTCAGGTATACAAGATCATTGTCAAGGAGCAAATAAAAAATCAAAGAGCAAAACTGGGCTTAGGAGCTCTTAAAACCAAAACCAGATGGTAATTCAACAAATAAGGTATAATGTGCAGCTCATGATCTGTGGAGTTCAACAAATTGTGTCAAGTTTATTTTCAAAATGTTGTGAAGTTAATATCTACTTTACTGTGGCAGGTTACATATAACTAACATTGACAGAGCACAATGTTCATTTCAAGATACAATGTTCAAAAAGCACTACACTGCGAGATGGATATTTGAGAAGAAAGCCTAAGGTTGCATTCTGAAGTTATCCACCTCTTAAATATAACATTTCCAGTGAATAAACATGGCCGACACTGTGGTTATTGCTTTTTTGTGAACTTTTTTCACTACAATATGTATATGCAATTTTAAGAAAAACGACGCAATACACAACATTACATCTATGTGCTATGCATTTATTATTCTGCAAATTGAACCTTTGTGATGTCAGGAGAATATCTAAAAATTGGTCACAAAGTGGCACATCTCCCTCCATGTTGAGATCTACAGTTCAGTGATACCTTAATCGGCGTGCCGTCCTCAGGTCCCGCCCCCAGACGGTCCGGAACATTCTTCTTCAGCAGCTACAAACAGGTTCATGTTTAAGGACCTTCTCATGGCCAAGCAGGGTTGGAATAAATCGGATTTTTCGAATAAATCGGATTGTTTCGATTAAATCGGATTGTTTCGATTAAATCGGATTTTTTCGATTAAATCGATTTATTTGATTTTTTTCAACATTCTTCACAATCATAAGAAATAATATGTAATTCGGAAAATAAATAAAAGTGGAATATCATAATATACCCAATAGGCTGAACATTTCATTCTTAGCATTTCTAAAGAATTAAAGCAAAGTTGTTATGTACAAATTTAAACTTTATTTTAAAATACATACAGTTAAATTAACTGGTAGTAGCACACAACGTAAGTATAAATTTAAGATAATCTGAAAAAATCGAAAAAATCAATGTCTTGATTTTTTCAAGTTGATTAAATCAATGATTTAATCGATGATTTAATCAATTTGATTAAATCAATGCCAACCCTGTGGCCAAGTCATCAATACAATGTTCTTCTTTAATATAAATATTGTGAAAATGTTCACCAAGTTGTAAGAATAATATATTAAAGCAATTTTTTAAGTTCTATTATATCAGTGCAATCTATTATTGTAATAGCTATTACACCAGTGCCAATCTATTATTGTAATAGCTATTACACCAGTGCCAATCTATTATTGTAATGGCTATTACACCAGTGCCAATCTATTATTGTAATGGCTATTACATCAGTGCCAATCTGTTATTGTAATGGCTGTTACATCAGTGCTAATCAATTATTGTAATAGCTATTACATCAGTGCCAATCTGTTATTGTAATGGCTGTTACATCAGTGCTAATCAATTATTGTAATAGCTATTATTGCAGGCTTTGCATCACATAATTCCATCCAAAGATTTGGCCACTTCTGTTTTTGTTAGGAATATATACAAGCCTCAGTCTCTCTATCGGTGCATCCCCACAATTAGTGTCAGACTTGGTCAACAGTTGTCTACACAATATCATTTCTGTTACCACAATGGACAATATGTCTGCAGTTGGAATATCATGGACACAAACACACTTTTTCTATGTTTGCAGTAACACATCTAAGAGAAAATTTATATATCATTATCTATTACTTTCAAAACTCTTATCTAATACGATTACAGGAAAAACTGTTACAATTACACATCTGCAACCAAAACACTTACTTTCTTGAGAAGACTCCGGGCTTCATTCGTCAGGTACGGAGGCAAATTCAGCTTGGCCTTTAAAATCTGAAAATTAATAAAATAACTGCTCCTGAATAAAATGAAAATAATTTTGATATATGAATTTTTTTTAATCAGTTTTAAATCTTTTGTTGCTTGAGTGTATAACAATATGGCGCACTGTCAGCATAAAATCTGTGATCAGTGTTTCAAATGTTACCACATTTTAACATTACCTAAATTTTAATGTTGTGTATTTTGAGAACTGAGAGAAACGAAATCGAAAAGAAAAACTTAATTAATTGAGCACCAGTGGATAGTTGACATACCTTATCTATTGTCTTCTTGCGATTTTCTGCCGTAAATGGAGGCTGAAAACACATTTAAATCCATAAAACACAGAAGACCTTTGAGGTTTTAGCAAATGATTTAACAGACCTGTACAAAATCAGTCTGCTAGGTGACAGCACATCGTGCTCAAATAAAATATTGCTGGATTTAGACAGCCATGATTCTATACGATGAACAGTACATATTTCTGTATTACTCATTAAATGCTATAACAAATGTAGATGGTGCACTGGTCTGCAATAGGCTTTATCATGTTACCTGTATAAGTAGAGTATTTTGTAAGTCTACTTTATAGTGGGAGTACTACAAAGTAGATTCACTGAAGGTATGTAACAGAACTGCTACAAAATCGAATCAACTAAATGGTTTGGAAGAGCATGATTGCAGAAGCCTGTGACAGACATGGCACTTAGAAGACGTATTGTGGTCAGTACTGACCGCTCCAGTCAACATGTCATACATCAAGGCACCCAGACTCCACCAGTCAACAGCCTTGCCATGACCACTTCGGGTCAAGATCTCTGGCGCCCTGTAACACAGCCACTAAGAGTCATGCAAGACATCTCTTCCAAAACAATCTCTCATCTCACCTTTCTTTCTATATTATTTCAAAGCAAAATCATCTGTTCCATGAACTGTGATAAGTAGAGCGCAATGATTCACAGATAGAGCTTCCGACTCTCCCCTAAGAGAACCCAGGTTCAAATCCTGTGCTGCGGTGTTAAAACCTTGGGCAAGTTTTTTCACTCTACATTGCTCCGGTTCACTCAGCTGTATAAATGAGTACCTGGCTATAGACAGTGGTGAATATATGTACGATCGCGCATTTATTGTAGCATATGGCTGGATGCTTCCTAGAGAAGTTGAGACGGTGATTGATTGAACAGGTCTGCCGGGAAACTAAAGTGTAAAGCGTTTTGAGCAGTCACGAGGACCGGATACTGTGCTAGATAAGAACTAACTTTTAACTTTTTTATGATTAACTTTTGTCTTTCTTTCTATCATAAAGCAAAATTGTCAGCTCCATTACCAGGCACAGGATGTTCATTGAATGTTGTTTTGAATGCAGGTATAACTCAGTTGCCCTCCAAAAAAGCATGTTTAGAATTTATTTTTTTACCACACAAAATCGTGCCAGTAAAACGTTCAAATTGTGAACATTGTTTTAAGCTTACTAAATACAATTTCACAAATTAGTGTACCGTCAACACATTTTTTTCTGGCATTAAGAATACTACATAGTGCTTCAGACCAGCCAGTCTCAGTTTAAATGACAAATTATGATTGTTTAATGAGATAATATTAAAAAAGATGATTGTTTAATGAGAGATCATGTTATAAGTCACATAAACGGTATATCTAGTTTAACACCCTGGCTATCCAAAATTCCAACTACATTTAATTATAAAGATCAACTAAATGTCAAGTCCATACCGTATGTGGAACACACAAGTTGATTTTTGGAACAATCAAATTATGTTTCAATTGGGTAAATAATAATATAAAATTATCATTACACACATTCAGATATAAAACTGAAGATTACATAAAGTTTCTGCCAGACATGGTATATGCACACCATGCCGTGTGTAGTTCATGCCATATAACATTTCATAAAACACAGACACTTAAAAACATAAATGCAATCATAAATGTCCATGTTTAGCAATAAGACCTCTATATTCATGGATTCACCGACAAACAACATACACACATTACTTACATATATTCTATTGTTCCGCAGAATGTATGTGTGATTGTGCCGTCGTGAATTGACTCTTTGCATAGACCAAAGTCTGTCAATTTGACGTGACCTGAACAACAGATAAACATCCATCAAATGCAGTTAATGAAACATGACAAGATACAAACAGATAAATGTTAACCTTGGGTAACAAAACTTACATGATCTAGACAGAAGATAAATGTTAACTGTGGGTAACAAAACTTACATGATCTAGACAGGAGATAAATGCCCACTACAGTTAATCATTGATGTCTCTCTCTGGGTGTAGGTTTCAGGTTACAGTGACACATTTAACACATGCTATGTTGATTCTTCAATCACAATTTTATCTTCTTTAAAATCTTCTAAAGGTGAAAAGTCGACACCACAAAATAAATTATTCAAAGAACTTGTTGTTCGTGCAGGTTTTGTATCCTTACTCAGTAGTTGTTATTATAAAAGTGCTTACTAGACATGTTAACAACCAACTTACCATATGCATCAAGGAGAATGTTTTCTGGTTTCAAGTCCCTATAGATGATGCCCTGGCTGTGCAGATGCTCGATGGCAAGAGAAATTTCTGCCAGATAGAAGCTGAAATACCACCAGAGAAAGTTGTGTAGGCATCCTGCCTTGAAAGCAAGTCCTGTATTAACAGGAATACTCACGCCACGCTTAGAACATCAAACACAGTAGCAATAACTGAACATTGGCGGGATTGGTGTAATGTAATGAATGTCTACAGTTTTGAGTTAGTGGCACTGACAGAGTGAAGCCAGATGATGACGGTATCTGGCAAACAGGGAGACTGGCTGACTATCAAAGGTAGCAGATGCCTTGAATGGTTTAGGAAAACAGCCAGACCACAGTTAGGTCAGATTATGCAGCTAAATAGGGATTTTTAAATGTAATAACTATGGCAAACTTATCTACCCAGTGAGAAAGGATAGGTCACTGTGAATAAAAATAGATTACACTTTTTTCACCCACCTTTGCCATGGTAACAAACAAATGGCACCCATAACTGGAATATATTGCAAACTTTGCCCCCAGTCATCATTGTACAGTTATTTGTACTAGATACAATTATAATTATTTCACTATCATATTTAGACTACTTGGTATTACCCGACTACAATTGTTTTTATAATTTCTGCCACATTTTTTTATTTTTGGGGATATAAGTGTATATATTACAAAATGTTTAAGCAACGTTTTACAAGTGTAAGGTTGTAATTGTGTGAACTGTGATGAACTTAATGCAGAGTCCTGAAAAATGCAGTTTCTGCAAACTTTAAATAATAATTTGGCAATAGTTTCGGAAATTATTTTGTTACTATTAAGATGGGACGACTTACAAGATATGTAAAAGAATAACAGGGAGGCAGGGACATAGAGATTCACAGCAGTACACAAATTAGTTGGCCTAACTGTAAGTCACTTTGAGAAAGAAGACGCACTGATGGCTTTACCACTTCAAAGACAATATACAACCTGCCATAGAGAGCTGGTATTGAGTGGCAAAACTAAAGTTTTGTATCTTGTTGCAGTCCACAGAATATACGCTTTATGAAGCACCTAATTTCATATTTATTGGTAAAACCGAAGCAAAAACTTTACAATGTGACATTTTGAGAAACAACATAACTATCTATTGTTTTAAAATCTGTTCTGGTTGTGTATGCATGTATTTTACTAGTCTCAAATTATTTGTCAACGAAAATGTATCGGACATTAACTGGTGGAATAACAAGGTATGAATTTCAGCCAAAATCACCGGGTTGTCAAAATCACTAGGATGTCCCAATCACTAAGATGTCAAAATCACTAGGATGTCCCAATCACTAAGATGTCAAAATCACTAGGATGTCCCAATCACTAAGATGTTAAAATCACTAGGATGTCCCAATCACTAACATGTCAAAATCACTAGGATGTCCCAATCACTAAGATGTCAAAATCACTAGGATGTCCCAATCACTAACATGTCAAAATCACTAGGATGTCCCAATCACTAAGATGTTAAAATCACTAGGATGTCCCAATCACTAACATGTCAAAATCACTAGGATGTCCCAATCACTAAGATGTCAAAATCACTAGGATGTCCCAATCACTAAGATGTCAAAATCACTAGGATGTCCCAATCACTAAGATGTTAAAATCACTAGGATGTCCCAATCACTAAGATGTTAAAATCACTAGGATGTCCCAATCACTAAGATGTTAAAATCACTAGGATGTCCCAATCACTAAGATGTTAAAATCACTAGGATGTCCCAATCACTAAGATGTTAAAATCACTAGGATGTCAAAATTACTAGGCATCTATTTTTAGCTGTGGGAAATAAGCCTGTCACTTGAGATCTGGTTCACCGTGACAGATGACACAGATACTTGTCTTACCAGGCCGTGTCCTCCATGAAGATGCCTTCTCTCTCCAGCTGCATGAAGAGTTCTCCTCCACAGAGGTACTCCAGGATGAGGTAGAGTTTGCCCCCTGTTTGGAAGGCATACAGCAGATCCACAATGAACGGATGCTGCAAAAAACATGTCCAGTTGTTAACGATTTTAACCATTTACACCTGGGTTGTTGTTGGTAGTTCCATATCCCCACTTATTTAACACAAAACATTAACATTTTAGGTGTGTACGTGCAAACATAATTATCGTTTTCAAATTGTCCAGTAAATTATATAGCATCATAGAATGATGCAGTTACTTTGGACTTGGTCTGAGTATGTTAACGTGTCAGAGAATGGACTGCCTTGGTGTCTAATGGGTTAAACAGTGGTTAGTTTTTATTGTACAATCATATTATATAGAATAAACTCTACTTTTTATACAAACTGACCACCCAAATGTGTGTTAGTGTACAATCTGCTGGTGATGTATTTTTCTCCTACAAACTGTTTTCTTCTAAGAATGTAAAAAGGTATTGTTACTCATGCAAATGTGTTTCGACTCATATTTGGTAAAAAGTATCTTAAGTACAGTCTAGACTGTAGAGGTGAATGGTGTGGCATATATTTGTTGTCTCTTTGGAGAAGACAATAACACACCTTCACACACTCCAGGATGTTTCTCTCTGCCTTGGTGTGGGCTGTGTCTTTTGCATTCCGTACAATCGTAGCCTGTAAAGAAAATCAATAACAAATGGAACATGGGTATACAGAGGTATGAAAATAATTATAAACTTAATTATTAAACAACATCAACTGGTAACTGAAAAAGTATGTAACATTCTAACAATCTAATAGATGACTACTTTTGTTTGTAAGCACGTGATCAACTATGCTTCATCGGACGATGGCTGCAGACACTTCAGAGTTGCAACAACACACAGCACTAAATGCATTTGTTACACTTTTATTAGAATGTTTACATCCTATTTTATCTAAATACAGTTGACAATGACAGCAATGTATGAATGATTTCAGTATTATATATTAACTAATAAGATAATAAGATATGAATAACACACACTGACACACGCACGCACGCACACACACACACACGCACACACGCACACACGCACACACACACACACAGACACACACACACGCACACACGCACACACGCACACACGCACACACGCACACACGCACACACGCACACACGCACACACGCACACACGCACACACGCACACACGCACACACGCACACACGTCATGTTTCATTTATTTGCACACTTTGGTTCCCAAGATTTTTGTCGAATAATTGAAATGTGCAGATTCTGATTAGTGAGATATCTTACTTTATGTGGTATCAAGATTGATCCCATAGAAAACGTGGATCATGAAACAACCGGATCATTGAAACCTGGATTAAAGAGACGTGACACATGATGAATGAAAAATCCACAAATAAACTTACCTTCTTTAGCACTTTCATGGCAAATATTTGCCCGCCTTCTTTACCTGTCGTCTTCCTCACCAGAAACACCTGGATAACATTCACCACACCTGGCTACAAATAACCACACCTGAATAATAATCTAAACAACTAGACAGCAACAAAATAATATAACAATCAGCATATATGAACACTAAAAACCTACCAACAATTTCTACAATTGTGTATGATTTATTATTATTATTGTACTGTAAAGCGCCACAGAGCACTTGTCATAAAATGTTACACATTGTAGCTGTATACGAGGCAAACTTTCTGGCTGGAGGACATTTTTATATGTCCAAAAACAGAAACGATTGCTGTTAAATTTCGAAAACGCAGTAAATATTTTTTGAAAACGGGAGTATTCAAAATAGTCATAATTTAATGTTATATGTCTAAATGTGTTGCATTTATTTCATATCTTAATCACTAGATGCAACCACGTAAAACGAATTCAAATGCTGTGCTGTATTCGCTGGCTGGCTATGGCCGACCTGGGGAGATTCGAGGTGACCGTCAATGCCCGACTTGAGTGCTAATCGGTTAATATGTTTAAAAATAAAATTGGCATATACCTAAGAAGGGCTGGGTATATTTAGATAGATAGGTTGGACTCTCGATAAGCCAAAGGGCTTCCTTGTCTACCTGCCAGCTAGAGATGATTCTCTAGGTAGCAATCTTGTTATTCAATGTAGCCGATCTTACATGTTCTAAGTTCTAACAATACAACACAGAAGATGTATGAATACAGCAGCATGATCAAGTTGAAACTGATAAATGTAAACTAAACCTAGGTCTGACACCAGCCGTTAACTGTACCTTTCCGTAGCCTCCTTTTCCCAGAAGTTTCAGCAGCTCAAAGTCGTAGGGTCCAGTTTTTGGCTGACCAGGGTTGACAGTGTATTCAGACAACTCTAACGTCTCCACCCCATCTCCACTGCTGGAGAACATACGCATCACATGATCGATCACATGACTGCACTCCCAGCTACCATTTCACTTTCCACACAACACCATTCTGAACCCAACTTTCCTAAATCTGGGTTCTTCACAGATTTCAAGTCGTCTGGATGCAAAGTGGAATATTTATAGTAATCTTTAAAATCAGGAAAGAAACTTTCAAACAACATAACAAATGTTTAATATCTTAAAGTCAGAGATGTTTTAGCCTCACAACTATTATAAAAATATTTATTTAAAAATATACCGGGGTACATGTAATAGCTTAATGATAAGTGTACTAAAAGATTTACAATACAAGTTACGAAAGTAACTATTGAAACCCGCATATTGCTCACCCTGACACCTACAGGACATTATAAAATACAATTATTTCAGCTGTACTTACAAAAAGTCCATGTTTGGTCCAGACTCGAGAACTCTCTGAAAATAAAAATCCACCATCAGTAAATTAATATACTTCCCAACCTAAATTAAGGTTTGAAAGTTATAGATAATGGGAGGTTGTCGGAGATATATTAAATGATAACAGTTTGGTGAAAATATCTTCCAGAAGCAAATTACCCCATAAATATGCCAACGGGACATTTTAGTTTTCATTTAAATAGAATAGTCTAGAACCTCCAAATGTCCTCCATAGTATGTAAAGGATAGTTAGCGTAATTTGGAGCAGTTTATTTATTGAATGTTTTAAAACTAATCTATTTTAATTACCCCCGGTATTTGGGATTTTGTCCTATTTGGCATATATTTTACTAGACAGCGGCACTTGTAAAGACAAAAGTGTACTAGTCCGCCAAAATGTTTACTACTCCGGCAAATAAAAAAAACGATTTGTATTAACCCATTAGCACGCAGCCGATTTTAACGTGAAGCCTGTGGCTCCACAAATGTTTGACTTACATGTTTAAAAATATTGCTTGCGCCATTGTCTTTGCTCTAGCGCCTTTATCATTCAATTCTCGCAATAGCATGTTGTATGCATGTTGTAGATAATAAATGTGCCCACACAGCGGTGTCAAAACTGTTGTTATAACTTTAAAATATGTTGACCATTTCTTGGTTGACACTATGACATTTTGAAACTTTTTGTAAAGTAACTACTTTGTTGCGGTGTAACTTTTTTATGCTTGGATTTCTACTGCTACAAGTTGGGTTTATTTAAAAGAACATTAAATTATCTACACACTGGTATAATTTGTGTCCTAATATATTACACATTTTAGCTGTACACGTGGCCAACTCCTAGTTGGAGGACATTTTTAAATGTCCAAAAACAAAAATTATTGCTGTTAAATTTCGAAAACGCAGTAAATATTTTTGAGAACGGAAGTATCCAAAATAGTCAAAATGTAATGTTATATGTCGCATTTATTGAGATTAGATGTATCTCTTAGTCACTAGATGCAACCACGTAAACCGAATTTAAATGCTGTGCTGTATTCACTGGCCGGCTATGGCCGACCTGAGGAGATTCGAGGTGACCGTCAATGCCCGACTTGAGTGCTAATCAGTTAAAAAACTTCGCAACCGAAAAAGGATATACCAATTGTGCACAATGACTGGTAATACCACCACTCTACCAGATACAAGGCAGCCAACTATTATTAATTTTCCGTGATCATTCCGGAAATTGATCTCATAATACGGTGTTATAAAAGCTGCTCTGCTGGACTGTATTAATGGAGAAAAAAATATCAAACTATAGAAAATTACAGACATCAAAGAACCGTGAATCTTATAAATAATGCCCAGACAAGTTCATAGCTGGTGGCCATGCCTAAGGAAATGTCATTTATCAGTAAATGAAGCTGTCACTGCTGTAGCCAGTTGTTCACTGGCAACAATTTGTCAATGTTTTAATGACTTGTGATTCAGTTACACCTCCCCTGGATGGGTTAAGATCACTGTGGCGATAGACTTGACTGACTACTGTAGGGGTGTATGACACATTAACCTTTACTAGACAACTGGACTAGTTATTAAGCAGGTTTACTAGTCCGCCTTTATCTAGTGTACGGACTAGTGGGTATTTCTACTCCTGATTATAACATATTTTTTAATCTTCTACCTAGTGTGCAGCATAATAATCAACTTGATGATTGTGACTGCCATATGGATAATGAGACTAAAATACATTGTCTCAATTTCCATTTGAAATGTATGTAGATTTTGTATCTGTTTCCCCGAGTAATCATAAAACATTTCAAGTTAGCCAGGAATATATAAGTCTATTTCTGGAGTATAATACCATATTTATAGCATAACTTTACTAATCCTGCCAAATGAAACAGGTGTACCTAAATAAACCCACTACTACTAGGTCTAGGTAGGGTACTGTGACTTGCAACAGTTTCTGTAGCAAAAGCTAGTGTGTAAATAATTACGTAATACACAAATCGGTGTCACTAGAACAGTGTCGCACCTAAGGCTATGCGTGTGACCTAGTCACGCGTAGCTAGTCTAGACGGATAGACAATGCCGGGGGTGGGGAGGGGTTCATTATTACAGGAAGGTGGGATATCACTCGTCCGTGTGTGATCTGCTACTGCCACTGGCACACCCACGAGGAAGTTGTGGACTTTGACGAGTTATGAAACTATGTATCAGGTTCTCGCCGTGTTCGCGGTTCACAAAGTGCGTCGCCTACCACCGCTGTTACTGTTACACACAGGCCGCGCGAGTTGACGACGGCGGCCAGCGGCATTACCTCCAACTGGTCATCGGCTATTTCGATGGCTTCTTCGTCTGAAATGTCCTCCGTGTCGGCCTGCGCCTCGTTCAACTCCAGATCGAACACCCCCGCCATGTCGCCGGCGGGCTCGGGCATCCGTCGTCAGCTTCCGTGATAATCTCCACCGCAACAGATGGGAAACCTTGCAATTCATCGGCAAAGTTCAGCACGGAGATTCCGTCGATGTCAGAAGTCACGTGACGCCGGTGCTTCCGTTTCCGATTACGCGCACCTTAGAAACTAGTTGCATGGACATTCGCCAGGTGTCACTACTGATTGTCAACTTGTCCCTGCAGGTGTCGCACCTCAACAATGGCAAGACTGCTACTATTGTCTTTGAGGATGGACTTTTGTCTATGTATCTATGTATCTATGTATATATATATATATATATGTATATATATATATATATATATATATATATATATATATACATATAATATATATTAAATTGTAACCATATATCTTACCATAACCATATAAACCCATTTACAATAGCGTCATATGATCTGGGACTGGGGAGAACCACTTTACAGCTTCCATGTCTTTCAGTTAGCAAGCAAAACAAATCTGTAACATAATAAGTAACTAACTCTAACTAACCTTCTTTGCTTTTCAATTAAAATTTCATCAGAAGCAAGTCACCCTCACCAGTTTAGAGGAGATTTATGTACAGTGTTCCCAAATTAGTGTATATTATTTATATAAATATGACGCAAAGAAATACATATACATATATATGCATATATATATCCTTGGTTCATTTATATATACAGTGTATATATATATGAATATTATACACTCATTTGGGGACGTTGTATGTAAATCTTAATCCTCCAAACTGGAGAGGTTGACTTGCTTGTGTTTGTTTGTATCCATGATTCACTAGCCTGTAATCTACAAATTGGTGATGATCAAAGTATATACATGTATATATATATATATCCACTTATCGCCCTGAAGTCCTTTGGACTGTAATTGTATTGTGAGTCAATCACATTTTAATTTCTTGTGCATAGTAACATTCATGCAAAATTATAAAAATAGATCTTCAAACATTTCTGAGACATGGGAAATAACGGTGCACAGCGGATAGAATACGCTGAATGATGCCGTAATTCTGATGGAGAACTTTGGGCCAAAGGACTCAAAACTGTTGGACACCTGTTGGATACCGAAACCTAAATTTGGCAAAGCATCGGTTGCTGAGAACATTCTACAAACAACATTTTACACTGAAACCTTCAACTCAATCAACATTTGCCCTGACACCATAACAGAAACATACATACATATTTCCAACAATCAACATTTATTTTATCACTTTATACACAGGATATTACACATTACAAAAATGCTGCAATAATAAAATTAACACTTAGCATACTGGATAAATAAGTCACCAACAGAAGCACATTCAATTAAACAGCACAGACTTATTTTTCTGCGGAAATAGAAGCAGTCAGGTCTCTCAGTGTGTTACTGCTACCAAGCTCATAGCATAATGTATAACATATATCTAATATATACATGATTAAAATGTATATTAAAACATGAATAAACAGATTAACAGTTCAGTATGAATGGTCGAAGTTCATCAAGAAAATAACCCTAGTAATTTATGCATACATATTCACACATCTGTACATACGTACATGTTATAGGATATGAATCAAAATGTACTTTTCCTGCAGGAATGCCGACCATAAATACTGTCCATGTGACAAGTGACGCTTTCACAAGTTAAACCCCCTCACATGCATCAATGATTGAATATTACTGTGAATCCTTCTCATTCACACGTCTAACAAGACAGTAGTAGTATGAACCTCAGATAATGTTCCCAATGGCTCAAAGACTACATATGAGTTTGCCACAGATGGCCATTATAACGTTTCATCCATTTCCTGTGACCTGTTTTACACTGGGGTATTCACATTTACACAGATTAATTAGCCTCACACACATGTATCGAATTTGTGAAATTCTAATACCTCCCTCTCCCATAATCCAACCTCTAACATGACATGACACCCCTTCATATCTGCTATAACCAGACATTGATTTTGCCTGTGGATGATATCACTAATCAAAATAACACCTGTGTCTATGCAGAATAACACAAACTGACAGATATCATAATTTAACAGCTCTGATACCACGCTACTCACTCAAAACTACACACGTTCTCACAGAAATTTAAAAACAATTTGCATAAAGCCATTTCTATTGGTAACTCTTTCACCGGGGACAAACTCTTAATGTGATCTTACGTCAATATGTAAACAGATGGTTTGCGTCGTTCACATTCACACAGAGAAACACAATTTGTCAGAAAAAAAACACTACATTTCTTCCAATGTAGAATATGTTATACAAAACAAAAAATCAACTCAGGATGCAGCTAGCTGCACCTTTCACTGCACAAAACAAACATTGTAAATGGTCAACTCAGAACATCAATGTCAGATAATGGATAGACTACTTGTATTAGAGTGAGATGGATCTGATACACTTTCATTTAGTATCACGTTTACAAATCCTATCACGTTACTTGTGGATACATAATTTTTGTTATGCCATATCACACGATTAGCCTCAGTTACCCACGTGTAGCAAGGGAGTAGTTATTCCTACACCCCTTACAACAACCTGTGGAAATGATGGAGTGAGAGTAAACATAGATCAACTAATCTTAGATAGTAGATTACTGATATTTATGTCAAAATCATCATGCCAATGTTTATATACTTCTATCCCATGAAATGGGGTCTGAGACCAGTTATTTCATATGTGGTAGGACATCAAAGTTCTGACATGACCCGCAACTTAATAACAATTGTTTAAACTTGCGTATTTCATTCAATACCTGGTACGACCGACTACACAAATAGCAAAATACGTGTCCTGCGATTTTTGCGATTTTATTTTAAAATATTATGTTTAACTGGGTCTGAAAGTAATAACCAATCAACTGCTATGCCTTTATCACCGTCTTCAAAAACATGTCACTAATCCATAAAAATGATCACGTTACCTGCGAGAAAACTGATGTACACCTGAGGTTTGAAACACTAAAGCTCACCACCAAGATGAGATACATATACGAGTTGTATTTTCCTGTTATATTTTATTTATTACAAATATAATTTGTAATGCTTACAATGTATAATTATTATATTTATTGATTACTTTATAATTTTTACCACTTTCGCTTCATTCATTATTGAATGGTCAAAGCTGCCCGTGTTACATTATAACGTTAGCAATTTAGTATAACATTGAACGGTATATAAAATTTGAATTTTCGTAGAAATCTTTCTGGAAGATCATCATAGAAAATAATCTAAATTAAATCAGTGATCTTTAATTGTTGTGTCTATAGCACAAACCCTTTGGATTAATGTGTATTTCAAGTATCATCTAACCTTTTGTACAATTAAATCTCATCTGGTTTTATCATGCCGGAGAGGGCTCGAAACAGGAGAAGTACCAGAATAATTCTGAAGTAAAATGCACAAAACACGTCACACTAAAACCACAACTTCAACAAAACGAACCAACCATCGTTCTGTCTGTGTCATAACATAAATAAAAAAACTAGACCCTTACCCTGTCAGAATCTCTGAAATTAGGTCACTGATCACCACAATACGAGCTGTATCGTAGACCCACAAATAAGTAATAACTAAAACACACACGTCCATGTCATCAAAGGAATGGTTTCTAAGCAGGCCAAAACCGTACCGGACTGTATTTTACTCTTGGAGCATTATCTAAGTACACTAATTCAACATGCTGCATCAGGCTACGTTTTTCACCGTTTTTCCTGCAGGCCTGCTGAAGGACCGCTCCAGCAGATGGCGCCAGCCACATACATCAATCGTCTACGTGTAGTCTCGGACAAGTTCATTTCATTTACCCACGTTTTTGCCGACATTCGTACAAGGTGTAATAAAACTATAATACAAATAAAGTGTCTGCTCTCACATATAGTCATATAAATAGTTTCTTCGGCCAAGTCGACACAGAAAAATGAAACAGGTGGCTCCATCTGTGCAAGAAATGTAGGTGGCGCTGTCTAACAGCCGAAATTGAGACTCTGTGGGTCTCTGTACATTAGGAAGTCTCTCATACGGGTCGGCAGGACAAGAGACTGGAGCTTTGGAGAAGACGGAAGCAATCGTCGAATAGCGATGCGACATAAGTGTTGGAGACTGGAGACCTGCATTGGAGACATCCACAAGTGGAGACTGCCACTGCGCGTCCTGCAATGAGACACAATGCATAAATGAGACTTCAGCAACCATTTTACCAGGGGCTCATTTCAGTAACACTAACAGTCTTAAGAAGTCATAAGCTTTGGTCTTTAAAATCGATTTTGCTCCTAACACTGATCTTGTATACCGAAAACTGTCAACACCATCATGCAACAGCGTGACACTGTCACTGGTGTGTCGTGGAAATAGTGTCCTCAGTAATATAGCAATGGCTGTCTGCGTTTTAAAAAGCTTAAAGATTCTTAAGAATTCTTTATCTTATTCTTAGTGAAACTGTCCCAGAGGGTATGAAATCCCGCATAATTAAATTAAAAAGAAACAGCAAAAATACCCATCTTCCAGATGGCACAAAATACATACATATCCTGAAGTGTTCTTAAATGTATTATATTATGACGTAAATTTGAAGTTTTTTACATCGACTAAGAATCTTTGCAGCCCTTGCAGAACATTCGCAGAAAATACGCCTAACATTATGAGCAATCATGTGGTAGAACCCTTAAACTCGGTATCAACCCTTAGCCAAGAGAGATTTCAGAAAATTGAAAGTGTTGCTTTTCTTCCGACTCACTGGGAAGTAGAAAGAAGTTAAACCCTAAATGTTTAGGGACTTCCGATGCTAACCATCAACCAGGAAGAGGTCAACATCTCTACATGCACTGACACATTTTAATGTTTTACACATGTTGATTTGACCAAAAAAAACACAATAGGGAAACACATTAGATTTTTCTTTTTTACTTCCAGTTGAAATCTAAAATATTTTCCTTCTCGAGACATACCCGACAGCGAGAACAGCCCCATCTGGGGAGTATGATGCACATAAAGCATTGGTTACTACGGCAACCTGTTCTGGTACTTCACTGTTGAACATATCCCAGAATCGCAAGTATCTGTGAACATAAGTACACAGTTGATATCACTTCACAAAAGGAACACTGCATTCTTTTGCATACAACCGAAAATGATGACTTGGAAAATAATAAATTAAATAATGACCAGGTCAGTTTATAAATTGAACACGTCAACTTGACAATGAATAGAAGATAAATAATATAACAAATAAATTAAGTTAAACTGACTCAGTGGATCTGTATTTTCCCTTTAAAACATGCCTGGGTTGTATGAAAAAGAATACTTATATTGACAATTCATAATAACCGGCTTTCTGTTATTATAAGTATTTGTAACACTTCTATAGTGCCGATATCCTTGAAAATCCAAACTTAGAGGCGTAAGAAACGAAACTATTTGGTTTAATCATATATACGGGGCCAGGTAAGTCACCACTGAAGCAGCAAATTATGCTGACTAATGACAGCTGACATCACCAATGGTCGCTAGATGTCATAAGTAACTGTGCAGATACGTGCTTAAATACATGACCAAAACTTTGAATTGGATACGTTTAAAAGTTATTTTAATAGCTGAGCAATATTTTCAGAACATATTTAATTCTGACTAGGAAAACAAACACAAGGGTAACAACAGTTAGCCTTGAACATGGCTGGTTTCATTCAACATGGCTGGTCTGGTGACCTGGAAGATATCTTCTCTCGAGTGACAAGGGGGGGAGTACTTACGAGTCGTCACAGACAGTCGCGATGTGGCGCCCATCATGGGAGAAGGATATACCCCTCACATACGATCCATTGGCACCCCCCGCAAAGATCGCAGAAGGGGTGGGGTACATGTGTCTGAAACGAAAAAAAATTCGCATGAATATTTTACAGACATCATATCTGAGCTATGCACTCCAAACTCACTTGATACTGGCTCTCTCTCAATCCCCTGCCAACAAGCAATTTATTGTCACCTGCAATCATGGCTTTGTCTAGTGGAGCAAAAACAGCCTTTGTATTATTTACTCTGTATAGATTGAACAAGATATTTAACAAGATTGCCACCTAGAGATTCTACTCTAGATGGCAGGTGGACTAGGAAGCACTTTTGGCTTATCTGGAGTCCAACCTATCTATCTAAGTACTGTACAACTCTAACGCACAGTAAAACACACCACTTCCAGATTTCAAAATTTATTTTAAGATGCAAAATCTGGTCAAAAGCTTTTAACAGTGTCAGTGAAATGACTGCTGGACTTGTTGATTGGTTGCATGCACCAAATAAATTTGTGGAATCATACCCAGAATGCATCAGTCTAGCCATTGCAATGTGGTAAATATCAAAATCACTGTCTGAAATCATGATTTAGTTGACTCATGACATAACTGAAAATTACAGTCACATGATAACTGAGAATAATAAACAATAACAATAATAAAGGCTCCATGAAAACTGCTGATTCTGGGATGAATAACTTGGTTTTTTGACGAGAAAATATTTAAAACGAACCCAGCTAGTGTGCCTACTACACAGACAAGTGTTATCAGGCAATATCTTAAAAAAACTGACTACTCCGAAGTCAAACAGACATACCCAAAATCATTGTGGCAGTCACATGCCAAACATGATTAACAAGATTTAACAAGATTTAACAAGATTGCCACCTAGAGAATCAACTCAAGATGGCAGGTGGACAAGGAAGCCCTTTGGCTTATCGAGAGTCCAACCTATCTATCTAAATGTACCCCGCCCTTCTTAGGTACATGTCAATTTTATTTTTGAACATATTAACACTACTAGCACTTACACAATCAGCCGATAATCTGTTCCATTCATTTACTGTTCTTTGTGAAAATGAAAATTTTCTAATATCTAATCTACATTGCTTCTTTGCTAATGTAACTCCATGTCCTCTAGTCCTTCTCTCTTCCTTGACTGAGAAAAAAATATTTCTGTCAATATTTTCATACCCATTCAATATTTTAAAAACTTCTATCTGATCTCCTCGCAGTCTCCTGGTTTCTAGTGTTGTTAATCCACATTCTTTTAGACGCATTTCATAACTAATATTCCTGAGTTTTTGTATAATTTTGGTTGCTCTTCTTTGTACTCTTTCTAGTATATCAATATCCTTCTTGCGATATGGCCTCCATGCCTGTATGCAATATTCTAAATGAGGCCTAACTATTGTTTGGTACAGTGGTATTATTAGTTCTTTTTCCTTATGCACTATATTTCGCCTAATTAATCCAAGAATTTGGTTTCCCTTCGCTGCTGCAATTGCACACTGTTCCGTTACCTTCATATCAGCACTAATAGTTAACCCTAAGTCCTTTTCCTTTACGGTAGTATTTAGTACAGTATCACCCATTGTATATTGTGCATCTTCATTCCCATGTCCTGTGTGGAGGCACTTACACTTCCCATAATTAAACAGCATTTGCCACTTCTCAGACCATTCGGTCAACTTATTTAGATCATCTTGTAATTGCTGTCTATCTGTATCACTTTTTATTTTTCTGAACACTTTTGTATCATCCGCAAACTTCAACACCTTGCTTGTTATATCATCATCCAAATCATTGATATATATTAAGAACAAAATAGGTCCCAATACTGATCCCTGCGGTACTCCACTCAAAACCGATTTCCAGTTTGAAACCTCCCCATCAACTACTACTCTTTGTCTTCTATCAATAAGCCATTTTTCTATCCAGTTAATCATAACATTGCCTATGCCATGGGCCTTCAGTTTAAGTAGTAATCTTTGATGTGGCACTTTGTCAAAAGCTTTTTTAAAATCTAAGTATATTATATCTACTGGTGATCCCTCATCTACCCACTTTGTGACATCTTCCAAAAAACATAAGATATTTGTTAAGCATGACCTCGCTTTTAGAAACCCATGTTGAGATGGGTTAATCAAGTTATTTTTAACAAGAAAATCAACCAAGTGCTCTTTAATTAGTCTTTCTAATAGTTTACAAATCACCGATGTTAAACTCACTGGTCTATAGTTCTCTGACTTGCTTCTTGATCCTTTTTTAAATAATGGTATGATGTTTGCTTCTTTCCATTCTAACGGAACTACTCCTTCCTCTAATGCCAAATTGAACACTGTTGCAAGTGGTGTGCTAATTTGTTCTACAATTTCCAGTAGTAATTTGGGAGGAATCCCATCCACTCCAGGTGACTTATTTTCCTTCATATCCCTTATTTTCTTAGCTACCATTTTTGGTGTTACAATTAGTTGTCCTAAATAGTCTGACTCTCTCCCTTCGAATTTAGTCTCTGGTACTGGTAATGCACTAATATCTTCCCTGGTAAATACCGAACTAAAGTATTCATTTAGGTTTTCTGCCATTAAGAATCCCTCTGTTATTATTTTTCCATCACTATCTTCTAGAGGTCCGACCTTATCCTGAACTTTCTGTTTACTTCGAACATACGCATAAAAACTCTTGCTGTCATGTTTTATATTAAAAGCTAATTTTTGTTCATAGCTTCTCTTTGAATGTCTAATTTCAGCTGTAGCTTGGTTAAGTGCTTCTTTATAAATGGCATAGTCTTCTTCACTTCCATTATGTCTATATGTCTTCCACATCATTTGCTTGTATTTGATTTTTCTAATGGCTTCTTTTGATAAGTGTTTCTTTTTTGACCGTTTCCCTTGTTTTTTCAAGGGGACAAATTTTTCGACAATGCAGTCAATTTCACTCTTTAAGATATTCCAACATTCTTTTGCTGTCTTATTCTCCAGTGTGTTATTCCAGTCTATCTTTGCTAAATATTTCCTCATGTCCTTATATCTTCCTTTGTGAAAATTTTTCCTGTACCGTATTTTTCGATTCTGTTCTCCTTTTACTTTGATGATAAAATATATCTGGTTGTGATCACTACATCCCAGTGGCTCACATATCCTGACATTATCAATAAATTCCTTCTGTGAGCTCAACACTATGTCCAACACGTTCTCACCCCTTGTTGGTTCTAACACATGTTGAATAAGGAAACTGTCTTGTACTAAATTTAAAAACTTTTGATCTTCACTCCCAGTACTCTGTAGAGATTTCCACTGTATACGCCCATGGTTAAAATCCCCCATAATTATACAGTCCCGTTTACTGACTTCCTTTATAGCGTTTTGTATTTTCTCATTATCTTCTGTGTTTATGTTTGGACTTCGATAAACTAACCCAACAGTTAACGTTGAGTTTCCTGAAACTATATTACACCAGACAGCTTCTTCACATTCTGCTTCTTTTTCTAATTTTATTTCGTAAGCCTGGATGGATTCTTTAATATATAAAATAACTCCGCCTCCCCTTCTTCCTAATCTATCTTTCCTAAACATGACATATCCTGTCATTCCTAATTCGGCATCTGATATATCGGGGGTGGCCCAAGATTCAGTTATACCTATTATGTGAGGGTCAGTATCTTCTACCATAATGTTTAGTTCATTTCTTTTGTTTACTATGCTCCTTGCATTTAAACAAACACATTTATAACCAAATGTGGTAGAGTTTTCCAGACTGTTATTTGCCGTTTTCTTTGTGCTGTCCTTATCTGTGCCTCCAGTATTTGGCTTCTCTGTGAATCCCCCCTGCGAATCTAGTTTAAATAACTGAAACCTGTTCCCCTGTCCATGGATCGAAGCAAGTTCTCGGAGAAAACTGCTGCGCCCTTTCCGCTTAGATGGAGGCCATCTCTCATATACATATCTTCTTTTCCCACAAAGTATCCCCACAAATCTACAAATCCAACTCCTTCTTCTTCGCACATCTGCTCTACTAGAACGTTGATTGCCATCCTCTTGCAGTTTCTATAGGCTACACCCCTTCCTCCCATCACTGGCAAAATTCCCGAGAGAATAATCTGCTCAACTCTTGTCTTCTTCAGCTTCCCTACCAACTGTCTGTATCTTTGCACTATTCTAGTTGTCCCCTCCTTGTCTGCATTGTTCGTCCCTACATGTACTAATATAGATCCTCCCTGGCCATGCCCCAACACGTTCCCTACCCTTTCTGTCATATTCTCTATCCGAGAGCCCGGAAGACAAACAACAACATCTTCGCCTTTGTTTAAAGTCTTGTCTGTCTTTCTCAAAATTGAGTCGCCCATAAACACCCTTTCTGTTCTCGATGCCCCCTCAATCACTGCCTCAGAGTAGCTCCTCCGTGTTGCATCTCCCTGGTCGTTGACTTTTCTTCCTCCCGCCTTCTCTGTTGTTCCTTTTTTCCCTGCGTCTTTTCGTCCTGTCATCATCCCTGTTATTGACTTCCCTTTCGGCACATTTACTCTCAGTTCCTTTCTTCCATTCATCTTTCCTCCGGTCACATGAACTTCTCTCCTCTCCTGTCCCATTGTCCCCCCCTCATCTACTGTCACTTTCTCCCCTGTCACCTTCCTGCATGCCGTGCTTTCTCTTGTTCTTTCTCCATTTGTTTTCCTTGCACTCACCCTCCCTCCTCTCAATCTCATGTCCTCATCCTTCTTGTGACTGCATTGCTCATTCCGTCCTCTTCCATCCGTCTCTTTGGTTATTTTCATCTCCAGCCCCTTCACAATATCGGTTAGTCTAGCTAACTCTACTGTAAGACATTCCACTTTACAACACCCTGTGCACTGGAAAGTAAAGTCTTCCTCCATTGTTTCTGCCCATGACTTTGTGCATCCGGATAGAGCAAAATCGACAAAGCTGTGACAATAGTCACATACTAAGTGCCTCCTTGCCTTCACTTGCCGCTTGCAAGGGGCCATATTATGATATCACAGGAACTCTAAATTTACTCAGTCTGTATACCAATTAGTCTTTAGAAAGACTGTTTAATGTGGACAGTAACTGCAGCTCACTTTATGTTATACACAACTGACAAATTTAGTCTTTACTGGCACCGTTCCCTAGCGGACACGTTGGACACTACCAACATAAACAAACTAAGGTTTCTACTAAAAAGCTTGCTTATTTTTTTAATAACAATGCTACCTGATCAAAGTATTATCTTATTTATGTAGCTGTTATGTTTGCTACTTTATATGTTACATATTCTATCAAATAATCAGATTTGCTAAATCTTGTAAACAACCTTGTCGAAGGCTAGATTACCCTATTATCACCCACTATGCTAATCTGCTCATAGATACTTTTAACTAACAAACTTTTACTAAAACTTTATGAATAATCTTCACATAAGAATAATACTGTAGCTGTTATGCTGAATACTATATCTGATAAATATTCTATCAAATAATAAGTTTTGCCAAATCTTGTTTACAAACTTGTCGAAGGCTAAATTACCCTATTATCACCCACTATATTCTAATCTGGTCAAAAATACTGTTAACTGACAAACCTTTAACCAAACTATTACCCAATATATGTCTAGTACTGCTTTATGAATAATCTTCACATAAGAATAATACTTATCAGTCAATATTTCCTCTTGTTTTTCAACTTTTATGCACCACCAATTTCAAACATCTGCTCCCGCCAATGTTCCCGCCAATTCAAAGTGATTAAGATCAGTCAACATAAAGAAATTCCCAGAAAGAATTCCGGCTGAGTACACGCGCTCCTACAAGTGTTGTATTCACTGAATGTTTAAGTTCAGATTAATACAAGCATAGTACACCATTGAGGTTATTGTAATGAACATAAGCCAGACTGATGAATTATTCACCACCGATTGGATAACAACAGGCAGCTAGTGTAACATTTGGGCTGGGCAACAGGTTCACATGTTGATGTTTTCAAAGTAAGGACAATGTAATTTGTATGATCTGAATGCAGATACTTTAGAAAACTGTATTTATGGTGAAAACAATGCAAAAATAGTATTGTGAAACTATCCTGAATACGTTGACCAGTTATTAGAGATCATAATATGTATACAGATCTAGAGTGCACAGTTGGCCATGAAGACATCTTTTATTTGGTTCTGTGTTTTGTTTTTGTAAATTATAACATGCACGCACGCACGCACGCACGCACACACGCACGCACGCACACACACCCATAAGCATGCATGCATGCATTTCACCAGTCAGTTATGCACTGCATGAAGTGGCATTCGATTATTTAGTCCAGTTTAAATGCTGGCAATGATCACTGGCATTGATTACTTTCCAGTGTTTGTTGATGCTATCCATGTAACAAGTGTAAATGTGTCACTTAAGTGTATCACTTGAGTGTATAACTGACATATGTCAATCAACCATCAGGATGGAATGCATGGATACATGCATGCTGCATGCACTGGTGACATGTGCCATGAAGAACACAACAACATGCATGCATGTAGCAACAAGGAGAAGGTAAGTCCTCATAAGGCATTATACCCAGGATTGCCAAATAGCTCAATACTCCATCCACTGACAGACCAACAACTACTCCAGGAAGTATTCAGGTATGGGGCAAACACTACACAAAGACTATTCCATCACATACATCCACCACTGTCTACAGCCAGATACTCATTCATACGGCTGACTGAACTGAGGCAATGTTGAGTAAACAAAATTTCCCAAGCTTCAAATGGGACTCAGGAAATTTTTTGACCACGGTTCTCGAATGTTTTCCACCTGATAAATCTGATATAAAATGTATAAGAAATCTATGGGGAAAAACAGAAATATTTCTAGAGCGCATCACTGTCTAATTCCACTTCTCACCAATGAAAACAAGAAGGATGTGTTTAAATAACACTCCTCTCATTCTGTGAATAACACCCACAGACTACAGCATACCACAGACCCATAGGTATTCCATGACAATGTTTGTTGGCCAGCTGAATACAGTGCAGGGTGAATCACAACAAAAGGTGTTGATGGTCACACACATACACAGCATCATAAAACAACTGTTGTCCGACCCCCGACAAGTTGTTTATTTCTTACACCAGCCTCAGTGAGACACGAACCAGAAGGTTTATAGCATCCACACACTCACGTAGTTAAAAAAGTCACGTAGAGAAGCTGACACCAGTGCCCTAGATTCAAACAATTCAGCCAAGAATAGCCGATGTGACATCTATTCCCGTCTGCCACTCTCAGCGGGCAGTGACCATAAAAAACCCTTGTTGATAACAAAGTATGCAAACATTACAGGGCCTGGTTCCTATTAAAAAAATGCACAGCAAGGGTGATCACGTAACCCAACTGTCTGATTTTACTGCACTGTTGACAACTTGACGTATCACTTTCTTGTGGACTGTCCTTGGAACGGTCGTCATTTACTGTCTACTGTTGCCAACTGAACCATTATGTGTACAGGTGTATGTACATGAAGGTAGATCAACAGAGTGTAAAAAAAAACCAGCCACACCACAGTACTCTTAAATAACCACTTTGCTAACTGTCAACACTGCCGTATTAATAGCTATTAGTGACATAACCTCTACGTCTCTGCATAATAAATAACAACAGACACTCACACAGCATTTAATACAGTTAAAATTTAAATAAACACATAATTAAACTGTTTCCCAGTCTGATTTTATGTTCACACTTTTCTATTCTATATACGTATGCATTTTTCAAATTACAGGTTTTTAGAATATCAGTGACCTAGATTATTATTTCATCTTCACTCATTAATGGCCTTACAATCATGGTCGTTATGCTCCAGATAATGAGTACAGAGAAGTTAATTAATTGCAATCAAGCTCTTGACCTACCCAAGTATTTTCAGTTTTTCACCCGTGTATGGATCCCATATGATCGCTTCCGTGTCGTACGAAGCCGTTACGAGTAGAGCGCCATCTGGTGAGAAATCACAGCAGCATACGTTGTGATTGTGTCCCTCGAGTTTGTACAGTTGTTTATACGACGTCATATCCCAGAGATATACCTACAAGAAACACAACAGGTAAATAAACGTAAACAGCAACAACAAATAAACTGTGGCATACACGGAACTATGTGCCTGGCCTCCTTTGTCAATGTGCAAATACATATTTATCTAAAACAAACATTGCATGGACAAAAAGTCTGTCATATCATTCTTGGTCAATAAATCTATCAATATTTTCACGAGGGGCCAGTAACAATATAACGTATCAATTTTCTACCAAATTTAAATACATTATATTCTCTTCTAATTTTTCCGCAACATAAAACAGAAGGGACTGGTGTACTCACAAATCACAATAATCTAAGTGTCATGGTTAACTCAGCCATCTCACCTACATAGTCTACGTGATATTACAAGTTGACCTATTTCAGTTGTAAATTTAATTGTAATCAATTTTTTTGGGGGGATGGGTGGATTATCTTAATGTTTATCTCCTAGGCAGCTCACACTTCACACAGCAAACTCTCAAGGACTAATCACTGATCCATCGGAAGAAAACTAAAACCTCTCTTTTTGGTAATCTCATGGGTTCTTTTTGCTTCTTTGCTAGATATTAGATGGAAGTAGTTCGGTTGTTCATAATGTTAAACATGTTCTTTTGCAATTTTTCTGAAGTCTGCCAATGAGTCGGTGACAATTTATATCATAACATATGCCATAGACTTTGGGAAACTATCTTTTGTGGCATAGCATCAACAGAACAATTAATATTTTTGCTAGGTCAATAGAAACACACATACGCACGAACGCACGCACGCACGCACGCACGCACACTTGTTTGTTTGTTTCCATAAATCTCAAGTGGTGCAGACACATTATACCAATTACACGTTTCTTACTTAGAAAACATTTCTAATGCACCACTGCTGGCTGGCTGCATTCACATAGATTAGATAAGCTACCTACCTAGCCATAGTCAATAATGAATACCTATCAAAAGCATGGTTATGTCTACCAAACTGACTTCCTAAAGGTGCACAGAGCTTACATTCATGTGGTGGTAAGCTTATAGTGTGTTTGACAATGAAATCACCCAAGTAGACTCTACTTATACAGTTGAACACATGTCTTCGCATAATCAAGCTTGGCGGGATTGTGTCATCACATGTGGATAAAAATAACAAAATGCATCTGTACATTTTTTCTATCTAGCAAAACCCTGGTGCTGCTTAACATAAATGGTTGTGTCTTGGGAAAATTAACTGTGGCAGTTGTGCTAACTTTGCAAACCTGTTTTTTGAATTTACATCAGGTTTTGTCACATTTTATTCAAAATGCTAAAATATTTTTTTTACAGCTCCACTTCAAGTCCACAATATAAGAGTTGTTTGTTTACGTTAGTATTAAGGGGTTGGCATGGTAAGCTGAGCCACTGCCACAGGCGCAATATGACAGGGGTCTATGGGTATACCCAAAACATTTAAATAGCTTCAAAATTGTGCATTATTTAATGTGTTTTAACCTATTCCCTGGCACAAAGGTTAAAACGTGGGGAAAATCTACACATTACCATGTAAATGTGTTTATATCTAATTATAGCATTACTTGTAAACATTCAGCAGGGACACAGGAAATATTACGACATGACAATTTCAGCATATTTCGGGCAAGATTGCTTAGAAGAACAGTGAGATAGCCAAACTCACTCGCCATACGGCAGTGGAAACACTGCATGTCATTTTTTATTTTTAAGTATACAAAATACATAGTCATTATGGAACTAGACACACACATCTGCCATAGCATCACTGGACAGGTAAACATTTCATCCTGCATAAAGGCCTTGCAAAAGTCACCTGATTGGAAAGGTAGCCCTATTAGTGGGATCAATTTCCTATCAGGGACTATAGAGTAAACCTGTGACTATCCCAGAGTGACCTTATCTATCAGGTGGCTGGCTTACGGAGGTAACCATACAGTGTGGTTCAACTGTACCGTTAATTGCACCAAACAGGTGTAATGTGAGGTGTGAGATCAACTGAGACATTGGCAGCTTTCCAAAAACAACTAAAAACTCACTTATTTAGTTGACCTGCCCTGATGACACTGATTTGTATTCTATGACGCTGCTTGGTTTTAAATTGTTCGGTTTGGAATTGTATTTTTACACACTAATTTATTGTTTTATAATTATTTATCTTAGTTTATTTATTTATTTTTACTTCCTTATTGCTCTTATATTACTTATTTATTTAAATGAGATTACTAATTTGATCTTACCTTATGTATTTAATTAGTCTATATTTTAGATTTGGTCAACACGTCATAGTAACATGTTTTTATTGATCTTAACTTATTTACTTATTTATCTTAGCTTATTTATTGT
The DNA here is from genome assembly GCA_964017155.1 of Oasisia sp. SBJ-2009. Lineage (NCBI taxonomy): Eukaryota > Metazoa > Annelida > Polychaeta > Sabellida > Siboglinidae > Oasisia > Oasisia sp. SBJ-2009. The sequence continues at coordinate 27,093,650 of OZ024865.1, forward strand.
TATCTTACCTTATGTATTTAGTTAATTTATATTTTAGATTTAGTGAACACATCGTATTAATGTGAAGCGGTTTGGTTGATATTTAGTTAGCTAAAAAGTGCTATATTAAGCAACGGAATTATTATTATTATTAGTGTGACCCTACTTAATCGAGGAACTCACAGATTTGCGGTCTCCCGTGCTGCAGACCATTTTGGCATCCGGCGACCACGTACACGAGTACACCCAGCCACAGTTCCCTTTCAGGGTCTTCGACATGTTCCCATCGTCCTCCAGCTCCCACAGTTTGAGGGTCCCATCCCGGGAGGCTGAGAGCAGTCGGATACTCTCATCCGGGGCAAACTTCAGGTCCCGGATCACGTCTTTGTGGTCCACGAGTTCCAACATGAGAGACCCTAAAACGGTAATGGTAAGCTGGTTAGTTAAATGAGTTATATTAAGTAATAAGTCTGCTAGAGTTGCGGCAAATATATACACATGTCATCATTGGTCATCAAAACATATCTACTTTGTCAGATTTTAATTCATCCGATTATTATTTTTCCCTCTAGTTTCCATGTAGCTATATGTATGTGGACCGGTGTAATTTTTTATTTTAATTACTCAGATAATAATTATTTCCACTAGTTTTCATATACATAGCTACATGGAAACTAGTGGAAAAATAATTATGTGATTAATAAAAATTTGACAAAGTAGGTGTGTTTTGATGATCAAAGATGATAGACGATTGAATCTACGTTACATTATAAAATAGTGTGGAAATATGTTTACATACCATAGTACTACAGTAAAACCTGTCTTGGGCGACCGCCCATCCAGCCCAGCAAAGGCGGTCACTCAAGACAGGTACCACCAGGGTAGTCGTTTATAACAGGTTACACACAAAATCATGTCGGCATAATTATGAATGTATACACGCATGTGTGTATAATATACAGAGGCAGACATGAAACAAATAAATGATTATTAATACATTTCGTATTTAGGAGTATGTATAAGACAAGGTATAAACACGTTAATAGTGAAATACTGAAAATTCTTCGAGCGCTGTTCATATAAAATCATCGTTTTCTAAAAAGAAACCGCATTTATAGTTGCTTTACTGCATTATTCAATTTCAAGCAATTCTTCTGCGTGGCAAATTGAAGCAGTAAACTGGCATTGATTTGTGAATCAGCCGAAGTCGTGCAGTGCCCGTAGATGTTGAGCTGTCGGCTGAAATGTGAATGGCACTTTGTCATCCCCCTCTCACACTTTGATATACCAATCAAATAAATTGACCAATCAGATAAATCGAAGATACAGGAATTTAGTGAACTCGAAACTGACGATGAAACATGTTCCGGTCTCTGTTAGCAGGCGAAAACAATGGCCGTGTGAACAATTTGTGTGGTCGCCGGTCGCGTTTGACAGGTAGTCACTCAGGTATATTTTATTCATAAACAATCCATGCCTCGGAAAGTGGTCATTCAAGATTGGTGGTCGCTCATGACAGGTTTTACAGTACACTGTTACGCAGTGCTTTATTCATTATTGTTACTATCAATTGTTTAGTACACTATTAACTATAATGACTCAATGTTAAATTTATCACAACAATAAGTTCACCAGTTTGTTTATTATGACACAGCATTCAGCCTATGATGGTTTCATGTGTAAGCACAATAGATTCAATGACGTCTTGGACCTGATAGTACCTCACAACTAAACCTTTAATGACACCGTCTGACAAAGCTTTTGCTCCTGTGATAATATAATGGGTGAGATAGCACCCACTCACAATGCACATGTGTGAATATTGTATTGTCACAATGCTATATACTATTCTGTTTATGTCACATGTCGCCTGTCGCCTGTCGCCTGTCGCCTGTCGCCTGTCACCTGTCACTTGTCACCTGTCACTTCACTGTGACAAACTGTAAGTATCTTCAAAAGTTGTAAACATTACACAGAAACCCTCCCTCCCCACTCATCAACTGTCACCTTCTAGAGGACCTCATTCTTGAATGCCAGGAGTTGCTGCTTCTGACTAAGTCAGGGCGACACAGTACTCCTGGCTGATCACTTTGTAAAACTCTCAATTTAAGCTCAGCCAACGAAATCACCTACCAGAAGTGTCATTTTTCCTCCGGTCAATAGACCATGATATAAATAAATTTCAACCAAACATGGCTTACATTACAATGTTATGAACAAGTAATCATATTGGGATTCCCGCCAGTCATGTATACGTCTTCAAATTTGGGTGGATATTTGCGCTGTTCCCACGGCTCACACAGTCATGACTAGGGAAGTCAATTAACAACTAACGTCATGCTTCACACAGGGGATCAACCATCAGTTTTGCACAGCAAGAACTTTACATCCATGGCTTGCACTGATAGAGTACCCAAGCAAACGGACATCTGAACAATTTAACTGATATGCTCCCAATTGTCTGGCCATAAGTTAAAAAGTTGAATTAAAAAATTCAATACTGTAGGTACAAAGTTAAAAAGTTGAAATTCAAAAAGTGAACATACTGTAGGTACACGGACCATAGGTACAAAGTTAATTAAAATTTCAAAATTGAAAATACTGTAGGTACACGGACCATTTCTACATCCTGACAACTCACCTGTTTTCACCTGCCACACGCGTATGCGGCCGCTGCTGAGACCCGTGGCCAGGAGCAAGTCTGTGGCAATGTGATATCTGTACCAGTTGAGGTTGGTGGAGTAGGGTTTTGTGTCCGCTGTACGTGACCCAAATGCCACGGCCCACACAAGCTCCCCAGCGTCAATTGTGATGACATCGTGTGACAACTGGTTACCTTCAAAGTCCTCACTGTCATGTGCGGCTCTGGAAGGGAAACATTTTAAATGTCAAACCTAAAATAAAAATTGACAATGTCTGCCTGGAATATGGGTGGTAATCAATGATGTTAAATATTGACCCATTCACCCATCGTTTTGATGGGTTTAGTTAGTTTTGAATGGGTTGAAATTTGAGTTGAGGGGCTTAATACGTTTTAAATAAATTAAATTGTTGACATTATTGATGATCACTGTTTTTTATTTTTAAATGTGTCACATCTGTGTATGAATGTCAATGTTTTGGGTTGGTAAAATGTGATTATGCATTTAAAGGAATGACCACTACAATTAAGAATATTTTAAACACTCACTCGAAAGATGTGAGACCATAACCATTCTGTCAGGCTAGTTCACGTCTGGATGCCGTCTTTTCAGGAAATAAAAAATGTATGCATCCCAAACTTAATGTTGTTAATATCTTCACGATAATAGGTGGACCACCAGCTTTTGCCTGACCCATCCACCCATCATTTGGTTGGGTGAAGTTAATTTTGGTCCGCGAAAAAATACAGTGGATGGTTAATGGACAATTAGTAACCATTGGATGAGCCAAAAATAAATAAAACTTACTGGCCTGGCTTCTATATATGCGAGTTCACACAAGCACGCACGCACGCACGCACGCACGCACGCACACACGCACACACGTTTACTGGTAAATTTGTGGACTGGCCAAAATCTTATCCTGCAAATGATCTGCACATCATGGCTCTTACACACCCAGCCAGGAAGCAACACCAGCTTCTGGTAGTGAGATCTGGTGTGTTTGAGATATAAACCACTTTTATCAATGTATTTGATCTTCTACTCCACACACAATTAGACGTCTGGGAGTAAAACCAACACCATAAAACATCTTATGCAAAAGACCGACAAATTAGAGTGAATGAATTTACACCAGATTTAAAATGGTCATGGTTGGTCTCATATGTCTCTGTCTCCTCTCAACTGACTCAGTTTAAATAGCTCTTTCCACCCATTTTCAAGGTCAATGTCGGTCTATTAAGGTAAGTTATGTCTGTTATTCAGCACTCGCGTCGTTCACAATAGGTTCACTTTTAGAAATAGGTCAAACACGTTCTTTTCATCGCTGGTCACATGTGATTCATGACGCTGTTACATGGAATTACAAATGATCTCTATCAGAGTCGGTTCTTATAAAGACGAATATATGTTAAGTGTTCCTTTTAGAAGACGCCATTATGTACCTAACTGTGACCTTGTTAAAATGTAAAAGCGGAGCATTTCTGGCCCAGTTGCCAAACCAAGCGATCTCACATCAGCAAGTGCAATACAACATATGCCACCTAGTGGCCAATGCTGGTGTTATAAAGTTATAAATTCCTGTCAGAAAGCTTCAGTGATTATCCCTGATAGAGCTTTTATTTATTTACAAAAGCAAAACAAAAACTTATCTGAATATGGATTGAAAATCCATCAATATCATAAATAATACAAAAAGTAAAAACGTGTGGATTGCGAAACAACCAGTTTATTGAAAACTGGTTAAACAAAACATGACTGTATCAGAAAGTGGATTAGTAATGGTTTACTGATGTAATATATATTCAAACATAAAAGTAAAACCGTTCTGACAAAAAGGGACATGTTGAACACTGAAATCTAACAAAACTTTGCCACCGACTTCTATACACTGGACATAATCTAGACAACAAACTGCCCTCATAACTGGAATGACAAGTATCCAGAAAGTAACAAACATCATAAACTTAACATAGAAACACCCATCTGCATAGAAATACATCTAGACAAACATACAATAAACAAACAGTCACTTGTACATCTCCATAAGTATGACTCATTTAATGGATAACCATTAGCACATACGTTTACCTTGAGGGTCAGTCTTGACACTGATACTGGACAGACAAAGTGGTCGCTATTACCACTCTTGACCTTTGTCCAGTCCAGACACTGTATGTCAGTGTCAGCTTTCTAAACATCACCCCTTTATCTGTCATTGACTTCAGCAAAGGTTACTAACCCTAGAAAGTTCTCACCCTGTTTGACACGAGGAATACTCTAGGATGATGATCTAATACTAGGCCCTAATAATGTTAGTAGGGTGGATAGTTGCTGCAATAAACATTACAAACAAAGAAAGCTATAACATGATCTATTAATGATACATTTTATGATCTTGAAATAATATGTTTGTTTCTGACAAATGTTCACGTGCATTGCTCGTTTGAATACAAGTAAAATGGGTACATGATTAAAATATTGATAATAAAGAGGCTAATCATTGATGTTATTAGTGAATATATTTCAAAATGTCCAACTAATAATATATATTTCACAACTGACCATAATATTTAATGTCACATTTCACGTTTTAAATTTTTTGTTTCTCTGAAACAACATCCTTCCTTCAGCCATACACTGCTGAGTAAAACATCTTACAAATATGTTTATTGATCTTAACAGTCAATTAGGTATTAGGTACATTGAGTTAGGTGTTGTGTTACCATGCCTACAGGAATCACTGTTTCAATAATTAATCAGTAAACCTTTGTGAAACAAACTGGGACTGACCAGTATAACCACGATATGTTGCCGCTAACAAAAGGGAAATAACCTCTGACTACCATGTTTTTATTTAGATGAGGACACAATATTGTAGTGGTTAACACTACACATGGCATGTCAGAATTCTAAGTTCAAACTGTGGACCAGGCATGGTAACTAAGGTGTAGAAACCTGGTTCTAAACATTGGGATCCTGTGATATATCCTTGCAAATCAGAAATGGCATTAATGTTGGTGCCTTCTCAGTTTGGGATGTACAAGAACAAGATAGGAAACTGCACCTGGCAGAGACAACCCTCAAGGACAACCCAGAAACATTGGTTTGGTGATAATGTTCTGTCTATCTGAATTAACATTAACCACAATATGCCGACTAGTCAGTTAAATCAGAAATTGATGCACACAAGTAACAACTACATAGCAATCGCATTCATGGGAAACATGCACTTTTTATTGAATATATCAAATCCTGCTCACCATATCGGATCAATCCCTTCACCCCCCAACCCCCACCCCATTCCCACCCTCACCCTCAACCCACCCCATTGCAAAAGGAACTTTTGATACATGAAATATGACCACATAGCTTTATCTAGAGACCCGTCCACCCGTCATTTGGACGGGTAAAAACGAATATGGACGGGTAGAAATATGAAGGACGGGTTGTGGACGGGCAAAAAAATTAAGGAGCAAAAAAAAAAGGTCTTCCAAAACCATAGATATTGTTAGTTATGCCTTGAAAGTGAGTGTAAATGGTGTCATATGTGTGTTTGTAGCCCATTTCAGGTCATCAGGCACAATTTGAAAGTTTATAAACTAGCTTAACAGTTAACATCAACGTGTCCACCAAAACATGTGACTGGCAAACCAAAACATGTGACTGGCAAACCAAAACATGTGACTGGCAATAATTTGATCCTGCATAAAGCCCTGTATGACCAAGTACATGTGTCACTTAGAAAGGTGCCACTGGTTATGTACACTGATATCACTGAGTGTGCCAGCAATAAGCACACGCACTCACACTGTCTGACTTGCACAATGTGAGTGTAAACAATGACTTGTATATCATATTATACAGTATCTACGCCAATCTGGCAGACAGTCAAGTGAAGTCATACTAGGCCACAAACTCTGCCGGGTCAGTCCATTGACAGCTTGTCCCTGAGTGACTGACTGTCTGACAGGTACTAGCTACTGCCTCATGCACTCACTGCTAGTAAGGTCCACTTATAGAAGGATGAGAAATGCACTTGTGCAATGCCTTTCTAGTGCTCCTGTTCTAAAGCACACTGTTATGTGTGTGTGTTGTGACTTGTGAATAAAATATCACCATTACTAGCAGCTCATTGTTAACAATGTGAATGCCACCTGTCAATTCTCTGGACTCACAGAACAGCTACTGAAAAATTGTAATCAAAATCTTACCTCACAAGTCTTTTATAACATTTATAAAGCGCCATATATCGGGGTTATAAACCTGCTCAAATGTGCTAACAATATACAATTAATAAATACAAAAAAGTATTGGACCAAAAATTTATTTATTTTACTTTTGGAATTTTTATTTGGACTTGGAACGGCATTGGTGTTGTGAGCTCAACCAGAGCTTTGAACTCTCGACTAAGAGAACCAGGTTCAAATCCTGTGCTCCAGTGTCTGACCTTAGGCAAGATTCTTCGCTCTGCTTACTCCATGTACTCCATGTACTCCATGTACTCCATGTACTCCATGTACTCCATGTACTCCATGTACTCCATGTACTCCATGTACTCCATGTACTCCATGTACTCCATGTACTCCATGTACTCCATGTACACGTGTACTCCACATATGCCACATACTCCATTTACTCCACTTCAATCAAATGCTAGACTGGGTAGCTAGCTGAGTACTGGAAATTTACATATGAATACTATTGAATAGTCTTCCCAAATTTATTGCAACGTGTTTACGCATGAGAAGTCGCGATTATGTTTGATTTCAAGAACAGGTCTGGACAGCCAGCGAGTAAGACATAAACGTTTCCCTTTGAGCAGTTCTAAGACTATTGTCCTACGTTAAGAACATACCTTTGCACTAAACAAAAAGTCACGTACATTCTTGCTACAAAGTTGCAGCTGCTACACATTAGCACTTCACAAAGCACTGTAGTTTGAAAGCAGCTACGTGATTGGTCATAAAGTGTCACACTGCAAAGCAAACACGGCATCAGTGCACGGGCAGCAGACTCTTTCAGTGCTGTATTATTTATGGATAGTCATTATTTACTTTGCCCTAGATATAATAAGTTGCACTTGGCAGAAACGTGGCACTGATAAATCTATAATATCACAAAGTGACCTGTTCGTGTTGTAGATTAGATTATAATATTGTTATGATAACAGGAAATACTGGTGTTTATTCTAAACTAGTTCAGCCACCTGTGTGCGGGGGGGGGGGGGCGGACCTACCTATATTAATAGTGGAAATGTGTGGTCAGTGGCCGATTTTTAGTAAAACCTTTTGACAGAAATCAGCTAGTTCACCCAGTTAACTGATGACACAAGCCAGAGGCAGAGTTAAAGTTCAGCTGGTACATGCTACCCTGAAAGAGATGTGTGTGCGCACACAAACAGAATGAGCTGTTTTATAATAATCATAATTATGCTGTATTCTTAATTATCCAATACAAGTTTTGACAGTAAACGACAGTCACTTTTTATGTCATATTACTTTGACAGGCAATAATTTTAAGTGCCAAAGTGACACATTTGTAGATAGCATCATTTTATTTATGGTGATACTACAGCAAAAATTCTAAATCAACAAACCATCTCAGTGGGACACTAGATCACATGCAAAATGTTGGCTCCATGCATGCAAAAATGATGGAGATGTAGGTTTACTAACACGCATGCATGCACGCATGCACGCACGCACGCACGCATGCACACACATAAGTATATGTAGTATGATGTAGGCCTACACAGCAAAACAGTTTTACAATACAGATCTAACAAAAAACAGAACTAAATAACACAATAACTTCTGCTACTTAACTCTGTCAGTTTGTCTGCAACTTTTAGATCATCCAAACACAGCCTGCAGTTTGAAATTATAGTTAACCAATCTGGTGTGACTATATTGACCACATATTAAAGACAATACAACCACACTTCATGCATAACATTTTAAACTCCGATGAGTGACAACCATCCCGGTAACTGTAGTGGGAAAATAGCTCAGAAGTTGAAGTTAGTGACCCTATTCATCAGGGTAGTTTTCGACCTTGACATCTGTCAGAGTCATAGATCTAACTCTGTGGTCAGAGTCGATTACAAAACGAGGCAGATGTTTGCGTCTGGGTAAACTGGCTTGAACCACTTATGAGCCAATGACCTTCGAGTAAACAAACGTGGTATGTAGGTCATCACTGGATTGAGCCGATGTAGACAAATAAGCCCATACTTTGTGCATACGTGCATGCCTGCCTATAATAATAACCTACGGTATTAAATATAGGCCAAAGTGAACTGGGCCTATGTTTTTACTAGTGAAGCTAACTCAATTCACCAATGAACCAGACCAGTACACAAGCACGGACTCTATTCACTGTGAACCGACGCTAAATGTAGCTTCTTATATCTTGTATTGAACTGAATGGTTTAGCTGGAAAAATGGGAATTCTGAGAAGTCAACAAAATTGATAGCTTATGTGAAATATATAGCACAGAGTCGACCAGACATATGATGTAAGACCATAATAAGGTGTTCATCCGCCACTCCCCAACCAAAGAGTACCCTATAAAAACAGTATTATGCAGGTCGTCTGAATTTCTGTGAGCACATAATATGTAGTGTGGACTGTGGAGTGAGTAGAAATTCTGTTTTTGTGGCATCAGAGCTGTCAAATTATGACAGCTGTCAGTCGGTGCATTTCTTTTTTTTAATACAGTTGTCATCTTGCTTGATGTAATCAGGGGCAATCCGTGGGTGGTTCAAGCAGAAATGGAGGGGTGTAAGGTTTGAAAGAAGTTTGTGGGAGCCTGAGGTATGAGAAGTTCACGAATTTTTGACATAACTTGTGTCTATGGAGGAAAAATATGCTGTGAAATTATCAATAACAGAGCACTGCGAGATTAGTAGGAAATGAAGGAGATCTTATAATGGTCGCCTAAGGAAAATGCAAATGTGGTCTGAGTTCATATACCTTGTATTTTTTGCACAACTTGTAGATGTTTTACTCATGGAGACACTTCCACCCAGCATTTTGGACAGGTAAAAAACAGGTAGAAATATCGGTGGACAGGTAAAAAGGTGAAGGAGCATAATAACAAAGGTCTAACAAATAATAAATAATCTCAGTTATGCCATGAAAATAGATGTCACACACTCACTTGTAGTTTATTTTAGGATTTCAGGTGATGAAACATATCTCAAATGGCCTATATGCACACGAGTTATATTTCAGGATTTCAGGTGATGAAACATATCTCAAATGACCTATATGCACACGAATTAACATCAATGTGTCCACCAAAAAAAAGTTTTACCGACAAAAATTATCCTTCATAAGGCCCGCATAGTACAGTGCTTTTATACAATTTTTAGATGTATTAAAAATGTATTATTTTAAACTCTGAGTAAGCCATAATCAACAACATATACAGTTTAACCTTTTACATGCACTTTTTTATATGACAAGTGCACAAAGTTAACGTTTAAAAAATGTTCATTTCAATCTTACTTTGAAAGTCTAACATATATGCATCAGACCAAAACCTCCAAACAAAAAAGCAGAGCTCACACCATGAACAACTCAAAAGGGAAACCGCTAGGACAGATCTCAAGGACTATTTGACTGAGTAACAAGGTTGCCCTCAACCATTAATATGAAGGCGGATGATTGACATGACAATACTTACAGAACTTCAAAAGACAGTAGCTCAGTTGTTGTTAATTACCTTCACATGAGTACAAGTTCACAGTAAACATGCAGGAAAAAATCATGATTTATAGATGAAAAATAATGGTAAGTATACTCAGAGAAAATAAAGAACCCATTAACTCTCTGATAAACTACCTTTTTAACAGTCTGAGAGCATATACCACCTTTTTAACACTCAGGGAGAATTTAAATCACGCTTTTAATATGCAATGAGCATAAACCACCTTTATAATGTCCAATGTTTCTTAGGCACAAATAATTAACGTGACAAGTTGGGCTGTATGCAAGATAAACATGTTGCCAGTCGTACATCTTTTGGTGGACATGTTAACTCATATACATAAAAGCCAGTTGAGATATGTTTTATGAGCTGAAATAACTACAGAAAAGTGTGTGAGGCAGATTTTCAAGGCATAAGTGACAGCATATATAATTTTGGAGGACCCCTTTTAAGGATGGGATGAAATTCGATTTGTATTTGAAATTTCAAATATTGGAGCCTTTTTCTGCTATTCAATTCGATATTCAAAAAATTGAAGCTACAAGCAGGAAGTAACTTACGCAGTGTGTTTGTACCGGTTCCATGGGATCAACTTGACGATGCGATTGCCAGAGGACCAGGCAATGTAGGAGGCATCAGGGGACCATGTGCAGGACCAGGTCTCTAGACCTGCCTTCTGTACAGCGTCACGACGCTCCGGGCGGAAATGGTCCAATAGTACGGCTTTTTCTGCAACACACAAACGGGTGGTTCTTAGGTGGTTTCCTCCAAACAGCCCAAACTTGGGCTAACGCAGGAGTTCTTATCTAGAATTAGTGAGTCCACTACAGGTTACACATTTACCCCCTGTGTGGGATCTTTTACTTTCCCTGCCGGCATAGACACCAGATAGAAGGGACCACCGGCTTTTAGTGTTTCTTCCGAAAGACACAGGCAAATGTGGGGTAAACGAAATTGCCTAAGTTTCAAACGGCGGCAGGTGGGATTGAACCATCGTCCCCTCCATTGACAGTCCGGCGCTCTACCGCGCGACCACTGCTCCCCACATGGTCAATACACAAACGTGTGGTCAATATACAAACGTGTGGTCAATATACAAATGTGTGGTCAATACACAAATGTGTGGTCAATGCACAAACGTGTGGTCAATACACAAACGTGTGGTCAATACACAAACGTGTGGTCAATACACAAATGTGTGGTCAATATACAAAGGTGTGGTCAATGATGTACAAACATGTGGTCAATACACAAACGTGTGGTCAATACACAAACGTGTGGTCAATACACAAACGTGTGGTCAATACACAAATGTGTGGTCAATATACAAAGGTGTGGTCAATATACAAATGTGTGGTCAATATACAAAGGTGTGGTCAATATACAAATGTGTGGTCAATATACAAATGTGTGGTCAATATACAAATGTGTGGTCAATATACAAAGGTGTGGTCAATATACAAAGGTGTCAATACACAAACGTGTGGTCAATACACAAACGTGTGGTCAGTACACAAACGTGCGGTCAATACACAAACGTGTGGTCAATATACAAAGTTGTGGTCAATATACAAAGTTGTGGTTAATACACGAACGTGTGGTCAGTACACAAATGTGTGGTCAATACACAAAGGTGTGGTCAATACACAAACGTGTGGTCAATATACAAAGTTGTGGTCAATACACGAACGTGTGGTCAGTACACAAACGTGCGGTCAATACACAAACGTGTGGTCAATATACAAAGTTGTGGTCAATACACGAACGTGTGGTCAGTACACAAACGTGCGGTCAATACACAAACGTGTGGTCAATATACAAAGGTATGGTCAATACACGAACGTGTGGTCAATACACAAATGTGTGGTCAATATACAAAGTTGTGGTCAATACACGAACGTGTGGTCAATACACAAATGTGTGGTCAATACACAAATATGTGGTCAATGATGTACAAACATGTGGTCAAAACACAAACTGCTTTTTCTACCACTCAGACTGGTACAACAATACTGCTTTCTCTGTAGAACAGGGCTTTATGCAGGATAACATTATTGCCAGTCACACATGTTTTGGTGGACATGTGGATGTTAACTGTTAAGCTAGTTTACAAACTTTCAAATTGTGCCTGATGACCTGAAATGGGCTACAAACACACATTTGACACCATTTACACTCACTTTCAATGCATAACTAACAAGATCTATGGTTTTGGAAGACCTTTTTTTGCTCCTTCATTTTTTTACCCATCCACCACATTTCTAACCGTCCATATTCGTTTTTACCCGCCCAAATGATGGGTCTCTAGATAAAGCTATGCTGTAGAACAAGTCGTCAGGAAAGGGAGTAAAGTGTAAGGCACTGTAAACAGGCCTGGATGGTGTGCTGTATATAAGAACTCAACTTTGCTTTTACTAACAGAATTATATATATATATATTATATATATATAATATATATATATATATATATATATATATATATATATATATAAATGCATTTCATATTGTGTTAAAGCTTGCACTGGTTATCGTGGTGGAAACGGTTTGTGAAGATGTTGAACATAACAACATTTCACATCACTACTTGCAACAATGCGGCCACATTGTGCACACAATGTGTACACATATAAAACAATCTTGATTAGTCAATATTTGCACAACACTCATAGCAATTACAAAGTCTCCATTGTAGCCTCACAATGCGGCTGGCTTCTATTTAAACCCAAGGGTCCAACTTACACACTGACACTAACTAAATAAACAAATATATTTAAAGAACTTGGGGTTGAGTCCTTTCAAACGGATGTCGACCTGACATTTCCCGCAATGTGTTTACGTGGCCAGTATTATAGTCTAGTCTGACAAGTGACAAGAATGAATGGAGATATGTATCAGTTACAGGGGTATAAACACTTTCTTGGAATAAAAACTCGTACAAACTACACAATGGTTGTTATTGCATCAGTTTGATTGCTATCTTTATTTCCATTACTCATTTCTTCTTAAGCTCACCACCTTAAATCTACCATGATGTCCATATCTACATTCATAATTTTAGTCACTCACAAACATGTGTGTATTTGGGTGCAGTGATATATTTTGGGACCTCAATATCTCTGCCAAACAGGTTTCTTACTTTCCTTATCAAAAAAAGTTGTGCTACATTTTAGCTCGAATAAAATGTTTATAAAACTATATAAGTAATATAAATTGTATATAAGGTGACTGTCCCCCGGTAATCCTGGTCCACTGTTGTGGACATTTTACATACAGGGCTGCCTTAGTCAACCGTATTAGTAAAACATAATAACGTTTAGTTTCTTTAAATAACCTCCAAAAGTTCACAATGCTTCAACAATTTGTTTTAAGGTATCTAGACTACATCAAAAGTCAATCAGCCAGCATAATATTGACAATCGAGAAATTGAATAAATTTTGTTTTTATATACAATTTGTAGCAAAGTACTTATATTTGTGAAATTAAATAAATAAAAGAAAATAAAAGATCACCAGTGGCTCAATTAAAAACATAATAAAATATTATTATTGTAACTATAACTTGATCTAACGAGGGTAAAATCTAACAAACCCGTTGCGACATATTTTATATCTTGCCAATTAGCGTAATTTATATTTAAATATATAGCGGGGTCAGTTAAAATTTTGTACGAGCAGGTCCGTTTATGAAATCTGGGTCAGCGTTTTGGTTGTTATGTCAGATACTGATAAAACTACAAGCTATAAATATTTACAGAGCAGCTTAAGATGAAAGAATAAACAAAAAGAACAAATAAACATAATGGGCTCTTCTTCAATAACATATGTCATACGAAGCCACTACTGGTAATGGTCTTCACTTGCAATAGAGTGCACATAAAAACAATGCTGGTTATAAGCAGGCCACAGTACAAGCAGATTAATTCAATGATATCATTTCAGCCTAATCTATCTACTATCATTTCAGGTGATAATATTATGTCCATAAGGTAGTCTCTCAAATTTGTCAGGTTTTAATTATTGCTTCCACTGGTGGCCTGTGCCTAGCACTTCAACTTATGACATTTAGAAGCTTTTAAAAATATTTCGGGGGCATACCCACATATCACCCCTTTAGCCTTTGCTATGGTCAACCTACCATCACTCTACCCACCGTCACTGGAAACATTGATGTATATTCAATTTATTTACTTACTATTGCCATTGGTGTCATTACTGTACATGATTCACATAAGTTACTGTTAGAATGACTCGGTTACGCATGGTAAACAAAGTTTACCCCTCAGGCTCAACCGGTCAACCGTGCGTACACGGCGGCCAATGGTTGTGCTATATTCAGGACAACGCCCACCACTGGGCGAAATCAACAGACAACACAAACGTCAGAATGGGCTTGGCAATCTAGAACATTCTCAGCCAGAGAAAGACTACTGGAAATATAATAAAACTGATGCACCAATACAACAGTGTTACCGAACCGATGGTTGGTTAGAGTAACTGACAACAACATAGTTAACCTGACCAGGACAACGTGCCGAACCACATGCGCATGACATGCGTTTACAGTTTCGTTCCCGATGAGGCAACCCAGGTCAATCATGTTTCCTCATGTAAAAACGTTAACATAACAACGAATATGTTTGTATATGTACATGTCAAACCACCACGACAAGCAACTGTCATTTAGCGAGCTTTCAACGTTCGAGTACTTTCTAGTACAAACGGTCAACGGTCAGATATCTGAACGGGATAAATCATGTGTCCAGATTTCGGTAGGTTTGTTGCGTTAATTCCACGCAGTGACATTCAACTAAAATACTCACCGAGATCTTTTTCATTCACGTAATCGGGAAAGGGATTTCCTGGTCCCATCACATGCACTAGAATACAAATCTGTGCCGAGTATCTATCTAAAAGACAGCTTATACAACACACTCTTTCGATACACTGTCAACAGTCTTCGCTAACGCTTTCCTTTGGCTTCGCTGTCAACCCGCGGTAAAGTGTTTGGCAATGTGCCAACTGCCGTAAAGCGGCATGCATGACGCATTCGTGTCGCAATTATTGTTACCTCAACTGGCCTTAGCGGAGCGCCTAAGCACACCGTTGCTCAAATTGACGTCATTACACAGGGCTTTTATATACTAATTAGCTGTCATAGCTTTGCAATTCTTTATGGTGAGACTAGATAATTAGGCCCTATATATATTACCTACTATAAATAATGACTAAATAATGCCAATCTCTCCTCTCCCTCTATATATATATATATATATATATATATATATATATATATATATATATATATATATATATATATATATATGTATATATATATACGCACGCACGCACGCACGCACGCACGCACGCACGCACGCACGCACGCACACACACACACACACACACACACACACACACACACATACATAATACATATACATAATATACATACATTATAGGCCTATACATATTCAACGTATACCCTCTGAGTGTAAATATAAATACTTTTAACTGGAATACGTTTGAGTGGGTAGTACCTACTTATCAGGTGCCTAGGGCTAGGGCCCACAAATCAGCTAGTAGTCCATTTGCAATTTGGTGAACCTATGAATTGTCTATAAGGTTTTATTGTGGATTTGACATCGTGTAGTGACACTGATGAAATCCAGTTGGGTTGTCATTCCGACAACCTTTGGGGAAAATGTATATGCAAATTAGTGCTGCCATTCTCGAAAAACCTATTTAATTCAAACAATATTATCAAAACTATGCATTATATACTCTCACAACAATGGTGTCTATGGCTATGTTATCAAGCTCAATGATTAGGGTAAACGGTATTAGAGAGTGTTAGTGAGAATATTTATTCCGGATATGCACATTAGCCACGTACTGCCATTATCGAAAAACCTAATTCTTTCAATTTTTCTGAAAGTATGTATGATAATGAAATAACACCTGCGTCAATAGACATATTTTCATGGTCAGGGATTATAATAAAGACGATTTAATGGCATAAAATAAAAAAATTATTTTATACTAAGTAGCATCACTACCGAAAAAATTATTTGCTTCAAAACATGTGCCGGTTTGCATGATAATGTGGGCAACAAATGAAAAAACAATGTCTCTAAACAAACTGCTACTCAGACTCATTCCTAGCCTCATTCCCTGCTTCTTCACCTCCAACCTTGTGTGCATCGTCCTTTACTGGGTATGGGTTGCAACATCGGCTGCTGAGCATGCACAATAGACAACTCTCAGTGTTACATGCTTCCCCTCTGATTTGCAGTCACAGTTTATGACATCAATGAGACCATGGGGAGTGGGAAGACCCGTGTCAACGCAGGGTGACGGAATACCGCCCTTCACCTGACAATCAGACCGTGGCTTAAAATTTCCCTTGTTCCTTGAGTAAGAGTATTCAGTGCACTGATTTTACCCTTACTAAATAGGTAGGACACAATGTCGCACCCACTAAGAACGTGTATACCCATTAGCTATAGGTCGCTCTATTCCAGCGCTCCAGATCTGCACACTACAATGCAATCGCATTTTCCAGAACCAGTATACTAACATCACAAAGACATCAACATCGTCACTGAGGATTCTGCTTATATCCCTACCTTACCAAATGGTGCAGATTTATTAACATGTATGGTACCATAGTGACATCAGCCTCATCGTGTGTAAATGCACCATAATCTCGACTGTCCATTGTTACATCAGGACCGAGGTTCAATAAGGACAGCCCCCGTGAGAGCTCTCGCTTGTTGTGATTGCTCTTGAGAATAGCATCCCGATTGGGTGGTGGACTGTTGATGGCCATGTTGTAATCTGTCGAACCCTCAATCGCATATTGCATTTTTGCGATCTTAGGTTGACGGATCGTCACACCTATGGAAGACTAGAACCTGCTCTGTACCAGCAGAGTAACAGGATAGACGGTGCTTGATATTTTCACTGAGGTCAGAGGCGTCCTCGCCATGTGGACAAAAATGTGATAAAACATCTGTTGTATATCAATTATGACAATACTTGGAGCAGGACCAGATATGTGTTCCAATCTGAGATGATTGGCAAGGATACATTTCCGTTTCCGTAAGCAACCATTCTCATCGATGAGCGAGAGAGGCATGGTGCACAACTCATGTTGGTATATGGGTGACACCTGCAGCTGTCTAGTTTGTCCAACCATAAGCAGACGAAAGAAGATTGTCTCCAAGTCAAACACTGTCTTGTCACCAACTTTCATGCCTCGTTTGAGCTGCTCCATTGTCTAGGTAATTCGCCCACGTTATTCTTTAGGGTAACGGCCAACCAAATTAAGTCCAACTTGTTCTTGATTAGAATTTTCGATTGTATTTTCTGTCATATATCGTCTGGTCGCTGCGGTTAGCGTATGATGATTGTGTCGCCATCTGTCGGACACATTGAAAGCTTGCAGTGCCAACAACAAACTGACTGCCGGTGACGTGGGACCAGATTGTATTGGGTCCACGTACAGCAAAATACTTACTTCATATGTCCGCTTTTATCTGCTCTGACGTAGCGTTGGTGACAGTCGTCACGCCTGGACTGAGTTTCCATAAATGTTAGTAATACTGGAGAATCCTGGGACGCTACCGTCAAGGTCTTAGATTCGGAAGATTCGTTTCGAATCTGGGCCTGGCCGAATCTGGGACTACGTCACCGGCAAGGGAATAGTGACTAGTGACTGTATGCAGGCTTAATGCATGCCATGTGACCTTTTGCATACACAGAAGGTAATTGTTATGCCGAAAGCAGACGCATGTTTTGTTTTTCATGATATTTTCACGTAGGCCTATATGGCTCTCAATCATGTTGAAAGTACGTACTATACTCGTCTATAGGAGGTCTATCTGCGATTATCTATGTGCCGTGAGTAAGCAACACTTTAGTGTTTTGGGAGGCTAATTTCTTATATTTTGATTATAGCCGTGGAAATGATTCTATCAACCAACGAGTTCAGATGTTGCATAAAATGTTCTACTTCAGTCTTGCATCACTGTGATTAAGTCAGATTAACACGACAGTTAATATTACCCAAAACAGTTGTGGATACCAACGTACAGCTGTAAAAAGGTAAACATTTCAATCATTATGCCGCCACTGTTCGTCTGTATGTGTACAACACTCACGAATACGCTGTGTGAAATTGTGGTTTATGCAAAAACGCTTCTCAAGAAAATAATTATTACGTCGTTCATTTAGAAGGTATTGTTTAAACAAAAATTCAATTCGCGAAGGAGAGTTGTAGGGGAGTACCACTAGCACGGGCGTCGATCGGTGGGGGACGGGGGGGACGCGTCCCCCCACACTTTTCGGGGCGGGGGGACAGCATAGGAATTGTCCCCCCCCCCCACTTTTCAGTTCAGAAACATTGCGAGGCATATAGCCTGACTCAACACTCCTCTCTCTTAAAAGCCACTAAATAGGACTAGCTAGACAATAAACTCGCGATATGAAGTTCAGCTAAGTTATTTATCGCAAATTAACAGGCAAACAAGTTTTGAGGCATGTTTTTGTTTTTGCGCCATAATCCGTGATAGTTATTTAAATAAACGTAATATTTTAATGTATTGAACGACATTTTAGACAACTCTTCACAGTAGTCATCACAGGAGAGTTATCGAAAAGTCCGTGGCATTTATACCAAAAAGGCTTTGTTATTTCGCTGCACATTGATGCTTTTAAATTTGTCGCGCAGAAAGGCCAATCGGAAAGTTTATAATCTTAGCCTTAGGATGTTTTAATGTTGTCAACACTACCGAACAGAGTTTGTAGTTTGGATTTTAGTGTCTAAATAAAGTGTATTATTATAACTACCGGAAAAATGTAAGCCACTGCCGGCTCTCTATCAACCTTGTGTTGATATTATTAATAGGCTCTAGCCATCAAGTACATTTTAAATGATGAAATTTGTGTTGAACTTTCACCCCTCACCTGCTTGATGCTTATCGCCTACGACAGAAGCGGCGGATTCCTGCACTTTGTGTAACATATTCCAATTTGAGTGATGACAAATTTCTTTGCCAAAATGTTGGATTGGGAAGTTCTACACAGGCACAGCATGGGCGTCGACCAGTGGGGGACGAGGGGGACGCTGACCACCCCACTGCCTGAGGGGGTCAGCATAGGAAATCTCCTCATACTTTTTCAGTTCATAACACAAATTTATAGGCATATATAGCGAGACTGATCACTCCCTTCTCTTAAAAGCCGTACATCGGTCTAGTAGTAAAATTAATAATAAGAACTAAACTTCCGACTACCTAGTGGAAAAGCACTAGATAAATTGCTTGGTTGGCAGCAGCCAGCCCGCAACCTGATCTAAGTCCAGTAAATATTCATCATGCCGGGCTCTGTCATTTTGCACACTTGTATTTATATATAGCCATCAAGCACATAATAGACTATAAATGTTTGTTTGCCCTGTCACCCTTTGGATTGCAGTCTGGTCTCCCTGGTGGATATTTATATCGCCTACGACGGAACCAGAGGATTTATGCACTTTTGATCTCATTTTAGTGATGACAAATTTCTTTGACAAAAGGTGGGATTGGGAAGTCCTACACAGGCACCCCTGTAAGCTCTGCATCTTGTCACTCTTGAATCAGGCAAGCAGTGTTGGGTCCAAACTTCCAAAGTCTACCCCCAAATATTCACTGATTGGGGTAGGCCATGGCCTCTCTTCAAGTATATGTTGCCAACATAACTATTATAAATAGCATAACATGAAGGTTTTTTTTAGTTTTGAATTAGCACCAGACCAATAATGAATTATGTTATATATCATAAAAATACTTATGTGTATTTCAGGTCATATATATATATATATATATATATATATATATATATATATATATATATATATATATATATATATATATTATGCATACATATATGTGTATATAAATTGGTGCCCCGTCCCCCCCACTTTTAAAACCGGATCGACGCCCCTGACCACTAGGTATGTTGATTGTATCACAAATGTCGTGAATATAACTAGTTTAACTAATGTTATTGCTATTAGTTGTATTTGTATTTGTATTAGTCTTTGTAACGGTATAATGATTATATCATGCGTTTCTGGGGTCTTTGTAAACGGTGTGGATATATCATGGGTTTTTCCTTATAGTAGTCTGTGTAGATGATAATAGTCTATGAATTATGTTGAGATAACTGAAATACTATGCGTTCGTGTACTACGACAATATCTACGTTAATATCATTATATGTTTCGGTAACTCTATGTAACATTAGTTTTATTGTTACAGGTGTCAATTACGTCAATTGTCAATTATACTGTCAATTAAACAGTCTCACATCGTTTGTTCAACAACACGATCCCTTACATTACTTTCTTCCATTCGTAACTGGTATAAGTTTGTAAAAGCTAATGCCAACTATTGACTGTTAGTCAAAGTTGACATTACAGCGACCTAAATAACCGGTACAAACCAAACAGCGGCCATCTTTTTTGATCAAAATGGCCGTTGTCGGTAATACATGATTAACTTTTGTGAGATTGTTATATATGCTGGCTGCAAAATAATATATGTTAGGTATAATAGAACAATGTGGATGAACCGATTCTCTTTCCGGTTAGGTCCAGACGTCCGCACGTGCACGTTTCTTTCTTCCCTATGCCAAACGTAACAGAAATCATCCTACCAAGGCAGATATTACTTACACGAAAATCAAATAAACGTCTGAACAATATACGCCGCAAGTTTGCAGACAGACGTATAAGTATTATGTAATACACGTACCTGGTGCTTTCTTGACTTCGTCGTTTGTGTTTGGAAACATCCTGCGCTGACAATAAGACATTGTCCCAAACTTACTCACGGCGCAATATCCGACATCGACGAACAGCTGTAGTGTCAACAGGCAAAAACGTCGACTGGCCTACACAAGCTGATAAGTACGACTTCATATTATATCACACGCTGACCAAAGTTCTCAAGCTTCGAGTGAATGATGACATAACCTATTTTCAACTTTCAAAATATAGACTTGTTAATTGGCAATACTGATGGGTTACCTGCCTATGTTCTAAGGTTAAAAATCACTAAAACATTATAAACATACATACTTGAAGATTGTAGAAGGATTGCGTCAGTATTGCAAGAAAAATGAGGGAATCGTAGAGTGAGTAAGTGATTAGTAGAGTGAATGGATTGGTTGACTGAGTGTGATGGTAGATCTCATACGCAGTGTGTGCGTCCGTGTACGCGCGGTTGTGCGACAACTGATCGAACTTAACGAGTACCGTTTGTTTCAGGTTGAGCAAGACAACAATCGTGTCACCAACAATGACGCTTATGGCGAGGCACCATTGCTTTGCGAAGTTTATGCCGTGAGGAAGGACATGTTGCTTTATGTAGAGGTCATACAGAGCTCTGTCGTTTAGGTAAAGTTACATTTCCTTCCTCACGGCACAAACTTAGTATAACTCTAGTTATGGGCAGTGCGAATATACTACTTCAGTTTTTTCAATTTTGTAAGACCGAACTTTCGCATCAAATATGAATGCAAATATATTGTTTGACAATTGACACATACTGGAAGCAGGCCTATGGATTCGAATATTAGTATAATTGGCAAGATAGCAACGCATCCAGTATGAAGGCACCTTAAGGTATTCTTTAATATAAAGTTACAATATTAGCATGCTGATCAACAAAACCGCAACAAAACACATGTCATTGAAATATTAAACATCAAACTTTCTGACTAATCACAATGCAGGCAATGATTGCTGCAAGGGTGAGCAGGATAATCATGAACATGACGGCGGCAAACCGAGGCCCTAAACCGAACACTGTCTCCCGCTCCTTCCGCTTGTTGATATCAATGGCGCTGCTGCTACTTCCGGTCGCGCCGCCGCTGTATGTGGCGGTGTCGACAGGTGGCAGCACCATGTCGGATGATGACGAGTTGGTCGTTTTCCACAAGTTCTCGAGCGGAGGCGGACAGTGAACCTTGTAGAGGGACGGTTGCGGCGGCTGAGGCTGTGGCCCCCGGCACGGAGAGCGGTCGAGGCTGGTGCCGGTGTAGACCATCATATCGGGGGTAGCTGTTCGCAGCGGGCTCCACGCCGGGCCTCCTGGCGACGACACGACCTGGCCACAGAGTCGTGTTAACAACGGATTGGCAACGGAGAATCACAGCACAACAAGAAATGGTTGGTTTTAAGTCAAGAAGTTAGACAGAGAGAGGGAGGGAGAGGGGGAGGGAGGGAGGGAGTGATGGAGGGACTGATGGAGGGAGCGACGGAGGGAGGGAGGGAGGGAGAAAGGGATGGACGGATGGACGGACCGAGGGAGGGAGGGAGGGAGAGAGAGAGAGAGAGAGAGAGAGAGAGAGAGAGAGAGAAGAGAGAGAGAGAGGTGGACAGATGTAGATGCAGAGAGGGCTACATACACATGCAAGCAAGCAGGCGTGGAGCCACCCACAAGGACGTACACACACGCACGCACGCACGCACGCACGCACGCACGCACACACACACACACACACACACACACACCGCGGCTATTACTATGCTAAACCTATTTCCCTAATCACTGTAACCATAGTCACAATACTGTCCCCGTGAACACACCTGTTGCTGACTGTAGAGGTAGGGTCGACCCGTCTCGTAGCACTGGCGGTAGGGGAAGGTGGGAGTGAGGAGACTGTTGCCGAAGTCGTCGTTCGTGTCATCATACAGCATCATGGTACGAGTCTGTTCGTCGTAACTTGTCGTTGACGATGGTGCCGCACTTCCGGTATTGGGGCATGTGAACAGCGCTGGCGGCACCTGAGGGATAGACATGTAAACCCGTGGAAGAAATATCCGTATACTGTTCAGGAGTGACGAGTCAATCCAAGTTGCTCCTCTACTGCGGTAAAGCGTGGGTGTTTGTTAATAGAGGCTATTTTCACACCCATCTAGTGCTCGAGTGTGAAAATAGCTTCTATTAACAAACATTTCTCCATCGACCAATATTTGCGAGCCACACAATTTCGCAACGGCATAAGACAGTGAGATGAATATAGCAGTCTCGTGAAAAGAAATAGCTACTTGCATGCACTGAGACATGCGTGCACGCGCGCAGTAAACTAGGTTTGCACGTACATTTCGCAAGCCAAATAAGAATGTCGCTGGAATAGTCCACCAACCACCATATTTTAATCAATTCGTATTTACGGCGAGCACACGGGCCAACGTCAGACGAGACACTGTCAACAGCGCTGGATTAGCTAAGTGCAAATATCCAGGCCATTCTCGAGAAGTGGCGTTCGCTGGGGCTGATTAGTTTCAAATCTGTGTGAAGTTAAGCGCGTCTGCTTGATTTACGTCGAGTATGCATATGAATGAGACGAGAATGCGGGTAGTTTGGGGGACACCAAACTGCTTCAGTACAACACGTTGGAAGACGTAGTTGCATTTTTTGCGACGACCGTCACAAATTTTGCACGCGTTCACGTTATCGGTCGTTCGTCTGATCCTGACACCTGAAGACGCTGAGAAACATTGCGGTGACGTTCACAATTTCATACTTCATAACATCTAGGAGATGGCCACTTCAGATAGTCCAGGCCATGTCATGCACCGTAACGCAGACACAACGCGGCTAAATGAGAAAAGTCTAGAACCGCCTAGGCTCCATACCTGCAAGTTTTGTACAGTTTTGTACGGAGCGAGTTTTGTACAATCCGTCTATTGTTCACCCCTCAACGTAGGACAAATGCATATAATCACATAGCTAGATATCGTCAGTTGTACTTTCAATATAACATATTGTAAAACGTAATCTCATAACTTGCACATTGATCAAATGAAAAGCGGACTCTTGCTCTGTGAAAACAAACCCATAAATGTAATAAATATAAGTCCTATTTCGAAAAACATTATGATAACCCTAATCGTAACCCTAATATGCACATAAGTTCCTATGCATGAAAAAATTGTCCTGAACAACGGTCCACTTTTTATTTGACCATTCATTTGACCACTAGGCCTCTGTCCACAGAGACTACCCTCAGGCTCAGTCAACCCTTCAATGGTGGCAAGATGGCGTCAATTACAAACTTAACCTTTATTACGACGCCTGCTCATTGTAGCCATCGACTATTGTTTGTAGGCCGGGCGGCTGGAGTTGATTACGGCGCCGGTAATCCGATACATGCTAGTGTAACGTATCGTGAGACAAAGGCGCTGTGGCAATATATGGTGGGTGAGTCCAGCGAAGGTTGTGCCTCGTCGTCATTTCCTTTCACACGTGTTTTCGAACGGCAGAGAAACTGTTGCAATTCAAAGCTCTTCTAAAGACACATCTCTAATTAGAGCAGCCTTCAAATCACGGACTTATATATATATATATATTATATATATATTATATATATATATATAATATATATATATACTTATATATACGGACTTATATATATATATATATATATATATATATATATATATACATATATATATATATATATATATATATATATATATATCCGTAGTTCAGATAACATTATCATCACCATGAACTTTATAAAATGTACTTACCCTTATTTCAATTTCGTCCTCTCATTTATTTTATATTGTTTATATTTATCATTATCCTTTTTAAAATATAAAATCTAACAATAATATGTTATGATAACCTTAAGGTTAAGGTTACTCATATTTTTATTAAAGACTATTTTTTTAATTACAAACTAATCTACTTATTTATATTACCTATATTTATAAAAATATACTTTTCAAATGTTTATGCATGCTGTGTTTTAATTATGCCAAGAATATTATAATTGTTATTTCTTGATATAGACTACATATTAGAACAATTATTT
>OZ024865.1:27126356-27178856 GCA_964017155.1 Oasisia sp. SBJ-2009
AGATAAGGTGTCTATTAGGTCTCTACTTCTGACAGTCTCTGCCCTGTTACACTGACTTGTCACTGAGTCTGTTTGTTACAAACTTTGAGTCTTTGTGGCATTTCCAAGGGAAATAATTTTTAAAACTTAACATATTATAAACTGGTGCTGGTTTGTGTCCTGCAGGCAATGATACGTGGCGCCAGAGTTCGGAAACACCTGCAGGAGACGAGACAACAGTTTGAAGCGGTGTTCAGAGAAGTAGAGGAAAGAACTTCATTGCAGGTAAAAAAAATTATAATATTATGTTGGATTAAAACAAAATCGAGATTTGTTTAATTTATAATCAGAAACAATATTACATGACATAAATAAATTATGAACAATTGGCTGTTACGAGTAAAATAATATATTAAAAACTCTGGCTTTGCAAAAATACTGCTACAGTTCACATAATTATTATGTTGAGTTGAGTACTCGAATTTAGCAGGGGCGGAGGCCCGCTGGCCCCCACATTTACTGTCGGGCCCCCAGATGTTGAACTCTGAGGGCCCCACTGGCCCCCAGGTCAAAGAACTAAAATTTATAAATAATAGCCTGACAACTTCCTATCCCAGAGGCCATGGCAAAGAAAATGTCATTATTCACTTTACCAGTACATGATCCTGGCTGCTGCCTGGGGTGGGGGTGAAGGGGGCAGAAGGTCAGGGTTAAAATTGATTGACAAGGGGTTGCCAGAGGTGGACAAACCTTTCGACTAGGCCAGGGAAAAAGAATTAATAACCTAGGATTGTGTTACTAGAAATAGACAGGTCTTAGACATAATCTACTATGAAGTTCTACGATGTAACTAAACTGTCATTTTCCATAATGCTGTGGCAATAGGTATATAGGTACATAGGCATCAATCCTTGGTTTATACAGTTTATGGCCAATACTGTTTTAAAGTACATGAATGGCGGTAAAAATGAAGGAAGGAACGGGACCTCGCACAGTCGCTTAAGCTGTTGTGGGTGGGTGGGGGAGCAGGAATAGGCAACCTTGTGTTGCCATCTACAAATGCAGGCAGCCCAAAGAGGAAGATTTACAAGTTTCAAGCAGCTCCAATTCAGAGGAAAATTAACAACCCTCCATTGATCTCTTGAAATTATCATTAGCATTTACTAATTAAGCTGATACATAGGCTACAGCCATTATGTTTGTGGCATGTGAATTGTGTTGAATAAAGTTATAGTTACAATGCGACTTAAATGTGCATTTGTTGCATGGCCCCCACTTTTTGTGTCGGGCCCCTAGATTTTGAAAAGTGGGGGCCCTGCTGGCCCCCACTCATTTTTGGTTAAATTCTAACCCTGGTACTACTAATCTAATTGTTGATTAGTATTCATATGTTGTTCTTTAAATTGAAGTTGTAGCCTATAAAGATTGGTATTTTCATGTGGAATATAAACAATGTACATTTTACATATGACAACTTAATATTACCTTGTATTTATAATAATAACACAGGTTCTTATACGACGCGATCTCAAACTAAATGTTAATCAATGTGCACATAATTTAAATATAGATAAACAGTTATAGAAACAATTAAAATATATATTTGAATTAAAATTATTAATAAATTAATTGATAATAAAAAAGAAAACACGTAAATGCCACTATTTGAATATTTCTGTAAATTTATATAGTGGCCAAAAAATCACTGGCCATTATGTTTGAAGGCATACATTGACATGTTGTAGTTGACATGGCCAAGAGAGTTGCTATGTGCTCCAGTGTTGAGTTACCCACTGTGTAGCAACCCTTCCAAGAGACACCCAGCACCGTCATCATCATGTGACGACAACACCACACAGTCACAGAGTGTGACAAGTAGCAGACAGATTGATGACGGTCTGTCGGGGACTCAGCTAAGTCGATTGTGTAGTTGTTGTGCTGGCCACCAGGTGGTGCCACATGAGTTGGGACCGAGCAGTGGGATCGATGATGTAGCCACGAGAAAGGTCAGAGACAGTGAAGGAAACAGCAATGTCTGTAATCTGAAGGAGAATTGTGTCAGTGGTACAGGTACGTATGTTAATTTTGCATGTGTAGTTTGTAACAAGTTGACATAATTATGTGCCTAAAATATTCGTAAAATTAATTGTGGCTTGGAAGCTGCCAATGTTTTAAACATTAGACATATTTAAGCACAATTTTCCAATTTGCTTCTACAAATCCACCAGCATTTCTGGTTGCATGGTTATGATAGACTAAATTATGTGACCTTTTCATTTAGATATTAAAACACTATAAACCTAAATGGCTGTAGATGATTGCTTAAAATAATCTTCCAAATTCAGATACTGGGGCATGTGCCACAAAACACTCTTGATTATGCATTTGGAACTTGATGCTTGAGGTAGCAATCTTAATGATAATTTCTGCAACTTTATATGCTATAACCAAAACAATCTGTGGTGTATCCATTTTGATGTGTTTTCTGAATTGTCTTTTGTAGATATCAACGACATACAAACCAAGCCGACACATGACAGTTGTGAAGTTGACAGTAGATTGGTCGACGAGTCACTGACAACCTTGACACAGAACAACGCGAAACATCATCCCCACGACAGCGAACTTAAATCAGGGCAGCACCATGGATGTGTGAGAACAGAGCCACCACTAGATGTCTCTGTTGATGTGGTTGACGGCGAAGAACCGTCACATGATACAGATGTGTTTCGGCATAAAAACGTCATTGGTGCTGAGGGGGGGTGTAAGGAACAAGAAGCCCCTCCAGGGCGGGGTGAAGGGGGTACAAGGGATGACAGTATTGCCAGGAACACGTCATCAGTGTGGGACAGTTTTGACGGTTCCACCATTCGACAGAGTCGGGAAAGTTTGGAGGGTGAGTTGAAGGAATTGTACTAGTGATTCACAGTAGGCTTATGAGCACTGATTTCAGGGAGGATATAACCATGCCAGTATGTGTGGTATTTCCCCGCGATCTGAGGCTTTGAATTGTGTTTTAAAGTGTGATTTTAGACAGCTAATGTAAAACTGAAATATACAGAACGATTCTGTTTTAATGGTAAAAAATCATAGCAGATATAAAGGAACCCAATACTTTATAGAAAAGTTATCGGTAAGCAATGTTCAAATTAGTGCTAGAATAAAATTGTCTCTGTTCATGAATCACCAGTAAATGACACAATTTAAGCATATTCTTTTAGCAATACAGGCTGAGGGCTTAGATCACTGACCAAGATTCAGCACGGTCAACCCAGCACTACATATTTCAATGACTCTGCTTGATTGCTGTTTATTTGCAGGAGAAGACAGAAAATGTTTAGAGGAGAAGAAAAATAACATCACGATGGAGCTGCTGTGGATACAACAGGCCATAGAGAGTAGGAAACAGGTACTGGATTACTCTGACTCTTCTGCTGTGTGCTACAAGTGTCACATACATGTACATAGGTGATCGTGGCCCTCCAAACTGTCTGGTTGTTTGTATCTTGGTGATCGTGGCCCTCCAAACTGTGTGGTTATTTGTATCTTGTGCTTCTTCCACAGATTGGCTAGAATTTTCATTCACTTGTGTTATCTGGATCTTTCCCTTCAGTTTTTTCTGTTGTTACCTGGTAGTACACTGTACTTATTCTAACTTGTTCTTACTCATAATATAACCTATGAATCGTGCTTGACTTGTTCTATTTTTATACATCTTTCTTTTTGATTTGGCTGTGTTAAACCTTTGTTTTTTCAATCCGTGATGTGATTCTATTCTATGATAGTTACATTGATGCCACCGCTACACAACAGCCATATCATTGCTTGAAATAGAACTCACCGAAATAGTAATTTAAAGTGCAATACAAAATGTGACCTCATCTAATGCTAGACATCAAAATGGAAAAAATCAATTTTTAGAAGCCAAGCTTGCTAAAGTATGCAATATACACAGCACTTAATTATGAATTTTTGCCAGTTTTTTATTAATTCTATTTCTGAATCAGGCATTATATCTGTGGCTACTGCGCATTTTTGTTAATAATTAGAATTGTCTCGTCACACCCACTGTATAGCGACATTCGTTGATATATATATATATATATAAATAAAATAGCAATTCAATTTTTAATGGCCAAAAAACAACAGTAAATGCAACTGTTGCATACACACATGAATATATTTGTGGATAACAATATTACCGGATGATATACAGAACATTTAATTCCTCTGTTGCAGTAGATGCAACCATGAAATTCATTTTTTGAAGGCTGATGTTGAACTTCAGATAGTCTTTAAACATCAAGCTTTCCCAAAATGTCCCATTTCCCAAGTGAAATTAAAAACATAAAAATTCTACAAACAAGTTACAACTCAAATGGGCCTCTAGCATGCCTGCCAAATTTCAGACCCAAAGATGCATTACGTTCCACTATATTACATGGTCATTGTTGAGAGAGTGGCAACCAATCTCTAGAGGATGCTATGGTTAGTTGATAGTCTTAACTGCCAATCAATATCCATACATTGAGTTGTATCTCTTAACATATTGGTTCTTTTGTTTAACTGTAAGGAGCAATACAGTTGCTTTTCTATTTTACAGTATCTTCGCTTGAAGACAAGAATAGCGCAGACAGCTTCATAGCACCTGGGCAGGGAAGACCTTGAAAGGTGACTGAGCGAACAGACAACCTGAGAGAAACAAGAAATGGACTGAACTAATCAACAGTTGCATGATTTATTATGAGAAACATTGAACACGACAGACAATGTGACGCCAGATAAGCACGCAGATCTCTATCTAGCTCGTGCACACAAGTATACAGCATCAGTTTAAGACACATCGCGTAAAAAGCAATACACCAACCATTGAGAAAACATAATATTCTACAACACAACGTAAACACTTCAGAAGGTTTCCTTTTTCTGTAACAATTGTACATATCCTGATCTGTAATCAAAACAGTTAACACGATTGAAAAGCCATCAGCAAAAAAATAAAAATGAACGCAACAGATTATGTAACATCACATTAAACACGGCAGTTTCACAACACTAGCTACTTATATAAATATCATTATGTCAGTGATGAGATGTTGGGAGAAATATGTAGTAAACATTCAGACAGTGGTGTTTAGCCTGACACCAAGCTGTTGCCATGTAAACTAAGATAATTGTTCACAATTTCCCACAGGTGTTTTGCTCTTGCGTGATCAACAGTCCTTGTTATCATCCACTGTAGTTCAGTGTGTGTATATCATTGTGTTATTTAAATAAATGTTGTTTGTAATATATCATGTGTGTCTAAGCAGTAAACATTTGGTGACAACCTACTCACGTGACGTCCATTTTATGTTTATTTCTACTTCAGCCAATGTTGCAAACCTTCCTTTTATTGTGGTTTTAAAACCTTAGCCACACTTGAATCAGGTCTCTTGATGTCTATGCACATATTCTTTAAAATCATTAATATAAATTACTTTGATTATTATATCAGATAATTTGTGATAGACATATCTGATTTTGTGTGAACTGATCCTCACATAAAACAGGTGTAAATCAGATTAAGGAATAACCTGTAATCTAAGTTTTTTTTCTTTCCGATTCACATATAAAAAAACAGTTTGGTGTTTTTATCAACTAGATACCAACATTATTCACAGTTCGCCCTCTATCATAACTACTGTTTCGTTAGACAAATTCTTGGTGCATCTTAACTGGCATTAAGAGCCAGGCATTGAAAGCATTAAAAGCGTACCTTTTCAAAAACACATTTCAAATCCATCTTATCACTCATGAATTAGAACAGTCCTCTAGCCTATCAAAAACAATCATCCACTAACAAATATAAAAACATATTCAATCAACTATGTAAAGATATTCAGTAAATTACATAACTCTATGAAGAGAATATATTAACATCAAGTTACTGTATTAAAAACCAACTTAACTGGAAGACAATGGACACACGTACTTAAGTTGTTATGGTCAGACTAGTTTTTGTATATTTGCACCTCCAGACTGTATTTTTTGTCTTGTGAACTGTTCTCATGGAACAAATCCAGATTTTTTAGTCTTAGTTTTCTAAAAGCTCTGCCCAAGTAGTACAACTCATACATGCATCTTGTTTATGTATGGTAGAATCTACACCCAGAATAGCCAAAATTGGATGTATCCAGTATGACTCTGTCACAATAAAATTATGTGCATGACTCCGTCACGCTTTGCCAACTATGCTGTTAATATATATGCAAATTACTAAAGCAAACATTACTGCATAAAAAGTGCATATATTTGACAGTTTAACAACTTTCCCTTCACTGTTTGTCATGAAGATGATCTGAAACCAGAATTTCAGCTAAATATACCATGAAAAGCACATGTTTGGATAGCCATGTTTCTGAACGTTTGACAGGGTTTGCTAAACGCCCTGGATACAACAATTGTGACTTGGAATACTAACGATGTTGCACTTTCACCAAAGGATATTCTGCATTTCTCCAGTTGCATTCAACAGGCACGGAACATTTGTACGACCTCGCATTTGGTGATCATAAACTTCACTATGCAACTCATAGATGTTACAACAAAATACCAATTGGCACAAACGTCATGCAGCATTGTCCACAAGATGCCTAGCTAGTAGCTATGCAGTTACCACAGTAAATCAACAATTAATACTTCATATTGATCAAATAACCACCAACTATATCTGTGGAAAACTGACAGGGAAACAACCAATCATGGCCGTCCGACACCATTCACTGCGGTCCTGTTGTTGCCGTCCAGCTGTGCCTTCATCTGGGAGAGCATTGCTTGCATCCGTTGAATCTGCAACAAACAACTTCATAATGGTTTCCTGGGGACAGACCGCAACTTTTCTTATAGGCTCCTTTTCAAGGAAGTCTTCCTCCAGGATAAAGGGTTACAGATACAGACAGGAAAAAGAACGTGATATTTTATAACATTTGCATTGTGCATAATGGGTTTACTTTCTAGCTGGTTTGTGGCATATGCATGCTAACATAGTAACAAAAACACTTGCATGAACACACATTGCAGGATTTGAAGTAAATGTTATTAAATATTGGATTAGTAAAAACAAACAATTTACTCTTTAAGAAGTAAAATCAACTTTAAATTTTGTGCACAAACTTGGATTGGCCAACTAATTTATAATAACTAATTTATAATATTGGCCCAATCTGAATTTTTTTGCACTTAAACTATTTTGGAGATTAGAATGGCAGTGTCAACATTATATATATATAGTGTGTGTGTGTGTGTGTTTTTCTGCTCATGAGGGGAGGCCCAGGGAAACTCCTTTTAAGAGCCTCGTATTAATCGTATAATGATGAAACCACATTTTTCTGATACCCAAAATGACAGAGAATGCGGCGGTGTGAATTGCAATATTTTAGTTGGGTTATTTAATTTTGATTTTTATGAGTGAATATGCGCTATGTTCGGATAATTATATCTTCGTAGCACGCGGAGGAAGTTTTCTGAAGTTTGGACAGTAGTTAGACGGATATTTAATAAGAACACCCTGAAAATTTCATATTAATTGCACGTAGCGCATTGTAGCTAAATCGTTTTGAATTTACCGCCCATTTTCATTGATTTTTATGAGTGAATATGCGCTATGTTCGGATCATTATATCTTCGCAGCACGCGGAGGAAGTTTTCTGAAGTTTGGAAAGTAGTTAGACGAATGTTTAATAAGAACACCCTGAACATTTCATATCAATCGCATGTAGCACATTGTAGCTAAATTGTTTTGAATTTACCGCCAATTTTCAGGATTGCGCTGACGCAATGCATTTCAAATGAGTGATTTAGCCCCAGTGTGAACGTGTGCTACACAGCGTGCTTTGCAGGCCAGAGCCGAGGTCACAGATTTGGTACCATATTTGGAAATTTAAATGTGCCATAACTTTTTACTGAATAAAGATATTTCAATTCTGTAAACGGTATATTGTTACCTATTATACATTCAATCGTCATGTATCATCATAAACGTGATAAATCTATTTTGAAATTTCTTTGTCGGTCCCTAGCTATAGACATAATTTGGGACTGTCCATCCTCTATTGCAAGGTAGCTGTTAGTCTCATTTAAAGGGGCACTGTATGGGATTGAACCTTCCACTCGTAACGGCAAAATTTGGCCGACCCGCCAGGAGGCAGCACCGTCAGTACCTAAAAATATCTTGTTGACTTTGAATAAAACACGGACACGCACCTCTCTTTTCCAATCTATTACAGATGTTTCCACAACTGCACTGTCCAGGATCACTTTTAAAAGCCACGAGTTAAAAATAGCACCAACAGTTATTATGCGGCACACTTGTCTTGTCAGTTGTCGCAGTTTTGTCGACAAGATATTTTTAGGTACTGACGGTGCTGCCTCTCGCGGGTCGGCCAAATTTTGCCGTTATGAGTGGAAGGTTCAATCCCATACAGTGCCCCTTTAACCGACTGTCACTGGGCTGTGGAACTATGCCCAGAAGACAGTATGGTGACTTTGCCGGCTTTTGAAAATTATCCGTGTGGGGATAAACAATGCTACCATCTCACGGATACTGTTTAATCCTGCCTTAATTCCTATTTTATAAACAACTGGAAATTTGTATTTCCATTTATTTTGGTATAAGTTTAATTTTGAATACTTTTTATAACACAGCATTATCTGATAACAAAAAGTATCGTTATTTAAGTTGTTATTTCAAATTCGGCCTGAGAATCAATCAGCATCTCTACCCTAATCTGGGGTAAGGCCACCCTTGCAGTTACAAATGCAGCCCATTAATACCCCAGGCGGAGTTGAGGGGCTTAAAAATGCTGCCACCTCACAGAGCCTGGGTAACCGAGGCTAGGTGGCTGTATCAGGCTGAGGGGGTGAAAAGGGTGAATGCAAGTTTCTACCCACCTCGTCCTCCTTGGCTTGAAGCAGATGGTCAGTGTACTGAACATTCTCAAGGTTCTGAGTCGACTCTCTCTTCAGTTTCCTGTAACCACATTCACGTGAATGAGAGGCACGTGTACATACGACACGTCAGTGTTTTCAGAGACATGCGCTAGTGAAATTATTTTATGGATACAATATTAATGATCTTAAATTTTTGCTTTCTAAAATTATATTTGTTAACGCACAGATTTCCCAAAATTAAAGAAAAACAAGTAATAGTCATGTGACTGTTTTGTGCCTAGAGAATCCTTGATGTTAGATATTTGAATTTATAAATACTGTAGGTAACTTTTGTGTGATGCATGTCACAGATTTGTAGTGTTTTCCCATATACATGTATACGTGTATGTGTGTGAATACACTATTACAAGAGTTTTATTACGAAGACATTTAGACGCCATGACAGTGTTACATACGTTCTCTCTCGCTGACCGCTGATGATGTGTTGTTTGATGTACTGGGCCCGGTAGTTCTCATAGTGGACATCCCGGGTCATGTCCTTCAGGTCCTGCATGTGGGTGCTGCAAGAAAGTCACAAGGTCACATTAAGATTAAAACACATGTCCTGCCTTAATGTGTTTCCATGTTCATGCATTATCTGGCATGCCTACAAAAAGGTCACTAGCACAAACCAAGGTGAATTAAAGTGAACGTCACCAATTAAAACCACCGTAGAATTTTTATGATACAATGACACAAAATAAATAAAAACCACTAACCTTATGAGCATCTGTCTTAGTTTTGTGAAGTCGCAGTGTTCTGGATTGTCAACTGAAACAAATCAACAAATATTGCCTGTAATTTTAGCTAGGTCTAATTCCCATCTAAAGTGGTGACTCACGGTGAGAGGGTACAGAACTACAGTTTACTTTATTTCGATTGCGGGACACTTCAAAACCAAAAGCACAAACTTTAGCCACCCAGTAAATGCTTATTTTATACTAGCAATTTTCTTCACACAATACATTATTCATTTAACCATTTCAGTACAATAAGCCCACCCGGCAGCCGCACGATGGGTGACATGTGAATACGACAGGCCCCTACTGGGACATTGACGATGTCAAATCGTTTCTACGCACAATTACCCTCTATCTGGAGGCACGCGTTCTATAGAGCCTTTTAGGATTTTCGCTGAGTTTAATTTGGTAAAGATTTGTTCGTTTGTAGTAACTGATTGCAAAATCTTCGACCGGAGTAATGATGGAAGACATTGTTTATGTTGTTGACGGTGATTTACCAAGTAGCAAGTTATTAGACGGATTGTTTTTATAATATTAGTGATGTGATCTGCTGGATAATCTATACAGCCAGTGACAATTATTGGAAGTAAATAACGCTGGCAATAATAGACTTTGTAAACGTTACCGATGAAGGCAAACCTGCAATTAACAGTGACAGTATATTCAGTCATTATGTTAATTGCGAACGGCATATTTGTCAGGTTTATAATTATAAAATTTAAATACATTAATTGTTGAATATTCAACTTTCAGAATATATATCATGGTCCTTTGATAAAATGTGTTACAGCAACCGAAATCTTAAGTTAAAGTGATACTGTCGATTTTTATGTCAAGTCACTGGGAATGCAGTATTCAGTGATCATAGCATATGAGGGCTGTAGCACTGAAATAGTTAACCAATCACCTTCCTGCATCAACTTTAATGATAACCAGGGGTGTGCCATTAACCAGGTAATCTGAACCCGGCTACTTGTGTTTGTTCAACAATAACAGACATTAGAGAAAAAGCTAACCTAACTTACCTTCCACTATGCCCCATGGGTAGAGTCGACCTCTGACCTTTTTTCCATTGACCTCGACCTTTGTGGTGCTGCCAATTACAGCAAATGGAATGGAAGCCTGCGCAGACAAACATTTCATAAATATTTGTGCAAACACAGCACACAGCTACCCGGTACTTCTAATACCCGAATATTTAATGAGCAAAAAGCTGATAAACAAATAACATTGTAAAAAGGTATATTTTGTAAAGAGATATTTAATTTTGAAAACAGCTGTCACATGACTTACTGACCTTCAATTCCTTGTCTTCTTGAATGAATTCTTCGTCTTCGTCGCTGTCACAATCTGGGAACGTGTAAATCTGAATCTTGTTGTTGCCAATCTGCTCTAGAACCTGCGTAATTGATTAACAAATTAATTAATTACCATCGAATCGATATATATATATATATATATTTGTGTTTACGTTACTTAGAACAGTCTTTACAAAACAAACCATTTTTTAGTAACTGTGAGATCTGTGGGTCCATTTCATTAACATTCTTAAAAGCTCTTAAACCTGAATTTGTTCTTTAAAATCGATTTCACTCAAAATCTTTAGAGAGAGTTTTTATCTGAGAAATTAGGTAATTTTGGTTGATATATATATTTGTTAATATCTGCTTTTTAAATCCACATATATTATTAGTTTTGGATTAATTGTTGTGGAAAACAAACTGGACATGGAAAGATAACATATTATAAGGCGTATGCATCTTGTTAAATCAAACAACTGATAAATCACACTATTTTTTGCTCGAGTGCAGACAAGACCTGTGTGACTTCAATCTGCCTCACGTACCCTCTCCTTCAGCCTCCGAATCTCTATCTTTGTGAGGGTGTCGGCTTTTGCGATGACAGGAACGATGTTCACTTTCTGGTGGAGTTGTTTCATGAACTGGACATCAATGGGCCGCAGACTGCACAAAACAAAACACACACGTCCCTTCAATTCTAGAACCATTTCAGTTGACAGAAGTCAAAACAGGTGACTAAATCAATATGTCGTATTTATTTACTGAATTTATTCAGTGGGCAATAACGAAGACAAAGTATTTACTCTATGGTCAAATGTATTGATAATCAATGCATTTGACCATATAATAAATTTCCCATATTCTATCAATCAATGATTGACAGAATATGGGCACGTTTATGAAAATGCATTGTGTAAAATTATCAAATTTATTATGAAACAACAAAAAATAAACCTTTCTGTTTTGAAAGTTTTTACTGAACTAAAGGCAGGAAGAAGTGTAATTTATAACTATAAACCATATTATGCTACATGTATTATTGTATTTTAAAGTGTATTTATTACTGTACGGTCACAGTATCATGAAGTATGTCATGTGTTATAAAAGAACCAGAAGCTGGTTGACATGTAAAACGTTCTCACTTGTTACAGTCCCAGATTATAAGTAACTAAAATTGAATTAATTAAAAGTACACATTCAGTGAGGTCGACACGTACCCGTGGCCGTACGGCGACACGAAGTAGAGACAGCAGTGCACCCTGGTGTCATTTATGTTCTTTCGGTTGATACCACTTTCATCCTTGTAATACTGCGCAAACTGCTTGTCAATGTATTCTTCTATGGTCCTCCAGCTGTAAGATATAATGCTTTCATTTATACAAATGCACACCTTTTCATGGTTGTAACATAATACCGTACGAGTTCTTAACCACCACTTGTTCATATTAATTACAACATGGCTGAACTCTTCCCTGAGGCTTTTAGAAACAAATACGCAGTGCACACCTCTCGCTATTTCAGGGTGTGACTACATCTTACATTTACACCCTGTTGTGGGGAAATGTTTCATTTCAAAAAAATTATCATTACACAACATACAAATTATTACAGTTCTGGCAAGAAAATAATCCTCACGGTGGGGGTCTATGGGGTCCCTGAAGAGGCACAATTAAAAAAATTGGGAATCAAAAGATGGGGGATTCTTTTGCCAACTTCACTACCCGGGTAGTTACTTCCTAGCTGCCATGTTACACAGAATGATCTATCAACTACCTTTCTTCTCCCTTGAGGGAGTCGTTAAAGCCGGGCGTGTCTACGATGGTCAGTCTCAGTCTGATTCCTTTCTCCTCAATCTCCATCTTCTTCAGCTCAATCTCCACTGTCTTCGTCACTCGCTCTGTCAATGAGACACATAACATGTCATCATAGGACCATTTACCCTACATTCCAATGAATTTGGACCTCCTTAGTCCAATGGTTTTGCTCTTTAAAATGATCTTGAACACTAAACAAATTTGCTCTTTAAAATTATCTTGAATTTTTAGAAACTCTCAACACACAAGTACAGTACTGGAACATGGTGATACAGCAGCAATTTTGCATTCTGAAAATGCTTATTAAATCTAAGTTATATTTAATGATGTATTTACTGTATTACTTCAGACCTATTTTTGAGCAACACTGTAGCTGTCACAGAGCAAATATTTTAATTTTTTGCTAGTAAGATTTCTAGCAAAACACACAAAAAATGTGTGTAGTTACTAGAGATAGTTAATTGGAACAGAAATAGGCGGGATAATCAATGAAAACAATAATACAAATCTTTATGTATTTATCCTGAATTTAAAGTAAAACACTTAGATCTCAACCAAAACCGTGGCATGTCTGACCAACAAACAAGTTTCACACCAGATGGCAGCAGTGCAGACGTCACAATCAGCTCACCTTCCACAGATGGGTTTTCTCGGTTTTTATAAAAGTCATTGTTCAGAAAGAGGCTGCTGATGAGTGTCGACTTCCCAAGACCAGTTTCACCTGAAATATTGTCCCATCATAAGTCTTTCACAAAGAAACAAATATTGTAATAGATAATCAACATCCTGTTTTTAACACACGAATGAGGAAAGACCCCCCAAAGATAAATCGGAATTGAAGGAAAAAATGAACACAAAACATATGATGAAAACACTGTGTGTAGATGGAGATCTTCAAAGGGGAGAGACGATATGAATGTTGGTTGCAGAAATCAAAGAAAAATGAAGAATCAGAGTAGTGATGAACACGTATCACATCCCACAAGGAATACATACACCCGTCATTTGGGTGGGTAAAAACCATTGTGGACGGGTAGAAATATGGTTGGACGGGTAAAAAATTAAGGAGCAAAAAAAGGTCTTCCAAAATCATAGATATTGTCAGTTGTGCCTCAAAGGTGAGTGTAAATGGTGTCATGTGTGTGTTTGTAGTCCATTTTAGGTCATCAGACACATTTAAAGTTTGTAAACTGCCTAAATAGTCAACATCCATGTGTCCACCAAAAGATGTGTGACTGGCAATAATTTGGTCCTGCATAAAGCCCTGCTTAGGGGACATATATATATATATATATATATATATATATATATATATATATATATATATATATATTACAAACATAAATTCTGAGGTAAATTGCACAAAAGATATGATCAACTGGCTTGGAAATAACTGATCAAAAGTGTGATTGATGACCTATGACGTAGACAGGCACCCACCAACCACCATGAGGGTGAAGTCAAAGCCTCGTCTCACGGCCTTTCTGTGGACCTGCTCCGGCAGACTGGCAAACCCCATGCAGTGTTCGGAGCTCTACAAAACAACACCAGAATGTCAGCACTAACGCAACTAGCACAAATACTTCTCACGCCAGGTGGCGCCACATGTGAACACACATAGAAGGCAGTGATTGTACGTGACATTTTGTAGAACATAAATCTGTGTAGCTTTTTGTCATGAAAGCTGTACGGTTGGTGGTCTTTCTCAATGGCAGGACTGACACCATGGAACAATCTATCTCCTACTGTCAGAGACACTACCCCAGTGACACCATTCAAGACATGGCTAACACCTATTTCATACAGCA
This sequence comes from Oasisia sp. SBJ-2009, assembly GCA_964017155.1. Lineage (NCBI taxonomy): Eukaryota > Metazoa > Annelida > Polychaeta > Sabellida > Siboglinidae > Oasisia > Oasisia sp. SBJ-2009. The sequence goes on from OZ024865.1 coordinate 27,140,972, forward strand.
TATAGAACACTGCTTTCCTAGCAACATTTAAGCGAATGGATTTTTCATGCCTTTTTAACTAAGTTAATAATTATCTATTTTAATTTGGCTTGTCTTCTTGCTAGTTATATATATATATATATATATATATATATATATATATATATAGTCACGTCAGTTTAGTGTTATATTCTACATATATAATTTATTAAGCCAATACAATATTTGGAGCTTTACAAAACAAGATCAGACTCTGCCAACAGTAATGCAACCAGCAAATAATGTTGTCTACAGTTGGTACTCACCACACACACACACACACACACACACACACACACACACACACACACACACACACATATATGTATATATATATATATATATATATATATATATATATACATACACATACATACACAGTTAATTACACACATACACACACGGTTAATTATAAACAAACAATTAATTACACATGCACGCACGCACACACACACAAATCACACACACACACACACAAATGCACACACACAGAAGGTGGTATGTTTGATATGACATAAATCTGCGGAATGTTTTTGTAACAAAAGTCGCAAAAAATTAAAAAAAGAAACAACTTTGAAATTGTCCTCCTATCCTGCGACATGCCATGCCCCATCACAGGATAATTCAGCCTAGTCATATCACATTACACACTGCGAGAGCCCACAGATAGAAAAAGATAGAATGTCGAACCAAGATGACATATCTGATAGGTTTGTGTACACAACATACATGAACTAGTTTCCACTGTCATCTTGTATTCAGCCATGAACGATTCAACATGGACCCATGCTGCAAGCTAGTATTTTGCTAGGAAGATTGAATCTCCAAAGTCAACACATTGTAGAGGCATTGAAGTCCATTACCCGGTAGTACATTCTCAAGATACCAGAAAAGATTGATCCTGAAAACAGGTTTATAATAAAACAAACCTATTCCCTTACAAACCTCACCATTTTAAGGAATATATTATTCATGGCTCCAAGACTTGATTATTTTGTAAGAAAGTTACTTACTTTGCAGCATACTTTGTGAAATGAAATGTTTCGTCAAAACATCGTACGTTTAATAAAATATGCTCCAAAGTAAGTAAATTTATTACAAAATAACCCCACCATGTTGTTAAACATGAATTACACAAATAATAAAACCTTATAACAATGAACTGGCATTATAGGGAATACAATCATGTTTTGGGAATACAGAAACAATTTGTTTTATTAGTAATTGCTTAATTTGAACATCTTAACATGTTTTGCCATTTCTTTGTTATATACTTCTTTTTCAGTTAGCGCCAATTATCTGTTTTTCATCAGGCTTCAGGATTAATAAATGTCATCAGACTTCTTCGTTTATTAATCCGAACATTATCATTTTGATCATTCTATATTGTAACAACATATTTAATAGCATAACCAAAAATGAAATATATTGTAACAGTATTATTTTTTATTTACAATATATATAAATTAAAAAAAGTAATAATTTGTTATTTTCTACCATTAGTATTTTTTCCTGTGGCTCTCTTTCCTGCAGCCAGCCAGGACACAGTGACCTAGCAGTGTCCATGGTTGACCAGACTGTAGCTTGACCACACTGGACACAGCTTGTGCTCCATTGTGAGTTGAGTGTGAACTGAGTCACTGACACACAGAAGCTCAGGTTGCCAAATAAATGGCCATAAATCTGACTGCTGATTGCTGGGTGTGAGATAGGGGTATCTGAGGGAGCCACCAGCCACTCTACCCAGGTGTTTACTCGGTCACCTCCACAATGTGTGCCTCCAGTACCAGGGTTCTGACAAACTACTTCTATCTCTACTTTAATAATAATTGGAAAGAAATGTATCTGTCCAAGTGGTTTTATTAGACATTTAAAAATGGGGCATAGCATGGTAATTAAATTACATGTTTTTAATGCACCATATTTGTATTTTATCGATCAAGCTATTTGACCTGAATCTGTCACTGATACAAATGATAACTTTTTAGAATGTTTATCTTGTCAGTGATACAAATGATAACTTTTTTTACAATTTTTATCTTGCATATCTTTTGTGGGCATACATCTGACTGAACTTTGTTTTTTGTTGTGGTTAGTGTGTCTGACGGTCTGACCTCAGCTTGGGGGATTTGATTAAGTGATTGTCAAGAAAAATCACAGCTGGAATAAATAATTATAATATTAACCCCAGGTCTATGACACACCACATCCCTCCATTCACAAACTGACCAAACTGCTTCATCTCAAAGCAGTGATTTATTTAATTGTCGCCATGCACATCTAACTGAAAAATCTAATTTGTTTTGGATATAAAGTAATATCTCAGCTAAAGATCCCTAACATGCATCATGCATAACAGATAAAAACAGGAATCTGATATAAGTGTGCGATATTATTAGCACATTCTACAACATAAACCAATTGATATGTACCTCTAAATGCATTTTAAGAAGGCATTTTAAATCAAAGCAATACTGTTTTATTAGAAAGGTATCAGAATCAACCGGAGAAGTTATAGTATTTACCCACTTGTCACATATTTGTGTACACAGGTGATGGGTCAAAAGTGGCCCTTGACAGTTGACCAGGAAGCCATGTCATGTGTCAATATATATATATATATATCTGCTTGTTCACTAGCCCATAAGGCTAATGTCAAATATTAACCAGATAGCCCACCAATATAGAGCTGATGAAACCCATCAAACCCCCAGCCCAACCATCCACCAGTGCATTAACCCATCAGACCAACCATCCACCAGCCCAAACATCCACCACAGCCCAAGCATCCATCAGACCAACCATCCATCAGTCCAACCATCTATCAGCCCCAGCATCCATTAGCCCAACCATCCACCTGCCCAGCATCCATTAGCCCAACCATCCACCTGCCCAAGCATCCATTAGCCCAACCATCCACCTGCCCAAGCATCCATTAGCCCAACCATCCACCTGCCCAAGCATCCATTAGCCCAACCATCCACCTGCCCAAGCATCCATTAGCCCAACCATCCACCTGCCCAAGCATCCATTAGCCCAACCATCCACCTGCCCAAGCATCCATTAGCCCAACCATCCACCAGCCCAAGCATCCATTAGCCCAACCATCCACCTGCCCAAGCATCCATTAGCCCAACCATCCACCTGCCCAAGCATCCATTAGCCCAACCATCCACCAGCCCAAGCATCCATTAGCCCAACCATCCACCTGCCCAAGCATCCATTAGCCCAACCATCCACCAGCCCAAGCATCCATTAGCCCAATCTTCCACCAGGCCAACCACCAATCTGCCAAATGCTCATCTGCCCACAAACCCCAAAACTAACCCCACTATCCCTCACCAAATCTCAAGTGGCCACAGTGTTTATCAGCACAACCAAAACAATATTGCATATGATTAAAAATATGATTGAGAACATTTACACTTAAAACCATCACAATATCAGTAACTGTGTCACACAAATTACCATAACATTACCCAGTGATCTTAGTAAGATACGTGTACATTACCAGTGTCAATTTCTCGATGTGATTCACCGATCTTGGCTTCATCGCCTGAACTGACGTCTCTCCTGGGAAACCTGGTCCTTTGTGTGGTCCCGTGGCATTCTGGGAAGGCAATGGAGGTCCTGGCGGTGGTTTTGCGGGGCGCTTCCCAAACCCACTAACTTTGTCCTGCTGCAAGGAGGCACTTGCCTTCCCCGTAAAAAACATCTGTCCCGTTTTATCTGTCGGTGATGGTGTTCCCGCTTTATCCTTGTGGGATGCCATCCCGGGAGATTCTGTGGAATTCTGGGAATGCAATCGAGGCCCCGAAGGTGGTTTTGCGGGAGGCTTCCCGAAACCACTCAGTGGCGAGGGAGGATCTTTCTGCTGTTCCGGTGACGATGCTGCCTTGTGTTCGTGGCCAGACACTTCCTGTCCTGTGGAATTCTGGGATTGCAATGGTGGTTCTGGTGGTGGCTTTGGTGGACGTTTACCCATGTACCTGGCCTTGTCCAACTGACTGAGTCCGGAGGCAGACTCCTGCCAATTTTCACTCGTGGACATCTGATCGGTCAACTTCATCTGTTGCTGTTTCACAAATGATGATGTCCGTGAGGTCTTGGTGGCATTAAGACCCTCCATCTCGGTGACAACTTCTGCGTGCCTACCGGAGGACAGTGGCAGAAATGTTCTGCAAAACACGACGGTCACGCCTGATTGCTTCCCCCTTGTGTGCAGTCAACCGTGAAATCTCAATCTCTGTGCCTTGAGCAACTCTCAGAAGAAGAGAGAACTTTCAGACAACTCCACGGGTGCCGACCACAGCAAACAAAACACAGCCCGTCTTACTGTGGCATGCCACGCTGTGAGACTGTGTATGTGTGTGTGTGTGTGTGTGTGTGTCCTAGGCTGCTCTTGGTGCTGCTAGAAGCTATCAGCCAGGCACTTAATGCTGTGCTTCAAGTCGCCTTGCAATACTCCAACAGCAAGCCAATATATTACATGACAAGTGACCCGACGAGTCAGGGGGTCCATTCATCGGGGAATCCCTCGCCGTAGTCAAGTGCTTACAGCACATGTACACACGCATACAGCTGTCGGGTCAAATGATACGCCCTGCGAAAACTGACTAGAATAGAATATGTATGCTCTATATATTGCGTGCGGCAATGTGTGCTATTTTTCCCCGACACGCATGGCCGATTATGTGGGTCACGGTGCTTGCACGCGTGTATGTTTGCATATTTACACATGTATACATCCATCAATATGTCTACACATGTGTCTCATGCATATGAATAGTTACATTACCAATGCACCAGTCCACTGCCACTCTACAGCTGTATGTACAATGTACATAAATGCATTATGTGCATGAACACTTGTGTTTACGATATTCACGACACGAAACTGGCATGCATCAATAAACCAGTTCCAACAAATGATGAAAATGGAAGCATATAATTACCATATAATGACAATATAATTGCGGTCCTTATAATGACTTTGGCTGCCCCAAACGTCAAGGCATTAACTAGTGACAATAGGAGGTTTTGACTCTTGTGACACATACAGTTAAGTGTTTATATTGTTGGTTTGGCTGTTGACTCAAGTGGAGGACTGGAAGGTGACAGTTTGACAGCCCTCACAGGTGACAGTTCTACCATCAATCAGAGGAACAACGCTCGTGACAAGTGTTACAACAGATACTATAAATAACAACAACAAAAGTTTGGTGTTGTATTTACATGCTGCTTCAAAGTAAATGGTCTCTTTTAGGTGTCTCCAGTTAATGGTCTCTCTTCCAAGTCTATAGGAATAATGACCTCTTCCAGGTGTTTAAGAGATAATTGGTCTCATGTAGATCCTTAGTATAATGGTCTCTTTTAGGTCTTCTAGATGTGTGGTCTGTTCCTGGTCATCTAGTGTAGTGCTCTCCTGGAATATGTGGTCTCTTCAGAGTCTCATCTACAGTTGTCTGTTCATGGACCACTAGACCAGTAGTCTCCTGCAACTTTGGTCTATTCTAAAGTAATGGTCTATTCCTGGTAGTCATGGTCTCCTGTGATGGTGGTCTGCCCCTTTAGTTTGTATACCATCTGTTTGCTATACAATTAGATTAGTGTGAACACTACTTAGTTATAATTGTATTTAACCTTGATCAACACAATTAGCAATGAGTGTGTAAACACACCTCAATCACTCGGTCACTCACGCACGCATGCATGCACAGCCTTTTGCACGCACACACGCACGCATGCACACACACACACACACATGCACGCATGCACTCACTCACTCATTCTCACACACACATCTAGAAACAGTACGTACAATCAAAGTCTCTCATGCATGCATGCATGCATGCATGCATGTAAGCCAGGCCTCCTTGCAGGATCAAATTTTCGTTGTGGCCAAAAATGTCCCCATACACTCATATGTCTCAACACTCATTTGTAGAAGCCAGTCACCCATTTTCAAAGCATAATTAACAGTATAATCTTAGTGCCCCTAAAATGTTTACCCATACAAAAATGGGCCTTACCCAACCAAATTATGGGTGGACAGGTTTCTATATAAAACTATGGACTGCATACAGACCACTTTGTTTATGTGCACCAGACACTGTTATACTCACTGAAGACAGCGGAATGTAAGCTTTTGGTTACATAAAAATACATAAAAACAGTCACGTTGCACATACCAATTATCTGTGGCTGTAAACTATTATTGTGATGATTCCTCAGGCCACATTGCCTGCATAATGTAACTGACTGTAACAGGTTTATAGCTGCCTGTCAGCACCTCCATACATCAAAGTACTTCAGATCTATCCCTGGGGCACATTAACCTGTTCTTCCAATTTCCATCTACCCCCTGGTACCTTTTATTTCCACTGCTTCCTGTTCCCGCCCCCTATGGAGTCACCTCATGTATAAAAATAGGCCACAAGGCCCTGACGTCCTTTTGTCATACCGCTGCCTAGATTAATTGTAATTAGGCAACGGCAGAGTAAATATGGGGGATCAACTAGAAGGACGCTGTAATGGCGTAATATAAATATAAATCAACACATTAGATAAAACTCGTCTGAAGCAATCTTTATTTTATAAGCGAAATAATAAATGTAATAAAACAACAATAAAGTATAGTTCAATTAAAAGAACAAATCACGCGCCTCGTGGCTGCGTACAAACGCTTTGCCGTACCAACTGTTTCTCCGAACCCACTCTCTCAATCTCTGTCTCTCCTTCTCTTCGTGTCTCTCCCTGTGCTCCTATTTATCCCCTTTTCCCAATGGCGGGAAACCTTCACTTGGAGCCCTGCCATGCCCTCTGGTGGGCATCTCCTCACCTTGGTAGGAGCCCTACCATACTTTTGACCACAGTGAGTTTGTAATTATGAATTAAACGTGTTTTGGTGATTCATAATCACCGCCTAGTCTCTTTAGCATAATCACCTACCCAGTTGTAATTGGCATTTTATCTGGTTCTTCATATGAGTTACATGTAGCCAAAAACACAGAAAAATTGTGTGAATGCAGAAACAGGACTGGTCATTAGTAGTCTCGGTCAAGATGGCGGTATCTACTTTCACTCCACTCTACTACCACATTGATAAAACTGCAGTTGTGTAAGATATCATATAATCATCACATGTAATTTGAATAATAATAACAACAGTGTGCACAGTGCTTGATTATGCTTAAAACCAAATTTGTTTGATGTTTTACATAAAATGAATGAATTAACATATAAAACAGAACAATTTAAGAACAACTTTAAAGAAACGACAACCGTAACATTTGTGAACATACAAACATCAAACAAGTAATAAAAATATTTATTAAATAATTAATTAAATATCAATTAAAATTTCACACACTACGTGGAGGGCTGAAAGATCGTGGTTTGGCAGAACTTCAGGCCCCATGGCAATATGGAAAAAAGAACTCTGCACAGTGAAATCCACTGGTGATTGGCCAATTGGCTTCAAGCCAAATTGTTGACATCACACATACTTGCTAGCCAGTGGCCGACCCCAAAATGCACCTACAAATGTCACTTAAATGTGGCCCAGTAGCAACAATGACTGGTTATACATCATCAAATGCAGCTGAAGGCAGTAAATGATGTTTTTACAGTGCATAGTTCGTGTACCTTCAATTCCCAGTGTGAACTCTACTCTAGGGTACATGTTTACATGCTTGGAATAAATATATGTGTCTGTGTCTGTGCATAACATAACATTTACAATCAGTAACACAACATTTGTATAATAAATTATGCACCACTAATGCAACTTCGAAATGTTGAAACAGCTTACAAATATGCACTGTAAATGTGATGAATATTTTGACATTACTAGAGAATTCACATTAACCAACAGGGTATTCTCAGAAACCTATAGATGGTTGTACTTAATTGTACGTGATTTTAAAAGTTGAGCAGCATGCTAAAATTGTGGACTACATTTTCCTGTTCTTGTTTCAAAGCTACACATTCTGCTTAATCGAATCCAACATTTAAATTAATCACAATAATTCTTATTAAAATTAACCCTCCATCTCCATAAATAAAATGTCAATGCGAGAGAACAAGTGTACATCAAATGTCCACAACAATGTTCACTCATGATCTGACATTCACAGGAAATATTTACACATCTATTTACACATTATAACTTGACAGGTGCACATCTTTAAACTGTGCTAATTTGCAGAACATACCTGTCTCCCTGTTATCATGTCCAACCTTCTCACTGTCTGATAAGCAACTAGATTTTACACCCAGAATCGTAGCTCACTTTCTCAGGTTTACACGGAGACATGCCTTTCCAATCAGCACATCCCCATCACCCTCCCTCTGTCAACATCGATGAGAACTCCTGTTATTTATCCTCCTCATTACTGCGGAGCAATCTCGAGTTAGAGACTCCGGCGAAAATGTCTGCTATCTCCATGTCTAAATGTGCTTTCTCAATCAGTCTAAAGCCAGGCAGCCCTCCTACCTCGAGCTTTCTGTCTATCGCAGCCCAAGATTTCTTGGCACGTCCCATATCAGACCTGATTAGGTGGCTGAACGTACCCAGAGTATCACTCACACTGTGTTGTTGCTTGATACAGCCACATAGATGTGTATCATGGTTTGATTGGTTTTTCCCTGATACCCTACAGATATTTAGGAATAATAATTCTATGCTCTATAAACATTTGCTTCAAATGGAAAAATTCAGAGAAAATACATAAAGTATTTTTATTACTAAAACAACTGTAACTTTAAATGGCAAATTCATAGTGTTTAAACCACTTTGGTGCATGAGTGTTTTCGATCAAATGTTTGGGAAAATGGTCTATAAAACTTAACTTATTACTGTTTTAGGACGGCATGCCTAGTTTCTTGATAGATAGCAACCCTTGTCAAAAATAAGATGCAACTATTGCGACAAGGTTTTTAACATATTCAAGATATATCTCTTGTATTCTTTTTGATGGTTTACCTCTTATAATAATAATTATTATCATGAATGCAATTTTACACCCTGTGACATTTCACAACACAATGTTTTTAAGATCATTCAAAGCATCTGTCTGGTTGAGTGCCTTAATGTTCTGGTTGCGCTCACAGAATAATCAATGTTATTTTCTAATTCAGTTCCTTCAGTGAAATGTGTCGATTTAATTTTAAAATTATCTACCATTAAATCTAATGGAAAATATTCTGCAGACCAAAATTTTGTGTATAAATAAACTCTTTCTGTTTTCTTCCATTAGACCAGAGACAGATCAGAAAATGATTGAGACATGTTATCCTACAATCTGACACACTGAATATAGATCTATCATCAAGTCCATAATTATTGTGTCTGTCACCTGGAAGATTTCAGTACGAAAGTAAGACGATAATTAGATAATTACAGTTGAGATACAGGACAATTTGAAATACTTTCACGTCCAAGCATTGACGTGAAAATCACTGCATTCCATCTGTGATCATTTACAATGTTGTGAACTGTTCATGCAAACATTTTATGAACCTGTGTGTGAATCTTTGTGCACGTTTTCTAAAACAGTTTTCTCTGTTGCAAACATAGTGTTGTGTGATATCCTGGTTCTTTCCTATTTAAATAAAATACTTTAACATCTCTAGTCGATTTGATGACATTCCATTTTTCCAATATTTTACATCTCACCATCGGAAGCAAAAGCTGTATTTAAAATAACTGACATATACCTGAAGATAACACAATTTGTCTTAGGTTTTTGATATATATTTCCTGATATTTGTTCAGATTTCAGTCAGAATTTATAACAAGACAACCGAAGGGCAGTGAAAGGAACAAAGAAGTCAGTTGGGTCAGGTGGTGATTTTTTAACAAGCTTTCCAAATGATACCTCTAATCTTGGTGTTTGCAATAAGTTGTTTTTTGTGGGGGGTTCCTGCCATTACACCCCATTACAGCTCCCTAGTGAGAGATAACACCTCACCAGGGTGGCAGCAGGTAGACCCCCCATTCTCCTATTACCCCCTCTGATAACAGTCTTAAGTTCCCAGGATGTCTCAAAAATACTCTCCCTGCGTCTGTGTGCTTTCTCAACGTAAACATTTATTTGAAATTATGTTTTTTCTTGTGTTTCTGATGTGTTTGCACCATTAGAGTATACTCAAGAGCTGTCACTGCTCCAAATGCTACGGCAGTATTCAGAATACTTTGAGATTAGGAAGTATGTTTTTACAAAACCCATGAAAATTTTCTAACAGTTAATCCACGGTATTACAAAGAAATCCTACAAAGAAATGAGCCGTTGATGCATAAGCCTGACCAACACTGAGTAAACCTTGTCTTGAACTAACATCTACTAAAAATGGCTTTTACGGTTTTTGTTTTTCTTTAAGGTAGATGAAGCAACAACACTTTTTCCTGTTTCCCTGCATGGGATATTTTCTTTCCCCTGGCAGAGATGCCATGGATCTATTTATAACTGTACTTCTGGTGTGATCCTAATCTAATAAGACTGACACATACAAAGTGTGGTGTAAGAAATTGCCCCAGCTTTCAAACAATCTAATTGATTGACATGTTCCAATTCATTTCATAACACTTGGCACACTGAAACTACACCTGGTAAGCAAAAACCCTCCACCCCTGGGGTAGGATTGCTACTAACCCAGGTAGGCATGTCACCTTCCAAATACTCACGTCACATCTGCCCAGAGCTGAAGGCAGTTCCTAGAAACTACCTACACAACCACACCTGTGGTACAAAAGCATGCTAGGTCTTAGGTGAAGCTGATATTTCACCTAAACTAAAACATATGACCGGAAAGTCTGATTTTTTTTTAGGTTTTCAGGTTTTTTATTTTGATAAAGTCATGAAGATAATCCTGGCAAAAAATCTACAAAATGACTGGAGTAACAACTGATATGTGACTAATTTGTAGTTAATTTAGGTGTTTTTTCTCCTGTTCTACTACTTAAGATTAGAGATGAGGCTGCATGAGTTAAACATGGTTCCTTAATTTCTGTTTTATTTGTTTTAGTTATGCAAATAAACATGAGCATGACCCTTATCATAAGGCATATCTGGCACAGATACTATTACAATTCCAAGCTCAATGGTGCTACATTAAGCACATATTCATTTGTAATGTTATCAGATCAAATACCAGCCAGGAGCCTGTTAGGAAAACTTCAAGTGGAAGACAATCAGGCAAGGGAAGAGAACTCAGTCTGTCACCTACGTCAAGACCAGGTGTTTAGATGTAGCGTATCATTCTGCTACAAAATCTGATAAACCCTTGTCAAGTTCCTGTGCTTAACAGCACTTAGCTTCTGATAATCCCACCTGACAGGAAGTACTTCATGTCATCACTTCCTGTCGCCAACAGTTGGAGGCCACTGCCATCAGATCTGATCACACCCTGCTTGAATGCACCTTAAAGTGATGGCCATTTAGTTGAAAACCTGTGTCTCAAAACTTGTTAGTTTCTCAAGAAATTGTGGACATTTAATACTAATGATGAATGGTTTTATATGGTTGTGGCATCCATCCATACACAAGGCACTTGCGATGTTTGTACTCCAGCCAGCGTTGTTCTTCAGAGTAAGTGTTTTGGTGGCACCTTATGTTTTGTAGATATCAAACGATCTGCTCAGTGATGAAAGTGTGTCAAGTTTTCTTTGTATCCAATGTTATTAATTGGCATTGTGGATAGTAAAGCCAGTGGTATTTAGAAAATACGATTCCAGTTTAATTAGTGACTCCATGACATACTTTTTCGCATTTTCCTGCATGGGAATTTTTGCATCTCCTGGCATAGACAATAGACACCAGATAGAAGGGACCAATGGCTTTTAGTGTCTCTTCTGAAAGACACAGGCAATGTTGTGAGGAGAAACAAATTTCCCACATTTTGACACAGTGGCCGAAAGTTAGCATAACAAGCTATAGATAGATAGGCAGACATATATCTCAATCATCGTTCAAATCGTTACAAATTATCACACCTAGACATCTGGTATGTTCAACTTTCATGTCCGCTATTGTTCTGCGAATTCCATTCTCTCATCTAGCAGCCACTGACAAATTGCCCTCAAATTGTTGTGATGACAGGAACCCTATGCCTGAGATCTTGATGATAGGGAACGCCATATAATTAGCACTCCTAGAGCCTGGGCATGCTAATGGACAGAGCACAGTGAGACTGATTGTGACTACAAAGCCACAGTGATGAGCTGAATACCTCAATGACAGCCATTGTCCATTGTCAGAGACAGGACATAAATCACCTCCTTCACTGGAGAGGGGAGCAATGTTAATGTGGCATGCCTCACTAATGCATGCAGTGTGAAGTGCCTGGCTGGTGCTATTGGTAATGCTAATGCGGCTGGCCGTCTGCCACAACATGCTTAGTTGATGAAGAATGAAAACAATGGAATTCCATTTTGATTAGCTCTTGGAAGTGTGTTAGCTTGACTCTTCAGAGAATTAGGGACCAAGTTATGTTCAGATGAACATATTCACCAGAGGTCGTTAGTCTATTTCATTTGTTTGATGTACGTTCTCAAACAGTTCACAACATAACTGAGCCCAAGGAGGCATACCAAATATCATCCAGTGTATGTTCTCAAACAGTTCAAAATACACTTGATGAGACATATTAAATACCATCCAGTGTATGTTTTCAAACAGTTCACAAGACACTTGATGAGATATATTAAATATCATCCAGTGTATGTTCTCAAACAGTTCACAAGACACTTGATGAGACATATTAAATATCATCCAGTGTATGTTCTCAAACAGTTCACAAGACACTTGATGAGACATATTAAATATCATCCAGTGTATGTTCTCAAACAGTTCACAAGACACTTGATGAGTCATATTAAATATCAACTTTAAATGCTAAAACACAAACTAACTTTCATCGTTTCCATCTGTCAACAGACGTATGAGGAAACAACTAAATATCAACTTAAAATACACAAAATAAAAAATTACAGTTCACTGTTTTCAGTCTTCAACAGATGTATTGGGAAATTGGGAATTACTAACTTTATCAAGTTTATGTGTTTGTAACATGTATAAATTGACATACGAGGCTGCTGGTTTTATTGATAGACACCCTGTGTCATGCATTCTACAGTGGCGCCACCTATTAAGTGACACACAAGTTAATGTACCCAGTAGCTATTTTACGTAATGAAAACATCAGATTCCACACTGTGTATTATTGTGAGTTTGTACTAATGACAATGAAATATAATGTTTTCAATCTGCTGAGATCATCTCTAAAATTAATGTTGTCTCCTTGTATAAATGTCATTATTAATATCTTACTTATCCAACATAATCAGAATTTAGATAACTTCTAAGGTGTTATGGGAATGACACTCCACCATTTGTTGAAATTTACTATTTATAAAGAAAATAAAAAAATTGTACAATAGATTTTCAAAGACAGAAACAGCGATCTTACTGGATTCACTGATTTCAAAGACCTAAGATATGCATTTTGAATTGAACAAATTCACGGATCGTAACAAAGGAATATTGCCTACTTAGTACTGGTAATCCTGCTTCCTATATAACCTATTCTGGGGCAACAACAAATGTTCAATTTCAATGAATGTATTGTTTAAAATATATATTACTATTTAAAAAAGGATGTTTCTTAGTTGGTAATTTTGCCTATATTTATTTTAATAAAATTTATTAAAATAAACAGTTAAAATATCTATTGGATAATAAAATAATTTTTGATAATATCCAATATTTGCTGTGAGCTGACGATCTTCTTAGTGATATTTCACACAACATTCGCATTTGTGCATCAGAAACTGTTCAAATAAACAATTCACATCTACATGTACTGCATTTGCACAGGCTCACAGACATAAGCAGGAGACACAACTCAAGCAGAAAATGTATTTTAGACATTCATCGGCTGCATATTGATCAGAAAATGCAGCTTTCATTTCATTCACCAGAGATCCAATCAACACCGTTTTTCCACTTTACGGACTGATCTAGAACCTGCACTTTCTGGGCCTCATAACTATCCTGAAAATGCACTTTTTACCGGCTCTGAATAAACCTGAAAACGAAGTAATGCTCATTGCATAATCCTATTTCTGTGACACGATTCCTGCCAGGAAATTCTAGGATTACCAGGAAATGTGTGTCAGCATAAGATCTATAAAAACATGAAGTGAAGCCAGAGGACCGGCTATCTCATTTTACCAGCACAGCTCCGACATTTTTAGTGGGTTTGATTAGTTCTAGACCTGCTGTGCATATCAAATGAAGCGACAGGCACATCACCAATGCAGGCAGCAGGCAAACTGATGAAGACTTGTGGGATGCAAAACACTGCTGATGGAAACACTGTCATCTACATAGCTGGAAATGGTTTCTGTTTGTATAATAAAAGTGATATGAGTTTTTTTGTAGAATGGAAAATGCAGTTCAGTATTATATATCAGTAGTTTTAATTAGAAAAGGAAATGATGACAAAAACAGTAAAGTAACATTTGTGAGTTTTTATGCATGAAATATAGATGGTTATCTGTAATAGTTCATTATTACATCTCCTGCATAGTGTATATTTAGTATTTACTATCAACCCCTCTTTGCCTATTCAAGGAAGTACAGATCAGAATGGATGATATATTATATATAAATATATATATATATATACATATATTATATATATACATATATTATATATATATATATATATATATATATATATATACATATATAATATATATATATATATATATATATATATATATATATATATATAAATATAAATATAAATATATATATATATATATATATATATATATATATATATATACAATGCTAATTTATTGAACAGCTTGTAAATTTCACCAGAAAGTATATTATATCCTCAGATAGGCTGCCAGTTGTCAGGAACATGTTATGATCCCAGTTGATTTGAACAATTATTTTATCTACTGATTGCAAGTGAATAACAAAACATGTGTTGGAAACAATATTTCCAATTCTCACAAATAAATCATTGTTGGACTTTTGGCGTTATTGTCTGCTTAGAGGTTTTCAATACATGTTTATATGCGACTGGTCAAGTTAAAACTGGTTGCCCAATGTCCCAAAAGCAACAGAAGGTCCTCCTGGGTAAGTGTAGGAAAGTATATGGCAATCTTGTTTAATGTGGTAAAACGTTTGCGTTAGGCCACCCCTTGTAACACGTATGATGTTCCAACCTTCAGGCCCCCATTGACAGCAACAAAGACTTCCACACCAGCAACGGACAGACGCCTGACTTTGGCACCTTTGAGGGAAACGACCAGGTGTTTAACGATCAATAAAATGGCCGTCACACTCACCGTGATGAGACGTGCGTTCGCCGCGTTCATGGTGTTGTTTGCCGGGGAGGTTTGTGTGTTTGATCCGTTGGTCGTTACGCCCGACCGAACATCTCTTCTGGTATCTGTCGCAGTCTTCCCTATGGAGTCAGTGAAGGATGACGGAATCGGTCGACCGTATCCTGTCTGCTCTGATCGATGACGCTCACTGATCGAGTCCATGCCCGACTTGGGCTGGTCCACGCCCGAAGCAGCCCGACGCGATCGGTAGCTATCCATGTGATCAACGTCATCAACTTTTGATGCCGATTTGTTGCTGTCGAATGTGGGTGATATTTTTTTCGGTGACTTTGGCGGATCATTGGTGGGGTCTACTCGACGAGAGCGATAATTTTCCTTTTCTAGATTCACCGATCCTGTCGTGCTGCTGACAGTGGTGACCCTGGTGGCTGGTTTAGGAACTGCTGTTGATGTGATGGTAATTCCTTCAAGTTTTCCACTGTTCGGTTTGCTGACATCTACGTTGTGTCTCGACGAAGTTTCGTCCTGTTTGTGATCACTGCTGGTGCTGCCACCTATATGGCTGGTGTAGCTGTGGGACTCCCTCGCGTCTCTCACTTCTCGCTTCTGCTGGAAATCGGAAGGCGAATCGTCTGATTGGTCCATTTCTGCACGACGTGCACGCAAGTCTGCTAGACGCTTAGAGGTGTAACTGGACAGTCCGAACCTACTTGGACGAACACCGGCCTGGTCCAGGGCACCATGGCGATCATCAAGAGCAGCGTTCTCTACAAGCAGACATCAGTCGGGATCAGCAATTAATTACACCAGAATGCACTTAGCAGTCAATTGAAGCAGTTGTGTATATACCGTGGTATGTCAGTTTTGTTAAAAAAGAAGAGAAGAAGCATTCTCACTTGTCAAATGCATTCCCACTTGTCAAATGCACTCCCACTTGTCAAATGCACTCCCACGTGTCAAATGCACTCCCACGTGTCAAATGCACTCCCACGTGTCAAATGCATTCCCAGTTGTCAAATGCATTCCCACCTGTCAAATGCATTCCCACCTGTCAAATGCATTCCCACCTGTCAAATGCATTCCCACCTGTCAAATGCATTCCCACCTGTCAAATGCATTCCCACCTGTAAAATGCATTCCCACCTGTCAAATGCATTCCCACCTGTCAAATGCATTCCCACTTGTCAAATGCATTCCCACTTGTCAAATGCATTCCAAATTGTCAAATGCATTCCCACTTGTCAACTGCATTCCCACTTGTCAAATGCATTCCCACTTGTCAAATGCATTCCCACTTGTCAAATGCATTCCCACTTGTCAAATGCATTTCCACTTGTCAAATGCATTCCCACCTGTCAAATGCATTCTCACTTGTCAAATGCATTCTCACTTGTCAAATGCATTCCCAGTTGTCAAATGCATTCCCACTTGTCAAATGCATTCTCACTTGTCAAATGCATTCCCACCTGTCAAATGCATTCCCACCTGTCAAATGCATTCTCACTTGTCAAATGCATTCTCACTTGTCAAATGCATTCCCAGTTGTCAAATGCATTCTCACTTGTCAAATGCATTTTCACTTGTCAAATGCATTCCCACCTGTCAAATGCATTCCCACCTGTCAAATGCATTCCCACTTGTGAAATGCATTCCCACTTGTCAAATGCATTCCCACTTGTCAACTGCATTCCAAATTGTCAAATGCATTCCCACTTGTCAAATGCATTCCCACCTGTCAACTGCATTCCCACCTGTCAAATGCATTCCCACCTGTCAAATGCATTCCCACCTGTCAAATGCATTCCCACCTGTCAAATGCATTCCCACCTGTCAAATGCATTCCCACCTGTCAAATGCATTCCCACCTGTCAAATGCATTCCCACCTGTCAAATGCATTCCCACTTGTCAAATGCATTCCCACCTGTCAAATGCATTCCCACCTGTCAAATGCATTCCCACTTGTCAAATGCATTCCCACTTGTCAAATGCATTCCCACTTGTCAAATGCATTCCCACTTGTCAAATGCATTCCCACTTGTCAAATGCATTCCCACTTGTCAAATGCATTTCCACTTGTCAAATGCATTCCCACTTGTCAAATGCTTTCTCACTTGTCAAATGCATTCCCACTTGTCAAATGCATTCTCACTTGTCAAATGCATTCCCACTTGTCAAATGCATTCTCACTTGTCAAATGCATTTCCACTTGTCAAATGCATTCCCACTTGTCAAATGCTTTCTCACTTGTCAAATGCATTCCCACTTGTCAAATGCATTCCCACCTGTCAAATGCATTCCCACCTGTCAAATGCATTCTCACCTGTCAAATGCATTCTCACTTGTCAAATGCATTCCCAGTTGTCAAATGCATTCTCACTTGTCAAATGCATTCCCACTTGTCAAATGCATTCCCACCTGTCTAATGCATTCCCACCTGTCAAATGCATTCTCACCTGTCAAATGCATTCTCACTTGTCAAATGCATTCCCACTTGTCAAATGCATTTTCACTTGTCAAATGCATTCTCACTTGTCAAATGTATTCTCACTTGTCAAACACATTCAAGTAACAAGCCCAATTGTCACTTCAATTACGTCGTGTCAAACGCAGCAGAGCTGATAACTTTGGTAATTTAAGTCCTTGTTTTTCTACCTTGTCTAAACCATCAGCCCCCATCACCCAGCCACTGTCAGCCGATCAGTGGGAGATGCTGATTGTCTGTGATGTTTTTAGATAAACTCTGCCATAGGAAAAAGCATTCAGCCCCAGAAGGAGAGCTCTGTACCATAGCCTGAAGGAAGCCAGTGGGGGTGAAATGGGGAAGACAGGGTGGAGGGGATTTTTTTTGTAAAGAGTAGATTAAGGTAAATTAATTAACAGTGATTGAAACAGAATAAAAAGGGGCATTGTCTATGATACCGTGATGCAAAACTGTGTACATGTGTACATATATACATAATTATACATACAGTACATAGATATACATACAAACATATACATACATACTTGCACGGGGACTTGGGCATGCACAAATGAATGCGTACATCAATGCATGCATATAGCATGCATATATGCACACATACACACTCAGATACACACACACACACACACACACACACACACACACACACACACACACACACATACACACACGTGCGTGCACACACCACACACCATACGCACACACACACACAGTTCATTAATTACACACGTCACTCCTGTAGGGGTTATTTGTATTTGAAGCCACATGGGATGCTGTGAATGTTGAAATAATCTCCCTCCCTAACTACTCTAACATATGGGCCAAATCAACCTCGGTTATCCACCGAATGGAACATTTCCCAATGATTCCCCCTGATCCTAGCACATATTTCATCCGCTGTCACGACAGTTCGGGCAAACCCCAGCTGGAAATCTAGTTTACAAAAAGGTGAGAATGAGTAATGGTTGAGAAAGAAACTGGCACCTCTAGGGGGCGTGTTGGTAGAGGCCGGTACAATAGGATGAGCTAGACACACAGCATGCAAGCATGCACATGTCACAGACATGATGCAGTTCCCACCCAAGTTAGGACAGACTCAGCTCCACAGGGTGCAAGAAAGAAA
Organism: Oasisia sp. SBJ-2009; assembly: GCA_964017155.1. Classification (NCBI taxonomy): domain Eukaryota; kingdom Metazoa; phylum Annelida; class Polychaeta; order Sabellida; family Siboglinidae; genus Oasisia; species Oasisia sp. SBJ-2009. The sequence goes on from OZ024865.1 coordinate 27,159,963, forward strand.
TCCGATTTCACTGAGGAAAGCCAACCAACAAGAAACACGACCTAAAAATACCATTGCAGCTCCAGATTGCTGGTGACTCAATTTACGTCATAAAACAAAACTCATAATAAGCTTGTTATCTGAGTATGGAAGTGCACTGGCCTTCTACTGTGATAAGTTATTGATGTAATGCACTTATTATGGTGCATGTACTGTGGACAGCCTGTGAAGCGTGTATAGTTTTCTGCAATTTTAACGACTAGTTTTAGAATCATTCTACAAAAAATCAAACCTATCATGTATTCATTAAAAGTAAAAAATACTTGTTCTTAGGCTGATTGTCAACACAATTTTGCATCTACACAAGTTATACCTGTAGTCACCCAACCCTGCAAGAATGTACACTAATGTTACACAATATGAATATGCTGAAGGTACACTCCCCGGTAACTTGTGTTTATTTACTTCAGTAAGTGTGTAATAAAGTTTGCAATTCAAAAGTTTCAAACCGGAACCATGTTCAAATGTTAAAATAATCCCATTTCAACAATAGCTTTATTACTGGCAATACTGCTGAATCAGCTGAGTTAATTGTACTGCCATTTGATGGTCTCCAGGTCTTCCATTTCAATACAGCAGACTTCCTGTTACAAAGTCCTATGCCCTCTAATTTTGGGTTCCAGAATGTATCGCCTCCTTTTAATCAATATCTGAAGTTTTCTTGTTGTTGCCATGGTTACTTGTGTCTCTGAGTGACAGATCAAGACAGTGGCATTGTTCACAAGAAACTAAGTTGACATTTTCAAATGTTCCAGTTGTGTTTGACATCACTGTACATGCGGGCTGGGCTCACCGTGTGACATAGCAGAGATATTTGGAGGTGTCAATCTAGTTTCCCATGGGGTAAAATTATTTAATCTTGGTATGTAGGACATAGCCCCACATGGACAAACACCTCATAAATACTACCCATCATGGGTAAACCCATAGACATTTTAATCCATATGTAGGAATGTCACTTAACTATCTTAAATAAACAAACTGCACAGCAACGACTGTTTAGGTTGTTGTCCATATTTAAAGGGATCACGTCCATAAACTTAAAGGGACATGTTACATCAGTGAAATGTGTCATCTCTATGTTGCTGCATCCATACTTTATAATCTAGATAAATGAATCATCATTTCAGCTATACAAAATATATGTACATCCACAACAGTATTGCACCAAATTCACCCAATTGATATGTGATTGTTGAAGTAACTACCATAATATAGAAGAACTTAAACGAACATATTCTTACCTCCTTCCTTCCTGCACTGTTCTACATCTGCCTGGCTCACAAAGTCACGAGAGATTGAGTCACATGAAGTGATCTGTAACTCTGTACTTAGTCAACTGGGCAATGGTTCCGCTTGCAAAGTGTTGGAGTCGTACCCAATTATGGCGACATTGTTTCTGACATTTAATTAAAGTAAATTGTTCAATAGAATACGGGCAAAGTGACCACATGACATATTTATTATGTGTAATTTGCATTGTGTAATGTGTAATTTTTATTACAAGTGTGTGTGTGTGTGTGGTGTGTGTGTGGTGTGGTGTGGTGTGTGTGTGTGTGTGTGTGTAGTGTGTGTGTGTAGTGTGTGTGTGTGTGTGTGTGTGTGTGTGTGTGTGTGTGTGTGTGTGTGTGTGTGTGTGTGTGTGTGTGTGTGTGTGTGTGTGTGTGTGTGTGTGTGTGTGTGTGTGTGTGTGTGTGTGTGTGTGTGTGTGTGTGTGTGTGTGTGTGTGTGGTGTGTGGTGTGTGTGTGTGTGTGTGTGCATGTGTGTGCATGTATGTGTGAATGTGTGCGTCACTGTGTATGTTTGTGTGCATGTACAATTGTACATCCACAACCATATGTGTGTACATATGTGTATTTGTGTGTGCAAGCATGTGTACATGCACACATATGTGTGCATGTGTGTATCACTGTGTGTTTGTGTGTGTGTATTTGTTTGAGTGTGTGTGTGCATGTGTGCATGTGCGTGTGGATGTGTGTGTGCATCTGTATGTGTATGTTTGCAAGCATGTTCATCAGTGCATGTATGCATGTGTGTGTTCATGGATGCGTGCATGTGTGCATGCATGCGTGCATGTGGCAGATATGCAGGCATTTATTTATCTACCAGACATTTCATTGCTATCTAGTTTTAATATACTAACATAAATATGTTAACAAAATAATGCATAAATAACATCAATGCAAGCATGGACACATATCTTGCATATAAAAGTATAATAATTATTTACATTTATTTACAAATATTCAAAAACAATTATTTTGACCTACACTCCCCCCATCCATCTACCACACATGTGGTGTATTCACCTCACCTACTTATTCAATCACTCATCTGTTTACACATTACACACACATAAGCACTATGCATCTAGATGCATGCTCATACACACACAAACATACACACCCACAAACAAACACAAACAGTCAAACACACAGTCACACATGTAGGCCTACACGTAACCCTGTACACATACATAACCTATGTACACACGGTTCCGGTGTACAACACACGAGAACCATACACATACTCCATCAACATTCAGACATGCCTAATCGCCATTATCATGTTCGTGTTAACCCTACTCCGGCTAAACCACTGCATTCGCACCTAATCCAAGAAACCACAAGGCAAGGCCAAATGTTGACATTGGTCTGACGCAGAAATCTCAGCCATTCACGGCGCTATCTGACATCTGGATAAAGGCCACTTGTACCTCTCACTCACACCAGTAAGCTAATGCCCCAGAGGGTCTCTATAGGCGCCAATGTGACTGCTGAGTACAACATTGTCTTTCTCTGACTCCACACACTGTGGAGAACAACTCAAGTCAGACCAGGACAAGTTTGTGTCACAATGCAGGCTATGATTTGTGAACAGTTACGGTCTGTCAATTGGAAAATATGTGCGGAGCAACTGGCAATGATAGGGGTAATTCATCGTTGTTTGTGACAACTGCAGGAAGGGTGCTTATGGACTTATAATGTTGCTGCTTGTGCAGTGACTAGAACAAGACAGTACAAACATACCAATGGTTCTTTGGGGCCAACTGGTGGTGCATGCAATGTTGGCTGTTTTCCCATGATGGGAATGCAGCTGAATGTGATTCTTTCTCTGATTGATATTATACTATATAAATATTGGTGTTTCTCAAAATATGTTGGGTGTGGGGTGGTGTTGAGGTGTGCGTGGTGTTGAGGTGTTGGGTGGTGGTATGTTGTGGAGTGGAGTGGTGTTAATGTGTGGGGTGGTGTTGAGGTGTGGGGTGATGTTGAGGTGTGGGTGGTGTTATGGTGTGGAGTGGAGTGGTGTTGAGGTGTAGGGTGGTGTTGAGGTGTGGGGTGGTGTTATGGTGTAGAGTGGTGTTAAGGGTTAGGGTGGTTCTTTGGGGCCAACTGGTGGTGCATGCAATGTTGGCTGTTTTCCCATGATGGGAATGCAGCTGAATGTGATTCTTTCTCTGATTGATATTACACTATATCAATATTGGTGTTTCTCAAAATCTGTTGGGTGTGGGGTGGTGTTGAGGTGTGGGGTGGTGTTGAGGTATGGAGTCGTGTTGATGTGTGGGGTGATGTTGAGGTGTGGTGTTGAGGTGTGGAGTGGTGTTGAGGTGTGGAGTGGTGTTGAGGTGTGGGGTGGTGTTGAGGTGTGGGGTGGTGTTGAGGTGTGGGTATGGTGTTGAGGTGTGGGTATGGTGTTGAGGTGTGGGGTGGTGTTGAGGTGTGGGGTGGTGTTGAGGTGTGGGTATGGTGTTGAGGTGTGGGGTGGTGTTAATATGCCTCAAACACAATATCAATCGAAAATACTGTACATAGTGGCAGCTAGATAACAAATGTGTATTTACTGATACACAAACCAATATAATTTAGTGTTATGATGTAATGTCTATTAGTATTAAACAATAAATATAACAAAATACAGCATATTACATGGATTTAATTTTTGGCTAATGTGTACTCCTAAAAGTAACTGAAACAATGTGTACATTTGTTTCTGTGAGAAAAGCCAAAAGTATGGATACCCAAGTCCAGGGCAGGCTGGAGTCACCCCCCTGTGTCCCAGACACACACAGTAAACCATGCTATGGTCAGAAACACATGTGATATGATATCTCTACACTGACCTCAATGCTGGACTGACTAGAGGAGTGTAAACACAAGACACCCTATGTTACTCCAATAACTTCCTAGAGTAAACAAATACCATCTCAGTTTAGCCAATCCTGCATATTACTACGGTTCCAACTCAGTCCAGTATGTACTTTATTGCACTGGAAAATTTACTCAAGTTGAGGGTTCAATTTGTTCGTTTGGGTCATGCAACTGGGTTAAGTATATAACTGAGTCAAGAGCATAACGTATATTATATTAATAAAGTATAATTATGTCAAGAACTACTAAGAACTGATACATTAGCTTGATGCTTAATATGAGTCCTTAGCAAACACAGATCTGAAGAAACCTACTCACGGAGAAATAATTGTATCCATATAATATGCATAATATGTCAAGCCTATATAATCATTAGACATCATTATTAATAATAAATATATGACATGCCACCTTGCAACTGATAATCACATTTAATATAGGTGTTCTGACAGCTTTTGGAGGAGTATACATGTCATTACACGAATACTGTATATATTTATTAGCCGATCTGCAAAATCATATACACGTCATTACACAAATACTGTAAATATTTATTAGCCGATCTGCAAAATCATAGCCTGAAGTATGATATCATCTTTCCACTTAATTAATCAGTCAATAAAGGATGTCAAACTCTATTATGAGCCTCTCAATATGAGATGAATATCTATATCAGCATACTAATTAAACAATGTTCAATAACACATGCACATTGTAAAATCAATGCATGGATGTGACAGCGTTAATTGAACGCTAGTGTAACTAGAGAGGGCATTGGCTATCATGAACTCAACTTTTGTATTTGTATGTTTACATATTTCTTAGATATGGAAATGTAGCCGCATTACATTTTAGCTCAGAAATCTAACAGACATATGTATCACAATGCTTCGTCCACCAAACTTTATCCTAGATTTGCTGTTGGATTTATATATAATAACATAAGCAGTTTTTTTGTAGTCCATGACACATTCTGACATTGGCAGTTGCCGTGCCATGTGCTAAATATCAAACATATAATTAATTACGCCTTTCTATAATTACAATTTATTATATAAATTACACATGTATTAATCAAATGACGTCACTGCACTGATACATCGATGAAATTATTATTGCAAGTATATCTGGAACGCGAATAAATAAACCGCTATATCTGCCAGTCATACCGATCCTTGCTAGCACCGAGAAGCGTGCGATGCGATATTCCTAGAAGCCAGGAAGGGAATAACAGGATGAAACAAAGCGATGTCCGCGGATGAATGACTCACTCACCGGACGCTCTGAACCGCGGTAACTTCGGCGATGTCCCAGACATTGTGGCCGGTTAGTCGGTCGTCGGATGTACGGTCCTGTCTGAAAAAACGGGCATGTATCCTTCCCGGAAAAGGGTTAGCCCGATTATGTCCACTCCTGCCTGGTAAACTGGGTAGAACGAAGCTCTAGGTACCGGCCGGGGAAACTGCGACGCCTAAAGGCGCGTCATGAATAATGCCTTGTGCCGCGTTCTACTCCGCACGCGTCGCCGCTATAGTCCGTTACCGAAAGATCTGTCACGACGTGAAATCACCCCAAAGCTTCACTGTTGTTACCAAGAGCCGTGACTCTGAACCAGGCAGGCAGTATGCGTAAACATGAGTAATGTTTAGTTAATTTTCAAAGCGCCTTGTGTCAATACAACGGTATGTTTGTATAATATGCGTAGACTTTCGACACTGGGTGTAGACGGACGCTGCCAAACGAAGCGTCCAGCCGACTGGTCGAGCCGACCGCCAGCTGTCTTTCGCCATCTGGAAATGATGCAGCCAAATTACATGAAAATTACTAAGCGTTGTTGGTGTGATGCACATCCGGATTTTATAGCACAATTAAATATACCAGAATCCGGCGATTAACAAAGAATGAATTAAAAAATATGATTTGCCGTATTTTCGCAAGATAGTTTCCAGACACACTTCAATTTTGGTAGGCGGCTACAGAAATCAATATGACTGCATGCCTTCCCGGCCATAGGTCCTATACAACAAAAGGCGCGCGGAAACATTAACAACGAATAATGTCAATTGGTGCGAATATTTTGCTAGGAAAATCAATTGAGAGGGCTTGCAATAAATCAGACCCGAATGAAGCCTGACAAGATATATACCTTGATATGCACACACACGCACACGCACGCACGCTCGCTCGCACGCTCGCTCGCTCGCTCGCACGCACACACCTCGCACGCACACACCTCGCTCGCACGCACGCACACTCGCTCGCACGCACACTCGCTCGCACGCACACTCGCTCGCACGCACACTCGCTCGCACGCACACTCGCTCGCACGCACACTCGCTCGCACGCACACTCGCTCGCACGCACACTCGCTCGCACGCACACTCGCTCGCACGCACACTCGCTCGCACGCACACTCGCTCGCTCGCACGCACTCACACACGCACTCACTCACACACGCACACGCACACGCACACGCACACGCACACGCACACGCACACGCACACGCACACGCACACGCACAATCTAGTCTAGCTACTATTTATTTTAGCGTAGTAGAACATAAACCTATAATAAATGTATCTGATTCAAATAGGTGATAAATTCAAATCTGGCAAAACATATCATTATAGCAGGTGCATGGTATTGAAATTGTAATAGTCGTTTCCAAAGTGTATGAGATAATTATACATGGCCTCATGTGAAATGGTTGTAGGTCGGTCTACAGAACTGAGAATAGCTAGACCCCAAGATATATCCTCATCTCGTTAAGAACAACCAACAGTTTTGAAATGTTTTAATTGTTTGAAAAAAAAATGAAGCGATTGGGTTATTTGCACTCTCGATCATTAATTCCCTTTCCTCCTCTCGACGTATTCCTCGATCTCACCCATCCGTTTCCATATCCTCTGTTCTTCTCACTTGAGTCACTTCCACTCTACATATTCTCCTTCTTCATTCGTCCCCCTCCCCATTTCTACCATATGCATTATTCCAACAGCCAAAGTGCCCGCTTTATAAAACTACCGTTCACTTCACGCATAAACTCTCCGACAGATGGCACCACCACGAGGTGTGGCGTTAGGTTATCCACCAGATGGCGATACTATACATTCACCTGCGTGGTACAAAGACTGATTGCTTTAATGTTTACCTGTCGATCGGAACCTCAGTGACGATTACCTGGTCGTACCCGAGCATATGAATTTCGGTGCAACATGCTACATAATATGTAAGAGTAACAATTATTGAATTTGACTTATGACCTCACCTGTAAACGGGCAACACCACACTTTGATCGCACAGCCACAGGTATGCAACTTCACGTAAAAGCCAACATAAGATGGAGTTATGACTTCATTGTCAAAGCATTTATATAACGCCACATGAACATTTAGTACGCACCAATCTCATTGTTCCCGCTTCTGCAGTCACTTCTTAGATCATGTCAAACCTTACCTGCAAATGACATCCAAACCGAACTGTCATTGTTAGTTTCAAGGGACCACAGCAGTGAGCGATAATATGCAGTTTAGTGACTACTAACTAGGTGGGTCACCTATTATGCACGTGAAAATACGTTTTCTATATAAAGCCACGTTTACGCCAGTGAATAATCTATAGATGCACTGATAAGTTATGACTGTTTATTGACTTATTTTATTGGGCCTACTATGGTAGATAAAACCCGATGTTACATTTTTTTTTACCGAATATATTTTTCTTGGATGCACACGAAATTCTCCTCTCGAACACGTCTGCTGCCAGGTAAATGATGACCGAGTGAATCTACTTGAGCATCTCCACACACACACAAAAGTTTGTACATGAAAACCATATGCTTCTAAATTAAACACACTGTGATGCCCTGTCTAGAATTATGTCGGGCAAAGCGCATCATTTTAGCGAAAACAACGATATGTTCTACTTGTTTTCTCCTAATTCAGAAACGGTTAGCACTTAACTGATTTAAACTATTGTGTTATGATTACAGAACAGTAATAACTACATAACACACTAAAGTAATTGTATTAAGAACCCCACGCATTTTGTCATGTGTATTAAGGCGGACCTTTTTTGTGTTAGAACCAATACTGTGTCTGCGAAAATCAATTGCATTCACTGTGGATTAGTATCATACAGCATCGTTTGACTGGTAGAGTACATGAATAACAGCACCGTCAGATAGTTCTGTGTAAGACCTATTTGGTTTACTTCACCGTGATGTTATTGTAAAAGGTAATTTCTGCAATTGCCATACTTTTCCTCCTCAGCAAATATTTGCTTTTCTTCTTGCAGTGAAATAGCCTACATCGTCACCATTGATGCTTGTAGATGACTACATAAGCACCACTTGGCTAGATCCGCTTCCACTACCGTAATGGCGGCCATGGGAACAGCGTATGCATCTAGGTGAAGTCAGCAAGCGAACCACGAGGCTGTCATTTAAACACTCACCGATGTGCCAGGAGTTAGTCGGCCACACTGAGGCAATAGAAGATGTCGCAAGAACCACATCGAAGCCACACGCCTGCCTCGAGAAAAGGTTCTTCTTCCTCTCGCGCATGTGCCGTCTAGATGGAGGAGACGCACGTGACGTCAGCAACCATGAAGCAGTACCAGATGAAGTATCTCTTTCTCGGTCTCGGCATCGCCGTCGTCGTCATGACGGTCGTCATGCACGTGCTCATCGGCGACGCCGGCATGCACGTGCTGCACGAGATCATGTCGCCGGAAGTGGACAGCCTACTTCCAGTTAGGAGTCACGACCACCACGACGAGGTGCCGTTCCTCATCCGCGACGACCCTGTGAGGCGCAACTCGTCGACGTACCAACGCCGGGCCGACTACGCCGCACAGAAAGGTACATTCACTAGCCCTTTGTACTGTATACCAGTGAACAGGTATTTGTTTTTACTGTTTTGATAAACCAATATTCAATACGGTATGTTAGCTACATCGCCAACTGACTTATTTTTAATCTTCTATAACAAAGTAAACCTCCTAAAGATGAGCAAGAAGATGTCAATCAACAAGGCAACAAACACATTCTGGCCTTCCCTTTGGTTTGGAACGAAACCCCCAGAAAGGCAGATGGTATAAGTCGATTAAGCCTCAGTGTGGCACAACTGTTGCTTACAGATACATTCTCTATACAAATCTTCAATGTTCTAGAAATATCCAGTTTCAAACATTGCACTTAACATATTTTACTTATCTACTAAAAATGTATTGGACGCCATAAATTGTTACCAACTATTCCATTCGTTATGATACATGTATATCATTCTTTAAAAAAAAATGTTTTTATCAGATATATGACATAGACCCGATCTATTCTAACATATTTTTCATTGTAATTATTTCAATTGTAATTTGGGCAAGTATTACAAATGACACAATTGCCCTCTTCAACTTCAAAACTAATATGAATAACTATAAAATAGTTTTTGTAAATTATTAGACAATGCCCATGTATAATATAGCTGTTGTTGTTGAATAAAAAAAAACTATGGTCCAAAGGTGACGAACTGCCCGACACTGGCCCGGCGTGGAAGCTGCCCTTCCACCTGGACGAGAACACCGTCGCCGTCGGTTGCGGCATCACCACCCGAGGCCACGTGATCACGTCCCGCGACAAGCTGACGCAAGCACTGCCATTCTTCGGCAGCCTCCTGCCGTCGTTCTGTCGCACGGCGAGCCACGGCTTCGACTACAGCTTCTACGTGGCCCACGACCACGACGACCCGTTCTTCGCGCGCAACGGCTCGCACGCGCTCTTCCGCGCCACCTTCCACCGCATCCTCGCTTCCGGTTGTCCGCGGCGCGTCAACGTCTCGCTGCACCTCGTCGAGTGCGGCCACGCCGGGCGGCCGGCGTGGGCCCAGAACGACGCCCTCATGGCCGCCTACATGGACAACGTCGCCTACTATTATCGCGTCAACGACGACACCGTCATGGAGTCTGTCGGCTGGACTGAGAGGTGAGGCGACGTCAGCTTCAGTTTGTTCCCCTTAGCTTCATCTGCTTGGCTTGCTGATGCACCAGCTCACTCTGTCATCCGAGATCGTCTGCCAGTCTTGGCTGGTGGCGTCTGCCAAGATCTTGTTCTATGCTGTCTTTTAGTCTAAATTTCTGTCTTAATTTCTCTCCTACCACCTTCTGTTTCCACGCTCTTTTTTCGGTCTTTCTTTTGGTCTTTGATGTCCCGTTCATCTCATGGTCCTTTCAGCTGCTTCCGTTTGTCTGCGTGTCAATATCTTCTCTCATCAATGTTAACTGTAGATATCTTAGTACATATAATAATATAACAAACAGAGTCAATTGAATATTGCTCAGTACTTTCACGATATCAATAACTTATAATAATAGCATACATTACAATTATCAACGGATAGTTCCTTTATACTTTTTTATAAAGCAAAACTTAGATCTGTGCCCATTTTAATGAGAACAATTGGTTCAAACAAAATATCTAGTGGAAGGTCGCAACCACGGTCATCATGGGAATTAGGCAAACTTTACATGAATAACAAGGTAGTGTAATGTCAGGCTACATACACAAATAGGCACCATCCTTAGGTGACCTAAATTCCAAGTTTTTTTTTTTACTGAGGTGACCTTAATTGTGATGTTAATTGCGAGATATATCTATATTACCGAGATGACCGTAGATTGAGCTCCGACTGAATCCGTTCCGAACTGTTCCGTAGGTTCATCGAGCAGCTGATGCGCTACGACCCGCCCAACGTGGGCGTGGTGGGACCGTGGTTCCGGTCGGGCAACATCGCCATCCTCACGCACGACTTCGTGCACCGGACACACATCGACGTGTTCGGCTTCTACTACCCGCGCATCTTCACCGACTGGTTCGCCGACGACTGGATCACGGGCGTGTACTCGCCGGACCGCTGTCGCAAGGTGCCGGGCACTCGCATCAAGCACACGATGGAGCAGGGCGTGCGATACGTCGTCCACTTCGAGAAGGCGCAGCGAGTGGCGCTCGAGGTCGGTGGACGCTGGACACATACTCACTCGTACCAGACGAGTTCACGCACACGCATGCTTTATATACACACATATACGCAATTGCGCGCGCGCGATACACACACGTATGTATATATATATATAATATATATATATATATATATTATTTATATATATATATATATAATTTTATATTATATATATAATTTTATATAATATAATTACATATATTATATATATGTATATATATATATATATATAAAATGTGTGTGTGTATATATATATATATATATATATATATATATATATATATATATATATATGCGTGTGCGTGTGTCTCTATGTGCCTGACTGCACACGCGTGTGCATGTATATAAGTATATATATATATATATATTTATTTATATTATTAACTCACGCACACACACACGCGCGCACGCGCGCGAACACAACATTATGTGACATAAACTTGCATATACGAACACACATGAATATTGTGCACATACGCTGGCATACGTGTTCGCATACACACATATTTACATACATAATTTTATACATACATGCACACATATATGCAAACGTGTGCCTACACATGCATACACAATCAAGAAATATTTTCGCGTACCATCTACAACTATGTCGTTGCCTAACTCGCTTAGTTACACATAGATGACCACTGTGTTGACGCGGAAGGTAACCAGCCGTCTGTCTGCAGGTTGAAATCGGCAAACTCATCCTGAGTCGATACCTGGCTCGTCTACAGCGCAGTGCCACGACCAAAGACAACTGGGACAAGGAATCGAAGCTGGTCATCTCGATGTCGCTGGCCACGGACAGCGGGATTGATCAGTTGTACGGGATGCTGCGATACACACAGCTCGTACCGATCATCTTCACGGGCTGGCGTGTACGTGTGTACGTGCAGGATCCGGACGCGACTCCCAGCATGCCACGGATCTTGCGCGTCATCATCCGCAAACTGCAGAACATGGACATCGAAGTGGTGAAGCTCGGCAACGACACAACGACGTCACTTCCGGCGTCGCTGTGGCGCTTCCTCATCGCCGATGACGTCAGCGTGGAGCGGTTCATCGTGCGGGACGCAAACACGCGTCCCGGAGAACGGGAACAGATTGTTCTGGATCATTGGCTAAAGACCGACAAGCCAATCCACTGCATCCGGGACCATCCGAACCACACACACCTCGCCTTTGTGCCAGGGCTGTTCGGCGGCATTCCCAGCAAGCTTCGCGCGATACTCGGCCGACCGGTGCGAGACCTGATGCGCGGTCACGCGTCGGACGTCGACTTCCTGTCGGCGGTCATCTGGCCGAAGGTGAGCGGTCACTGCCTCTGTCACGACAGCGTGTCGTGCACGCGCTGGCCGGGCGCGCGCGCGTTTCCGGTGCTGCGCAAAGAGAACGAGTTCGTCGGACAGCGCTACGACGCCAACGACCAGGTGGTCGACGACGACGAGACGCTGCTGTGGAACCGGAAGTACATCCGGCCCGAGTGCGTGCACCTGAAGGACACCGGCTTCAGCGAGAAGGCCGTGCGTGCGGTGATCCGTGACCGGCCCGTCATCTGGTCACAGGACTACCACATCGGTCCCATCATGGACATCAAGAGTCTGCTCGCGCCGATCGGGGTGAAGGTCGTCGACAAGAGCCTGTCGTTCTACTGCGGCCACGTCGGCACGTGCGCAAAGGACCTGCGCATCATCACGCAGAACAACGGCATGAGGCTGACACCGGAACTCATCCATCAGTTTTACGACGCGTACAGGAACGACGCGACGATGAAACGCGTGTCGGTGTTCGTGTGCACACTTCCGGTCGCCATGTGCGAGGCGTTCGTGCCGTTCAACAAGCCCATGCTCGTCATCGCGACGATCCGCTACGAGCAGGCGCGACCGGAAGCGGCCAAGTGGCGCGCGCTCAACGGTCTCCTGGTGAACATCTCCCGCAGCGCGCACGGCCTCGTCGCCGCCAACAACCTGTACGACGCCAAGTACATCGAGTACTTCACGGGCATCCCGCCGTACGTCGTGCCCAATTTCGTCGCCTACATCCGGGACTCGTACCGCCCGACGCGCAAGCAGTTCCTCGTCGCGCCCATCCACAGCACCGAGCTGTACGAGAAGCTGTTCGGTGAATTCGACAGCATCATCATGCGTCGACACCTCGACCTCGTGCTGTATCCGCTACGGCAGCTCTACCCTCAATACCGCTTCAGCGACTTGGCCGCTCACCCGGCCGTCGTCTACATCCCCTACCAGGTGTCCATGATCAGTCTGACGGAGCAGTACCGCATGAACATCCCGCTCTTCTTCCCCACGCTCGACCTGCTCGCCAAGTGGCACGTGGAGCACGGCGTCGTGCGGCAGCGCACTTGGGCCGCCTACCGCGAGCAGCGCAGCGCGCGCTCCGCGCTCCGCGGAGTCGTCGGAAGTGACGTGCCGGACCCGAACGACGACGTCGACGAGGCTGCGGTGAGACACTGGCTGCGCTACGCCGACTACTACCAGTGGCCGCACATCGTCTACTACGAGTCGGTCGAAGATCTCGTCGACAAGATGGTCACCGTCGACCTGGACGAGATCAGTCGGCGCATGCGCGAATACAACAAGCGCATGCGCGACGAGATCAAGAAGATCTGGTCGAATATTTTAGTCAAGGTGACGACGGGAACGTAGCAGCCGTGGACGCGTTTTAGTGAACGAATTTACATTTTTGTATATACTTACTAACCTTTTTAATGTCATCTACCTGCGTTCCATATTTTATACAAACGCTCAATACCGGTGCCTAATAATGAACATGTAGGCGAAACATTCATATTGGTGAGTGTAGGTGTCTGTTTCAACAAGACAGATACCATTATTTCAACAAGACAGATACCATTATATACGAATGATATACGGAACGGGTGTTTCAATAAAGTACATAGCGTCGCCAATTTGTGTAGACGCCTGAAGTTTGTACGACAATGTGTACGCGCATATTTTATCTGCACAGTACATTCCCGTGGTTTCTACTGCCTCAGTGGCAGTGCACATAAAGTGTTCACAAAGCCAGTATTTTCTGCATCGTCAAGAATCACGTGTAAAGGTAAATCATAGTTATATCTACAACGAAACTTGTACCCACAGCGGACATCTGAAATGTTAGTTTCTTGCACCTTCTGCAGTAACTGCACACGACGCCACAAATCGCACCTATCCGTTTGACACGGCCGGTAGAGACAAAGTTAAATGTCGCCCAAAGTCAATGAGCTTGCATTATTTGCCTCTTTCATGATGTCCTTGGTGTTCTCGAGATGTGCACTCAGTCGATTGGCTTGAGGCGAGATAGCAGTGAGCAGCCAGCCGAGGATAGCTGCAACTCCTCGTGTTATACAGAGGATCCTCCACAGCGCCAACGTGTCGTCTCTCTCCTGCAAACACAACAATACAGACGTAACTTCTCATCTGAGAACACAGAAGGAAAACAATTTCACCAAGGTACTGACGATCTACTAAATGTGAACATGTTGTAAAATAATATCGCCAAATGCTAAAATGTTCTCGTTATTTAAACGAATTGCATTCTCGATACGCCAGATGCGGTCTCGTTCATTTTCGATTAACTCACTTTAATAATTAAAATAATAAATTGTATTTCACATAACGCTCGTGGTGCTTCACAACATATTACTATTAAAACACATAAAAAGGATAATTTTATATATAAGAAGACCCAGTTTATCAAGTGGGCGGTCACCTCGTTAAATCTCGCTAAATCTATTCTAGGATAACCGAATCGGTGGATAGTTAATCCGGTTTTCCTGGGCACGAACGGACAAAACTACACGGTAGCGGATACAGTTATCTTCAACATCCGGATCCGGAGAAGAACAAGAGCTAGAGATCGGGAGGTTGATGCAGCTTGCCATGCAGTGAGACTGGTAGAAACGGGAGACCTTCAAGATCGCACAAAAAGTGAAACAAAAGATGGAATTGGATGACTGTGTGATCAGTGAAAGTCATAGGAAGATGGCAGAGGAGGGAGATGTTTAGGGAGCCATGGAGGGGAACCAATACTACTTGACGTCACCATGTGAAGTGGAACTATCAGTATAGTAAGAACTTACCGCCGTGTCAGGCCACAACTCGTCATATGCAGTGGTGTTGAATGAGGTCGTGAGGCCAATGCGATCGTCCGTCTTTGCGGCTACCAAGTTAACCACGACCCCGGTAAAGTAGCAGATAGTGGACAGTGCGCCCGACTGCAACGTCAGACTATTTAAGGTGCATTCCCTGCTGGGCCGATGAACATCGTATCTGAAGATACAAAACAGAAATGGTGATTCATTCTTTACGAAACAAACTCGTAGACAAACTGGTACGTGAAAATGACCTTCAAACTGGAATAATAATTAAATAACATTATTTTTATTATACACCAATCATCATCTGACATGCACGCAGTGATAGAGCCGTTCCCGACAAAGGCTGCCGACGATGGTCGAATGTCTTGTTGCGTAGTAGGAAAGAACCCGTTATTAAAATATGATTGCATGGGTGCATGTGGCGGGGTGTGCATATAATACTGTTCGTACTGCATGTTATCTAAAGGATTTGTTATACAAATATATTCATATCAATACAGCGTATTAAAACAGGTAACATTGCATGAGCAATGTGTGTAATATTTCCTCTTTTTTAACAGTAGAAGATCAAACATTCTGTAAGTCCAAGCATATCTATGTCTTTTCGCATGTGTGGAACATAAATTAATGGTGTATGTGTGCTAAGGGGGTTAGAGTAAATTAAAGATGTTATTCTAACCTGTCAGCCCCAGTGGTACTAGATGTTGGACGCCATTGCTGACTGTGTTTGACCACACTAGTAGCGCCCTGTTATGTGCCATTATATAGTAACATTGTAGCTATCCGTGGACAGAGCATGGCCACTTAGATCTAGAGGCGGCTTTAACATCAAACTGGAAATACACGTTTTCTTCTCGCCGTATGAAGTTGGTAATGGATGAGTTATCCTGCTGACATCGGAGTAACTCTGCTAGTTTATCACAGGACAACGAAACCAAAGCCGACCTACCGATCAAAGGCAGCGACCCCGCACAGTGCAAAGAACAGATAATAGAACGACTCGACGTGTTTTGCCATCGGGTTGTACTGCTGTAGCAGGAGCAAGGATCCTTGTCCGTAGAAGTGTTCGACGACATGGACTTGTAGGAGCGCGACACCAGCAAACAAGCCTTGACAGAAGAGGCTGAGAGACATGAAGTAATGCTGAGTGCGGAGAGCGAACGACATCGTAGACTGGGGGGCGGAAAACGAAATGTAACTGGCGGGATGACCATCACCCGCCGCCATCTGCATCCGAAGTCTCTCTATCTTACTTTTCTTCTCGACGCTGAACCCTCCTACGGCAAGACATCACAATGGACATGCAGAGCAAAGCATACGAAGTATTAATTATAATGTGCATATTAAACATGTAGCGCGCTAATTGCGATCAATACGTTATCTGTCACCTTGTCCCAGTTCCAAATGTACTCTCGATGGTGAAATAAATATGGTGCAAAATATTTCTGATTTGCACGCTGACAAACCCACAAATGTGTCTCGTCATTTACCGGAGTAATACCGAAACATCTACCAGTAAATCAGATTAACTGTGGACAGTTGTCAGAACCAGCAGATCACAGTAAACATCTTAAAT
The DNA here is from genome assembly GCA_964017155.1 of Oasisia sp. SBJ-2009. Lineage (NCBI taxonomy): Eukaryota > Metazoa > Annelida > Polychaeta > Sabellida > Siboglinidae > Oasisia > Oasisia sp. SBJ-2009. The sequence continues at coordinate 27,176,866 of OZ024865.1, forward strand.
TGCGCTTCCAAAACATGCGTACCTGCATGCTCCATGTACAGCTTATTAGTGGGTTTGCTCTTCAGGTATTGTTCCGTTACTGGGCCATCAACAGGGCCGCCGGCTTCACTCGCAAGGATCACATCTTCTTGCATATCGGACAATTCTGCGTCTAAACCAATCGGTTCGCTGGCGGCGAAATGTGAGACAATACATATTATTATCGCTGGCATATCCAAACATCGCATTCCACTAATTATGTTCTCTCGTGTTTTGGTCCTAAATAAATAAACAAACACTAGCGAACACAATTTAAACACAACATACGACAAAATGTATAGGAACATTCCATTATTTTCCACATCCATTTCTGATGGTGTGACGTACAGTTGATAGGCTACAGGGTCACGTCATGGATAGATCCGTTGTACGCAATAACAACGAAGACACCTTCAAGCAGATTCTACCAGTCTATGAATACCTATGGTCTATGGATGCAATGTACGAACACTGGACCACTTGTGAACTACCATGTTATTATGTGCTGATGATCGGCATGTTTGCCACTAATCAAACGGAATTGGGCGCTAGTTGGTGGCCATTGCTGAAAGGCATGTGTACTTGACATCTAGTACAGAATGCACAGGTAATGAAAGGTATTTTGTAGTAATATTAGCCGAGTTACTCAATGATGCTTGAAAAAAGACAGTCACCCTGCTAAAACTATTGATCAATACGCAAATGTTTCCAATATGTCCCAGAAACAGAAATTTGTATATGTTGAGCCCAGACGAAATTAATGAAAAAGTCTAAATCCACGAACCACCCCAATGGCCCCGTAGACCACATGCAAAATGTCAGCTCTATACACACAGCACTGATGGAGATGCGGGTCCACTTACACAAGTACAGAAAATACTGTTATATAATACATATCAACGATATAACACTTGCAATTTGGCCTTGCGTTTTTTAGCTGTTTTCGTTTTTGACGTCGTCTTCGTTTTGCTTGCCGCTTTCGGTTTAGTTTTTCTCTCTGAAGTCTTCTTTGGCAACTGCTAAAGAATTAAGTATCATTAGATCAACTATACTTTCAAACGATCTCACAATGAAAGCTTCCACGAGTAGATGTTCTGGGAGCGGGTGTTGTGAGCTACGTTTCTAATGTGTTGTTCCGGGGATATAGAGCCTAATCCAGACACACACACGCACGCACGCACGCACGCACGCACGCACGCACGCACGCACGCACGCACGCACGCACGCACGCACGCACGCACGCACACACACTCGTTCTTGATGTTACTTGTCATGTTGTAACATTAAGCGTTATTGCATAGATGGTTTGCTTGAATTAAACTTAATATCAGTAAATAATTTAGTACAGTGTGAGATAAACGGTTCGCTATTAGTTAATTTGTAATACGCTTTTATTACAATTATTGTATTAAAAACCGACATGCACTAGAGCTGTCCAATGCGTATTGGCAATAGTATTGGTGGGGCGACAACCACAAAACTAAATGCACGCGCATGACACACATACAAATGGTGCCCTGCGTGCGTGCGTGCGTGCGTGCGTGTGTCAGTGTGTCAAATATACTTTTTTCTCATGGGTGTGGATGTGTCGATGATGGAGCTACATGTAGTCATTGTAGACCTAGCAGTACCCAATAGCAGTATAGTAAAATATTTAAGAAGAGACAATGTTCAATAAAAAAAATTATGGCACTAGATAATGGTGATTGGTTTAATTAACCATCATGTAAAATAGCTACGCACACTTCTGTCGACATTGGTGCTGCTGCTGCTGAACTTCAGTTTACGCCGCGACCGAGGACTGCTTCGGACTGGCACTGGCCGCGCTTCTCCGGCGGAGTTCGATTTCCGGGGTAGATTTCTAGTGGACGACGTTTCAGACGCCGGTTCATTTTTCTTAGTCTTCGAGCGCCGAGGCGTCTTGTTGCGTGCGTGAACTTTATCTTCGCTATATCGACGCCCGCGTTGGTCAA
>OZ024865.1:27183856-27193856 GCA_964017155.1 Oasisia sp. SBJ-2009
CCTTACAGACATAAAAGTTTTACCTTCAGTTTCTCAAAATAAAATGCCACTTTGAGAAGATTTTTAACATATTGGTTTGTTTTTAAAAGTTCAAAATGCGACTAGACAACCTCGTAACTTAATTATTTTGTTTCATTGTATTCTAAGACGTCTTAAGCAAACTCTTACCAAATATTATTAGTGTCACTTCAAAACTTCTAAAGAAATTATTAATTCAAAACGACCATGTAGCAACCGATCCAGCCACCTTAAATACATAGGATTTCGTGTCTACCTAGAGTATTCAAGATTCCTCTCTTGAACATGTCTCGACACATGACTGTTGCCTGCAAATCTAATTACCTTTATTATTTATACTTACTGGAATAGCGTCATAACGGGATTAGCTCTTAAGCGGTTATGATATTGCTGCTCTGAACGCCGCTGTACGATGTCAATAATTGCCGTTACTGCGGAGTCGGTTCTCCTACCAATTTGGCTTACATACTAAAACTGGTATCATTCCGGAGGATTGTGGATGGTTAGCAATTTATAAATTTTCATTACGTTTCTTCGGAATACCGGCGACTGAAAGTCATTCAGACAATATTATTCACAATTACATAGGCAATTACTGATGGAGAGAGATTGAGAAAAGGAGAGAGGGAAAACATTGAGAGCGATGGAGGAACAGATATGTAGGGGATAGGGTGGAAGAGAGAGAGAGAGAGAGAGAGAGAAAGATAGAAAGAAAGAAAGAAAGAAAGAGAGACAGGGGAGACAGCGAGAGGGAGAGAGAGGAGAAAATGGTGAAAGAAGGGGTGGATGCGGAATATAGCAGACAGACAATCAGGCAGATAGACAGACACAGACAGACAGACAGACAGACAGACAGACAGACAGACACAGGAAGACAGAGGCAGATAGAAACAGAAGACACGTGAGGCGAAAAAAAGCAGAGGCAAAAAGACATAATCTCAGAAGACTTCTGCTATATCAAGTGTTGTTTGAAAATTGTCAAGGCCTTGATACTTTATTTTCAATTCTCAATTTGTTTAATTCCAAACGTAGAGCCAAACGTAGGATTAGTGGCACAACATCGCAGCATCTTACACATTTACCACATGTGTGAGATCGATTAATTTCTCTTATCACAACATGTTAAACATTTACATTTCCCTGGCACCCTACACCTAGTAAACTGGACCTCCTGACAGGTACAAGCAAACTGAGGTGAAACAATGTAAACTAATTATAACTTAATATAATATGATACCGAAGCCCCAATGGAGCTAGTGGTAGATTCCAACCACAAGGCTATCAATTGTAAGAGATATTCATAGCTCTACACCAACTAAGACCTCGTCACACAGAATCCTCCGTTGAACGACTATTGCCCAGTCATGTCATTGCATTTAATAATCAGCCAATACTTGGGCTCTCATTAGGCCCGCTCCTGTGTGTGCGCTGCCTATTGCACGGAAGCCAGACGGTTATTAGCGAGCGTTGTATTGTTCTCGTCACGAAGCGTAATGGTACACTAAGACTTGTCAAAAGGATAAGCCTTCTGAATTGCTGCCATGTTGTAAAGGTTACACGCTTACATTTATCATAGTGTGTGTGCTATCCGTGGCCACAGTTTGATATAAGACAAACACGTCTTACTATTGCATAACAATCCAGGGCTGTTACTTTGGCCAAGCCTTCAGCATTATATGCTTGTACTATTACAACCGGTCGCGAGCTGAGAGCTATCGGTAAGTAAAATCTAATTAACAGAGCAAACACACCTTTCAATATACAGCACTTAGAAAGTAATTATTAGTTTAAATTGGCCATATAAATACGAAGGTACATATTCCAACATAGTACTATTAAGCCATTTTAGAAGAAGAAAACAATACTATATTGATGAACTACGAGTAAGTCCTATTTGTAGCTATTACTCGTAGTAGAATAATTGCACGCAAAATGACGTGTACATCAGTGAATGATACAAACGTGTAACGATGCAGGTTTTCATAAATACATTTTTGTTGCGAACCTAGCCCGGTAGAGAGGCCCAAAATTCGATTTAGCATTATGGAATAGCGGTTTTTAACCACAGTTTGATCGCAAGACCACATTGAATTGGTCACCAAGAGATTCACAAACTATGTGACCCCGAAGTTGATTTTATCGCCCCGCTCTGATATGCGAAACGAAGCATTTATGGCATATTTTGCATGAATATTTGTTATAATATGTATACCATATTCAAATTCACGCGACAAGTGATATTGGAAAATAATAATTAATTTTAATTGTTTGGTACTTCCGAAACTTCGTCGTGCGCACAATTGTAATTTATTTTATTGTTTTAATTCACTCCTTACAGTAGCGTTCAAAATACACTTTTACACACACACACACACACACACACACACACACACACACACACACACACACACACACACACACACACACACACACACACACACACACACACACACACACACACACACACACACACACACACACACACACACACACACACACACACACACACACACACACACACACACACACTCGTTATTACCACCAGTAGGTAGGTCTGTCAACAGAATTAGCGTGTTCGACCAGCAGTGATTGGTGAGGTCGTATAATCGTCTCGACTTCGTCCGCAATCTTTGATTGCATGTTGCAAGAGTTGTCCTCTTTTGACATCGACAAACAAAAGAACGACTCTGAATTGTCGAACAACCGCATATTGCATGCAACACTTTTAATAAATGTTCTAATTATAATCGTTTATTTATGGCGTGCTTTGTTATTTTTTTATTATTTTTTTTCTAATTAGTTTTGTCATTTGTCATAATTGTTTGAAGACAAGAAGGAATCGCTACCGGAGATTAAGAATCGCCAATCTTTTCTTGTTCTCCTCTTGGCATCCCTGTCGTCAGGGGTGAGGTTGACCATGGTTACCATCGTTTTTTCTTCGTCTTTTTTTCTCACTTTTCTCTCAGCACGTTCTCTGTCAAGTCTGTTTTCGCAAACCTGCCCTTTCTCCTAAAAACCGCTGATAAAGTTTGGTATATATATAGAAACGCATTCGTCCATCTGTTAATGCTAAGACACATTCCAAAAGAATGGATGACAACTACTTCTCTGTCCTTCTTTTATAGGAATACCTATGTTTTCTGTATATTTCTGGAATAGCAGTAACACTTCCCGACACAGCAGTAGACAGCGAGTCTATTAACGCGCAACAACATGCATGTACAACGGTGCACTCACGTCACCAGCGTTCAAATTGGCCCCGTATTGATCTCATACAATTTCACGTATCCAGCGACACAAAGGCAAAGGCTGCTCGTGATTATTGAACAGCGATTTACTGGCGGTAAGACTTGGCGGCTAGCAACGTCTCGCTTGGACCGACGCCGTGGACACAGAGACCACCAAGTAGATGTGTGCTTGTGGCGTACGTGGATTGTTATCATATGCTGTATTTTAAATGACCTCCATTTGACAGTGGATCGCTGAAGCCAAGCATCCCCAGAAGTGTAAAGGACATATTTGTGGATGTGAGTACTTTTTGCGTTAGGGCCATCGGTTACAGCCTCAGTAAACCGTCAGGCTGTGCGTGTAATGTGACCGTAAAGCTTTGTGGTGACATGTAACTTTTCACCGAACAGCGCTGTGCGAGGCTTTGGCTACTGCGAAGTTGTGGTGTTCACGTGTTTTCATAGCATGTGTACTTGCGGCTGGTTGATTATAGTCGGGGCGCACGGTGGTCGAAGTGGACACCTCGTGCTATTTTTGGTTGCCCTGTTGTTTTCTAAACTTCAAACCTTTACAATAACCCAGAGGGCAACCCTCTGAAATCAGTGTACCTCACTCCGAAAATCGCACTTAAATTCAGACGTATAGGGTGCCGGAATGGCTGTTTAGTCACAATTGCTATTTGTTTTTCTCATAGTTTGTTTAGCGCTACAAAGCTAGTTTTTATGGCAAACTATTCGTATTGCAGAGGAGCATAAACACAATAAATATCTTATTGAAATGTACATTTTATGGCAACAGATTAAGCAATATGTTAAAATAAACACTTCCGTTTCGTCATCGACATCATGTAACGTTTACCATAGTTCTCTTAATATATATTCAAAATATATGTTTAACATATCAAAATGATCCCCATTCATTCCTCTGTTGTTATATACCACGACATTTTAAAATGTATCAGCACATCACATGTTTTTGAACTAACATATACGTCACCCTTCATTTTGGATTGACGTAATGTTTTGACACAAAATGGGAATAACTAGTAAAATGGGGAGCCTACAGGATCGATAGGGGGCGGTGATATGCAACTCAGGCATGTGATGTAATCGGGCTAATTACGTGCACGCGCTGTTTGATTACTTGTTCAGTTTATCTTTGAATTCTTTAGGTTCCAACTGTTATTCGTGCATAGTCGGGGAGCACGGGGGTTGAAGTGGACACCTCGTGCTATTTTTGGTTGCCCTGTCGTTTTCTAAAGTTCAAACCTTCCTTAATAATATTCCGGAGGGCAACCCTCTGAAATCAGTGTACCTCACTCCGAAAATTGCATTTATATTCAGGCTTATGTGGTCTCTTAATGGCCGCGCTGCATATATTTCTCTTTTCACATTTTCCCAGTAAATGTGTGACAACAAACATAAGTGTAGTATCAAATAATCAGGAATTACGAGAACTAATATGTATGGCAATATCATATTGATATGTTTATTTATTAGGAAACCAGGTACAAAACATTGGACAATATATCGAAAAATCAGCTCAGTTTCGCAGTTGACATCACACAACAGGAGTTATAATTACCTTAATATGTAATCAAGATATTTATGTAATATATCACAATGATGTACATTCATTTACCTACTGGATTATGCAAAGCAGTGGTAAAATAGTGGTATGTTATACGCAATCACGAGCCGAACATGTACCCCACCCCCTAAGTGTTGCGCAATCGTGACGTGACCAAATCGGAGTGGATTTCATTGATTGTATCAATTTCGCGTTTCTTAGTGTAATAATGCACTAGTAAAGACTGATGCATACCCTACTGCTGGTTATTAATGCAATGTTTGTTAAGGCAATATAAAATTATGATAACACGCATTATTCGAAATAAAAAACACATCAAGGTGTTACTCAATCACATCTTATACATTGTTCTGAGTAATCTGTGTCACTCTTGTCATAGCCATTTTTTTCAACAAGAATTCAAACAGGTATTACTCGCCCATATTTGATATATTTCCCATAATAAAAATGTATATATTTTAAGGCAACGAGAAACAAACAATTGAAGAATAAGTAGAAAAACATTTCCGTTTTGTCGTCGATATCATATAAATGTACCGTAGTCACCTTATTACATATTCAAGCTATATAATGAGTGAATATATCAAAGGTATCCCCATTCATTTCTCGGTTGATTTATACCATACAATTGTAAAATACATTTGAACATCACTTGTTCTAGAATCAACATGTACAGTGTATACTTCTCCACCTCATTTTGGTTTGACGTTAGATTTTAACATCATCTCTGGAATAACTTGAATATATAAATACGTTGCGTCTAATAAGTAAATGATATGTAACGTATTCTTGTTTTCAAATACATGAGGTATGTTATCATGTTTGAATGACATGTTTTGCAGCGTATCAGTCATTTTAACTTAGTTTGGTGTCTACGGTGTTTTACCGACAACAAATACGAAACTAACAAAATAAACACAACGGGTACTTATGATTACCGATTATATGGTATGTGACATCACTACATTTGACAATGTCTAAAAAACGATAACTTCTCGTCTGCATAAGCTATTCTGATTGTTGAAGATAACAATTTGGTGACGGCAAGGACGACGAATTTCGCACTGTTATCATCATAACGTATTGAATCTTTTTGTTGTCGAGCGCCATACCTTCTCAAATTGAATCACACTACATTTCTTTGTGCGAAAAGCTTAAAGCCAGATTACTTGTAAAGATGAGGACTATACATTTGCAACCTATATGTGATCAATAGTTTCAGTTGATGATTGTGGCATGGCAATTTTGCCGTTCGTCATCCATAAAGAAAGTAGAGCTCGGAAGCAACCACTATCAATGTTGGAATGCTTTCTACACAACACTGGCTCCAACAGTGCCAGCCACATGCTTTATATATGGTTTAATGATCCAGCCTGTGTATCTGAGGTATCATTCCATTTCAAAGAAGTGATGAACCATCTGCAGTCTAACAATCCCACGAAGATGGAAACCAGCAAATGATCAATCAAGCATGCGTAAAAACAGCACATGATCAATCCCGTCACGGTAGACTCCAGCAACATACTAAATATTGCCACGAAATAGTGAGCCACTGTAACTATCATGAAAACTCTGGAAATTGTGAAAATTATTTGCAAAACTGAGCTCCAGGAATATTTGAATGACAACGCAATGTCCAAACGGTACGTGACAGCATATTTGAAGAACTGCATCCTCAAAAACATCTTACTGTGCTGCAGAAGCAGACGTAGCAGCTGATCAATGAAGTTGTCATGCTGATACGCCTTCTTCATCAGAAAGGTATTGGGGAAATGTCAATCTTGAGGAAACCATCGGAGAATATGAATGTTCTAAGGTACCGCAAGCTTTGTTTGAGTCAAATGGATCGATGCGTCAAGGCTGTAAGGCTTGAGGTTGACAGCTGTGGTGAAAGAGACTCACTTGAAGATGGATAACTTATTAGATATCGGTTGGAAGACACATTTGGAACCAGTATCTTTGACGGTGCCGCCTTTACCAGAACTTTCACAATGGTATACAAGTTACGTGTCGCCAGCAAATGCCCTTGTAATTGTTCTTGCGCTAAATGCCAAGTACCGCGTTGTGCTGCTTGCAAGTGCAAACGGAACGATACCAAATGTAGGCGAGTAATACCTGTTCGGACTCTTGTTGAAAACAATGGCTGTGATAAGAGTGACACATGTGACTCAGAACAATCTTTAAGATGTGATTGAATACCACCTTGGTATGATTCTATTTTCGAATAATGTTATCATAATTAATTTTTATGTTGTCTTAACAAACATCGCATTAATAACCAGCAGTAGATTATGCATCAGTACTCTGTCTTTAATAGTGTATATTACCCTACGGAACGCGAAAATGATACAATCAATGAAATCTACTCCGATTTGCGTCACGTCACGATTGCGCAACACTTAGGGGGTTGGGTAGATGTTTGGCTCGTGATTACGTATAACGTAGCACTATTTTACTATGGCTTTGCAGTATTCAGTAGGTAATTGAATGCACATCATTTTGATATATTACACAAGTATATTGATTTCATATTAAGGTAACTATAACTCCTTTTGTGTGATGTCAACTGGGAAACCGAACTGATTTATCGTTATTTTGTCCAATATTTTGTATCTGGCATCTTGAAAAATAAACGTATCAAAAAGCTATTGCCATAAATAATAATTCTCGTCATTCCTGATTATTTGATACTACACTTAAATTTGTTGTTATACAGTTACTGTGAAAATGGGGAAAGAGAAATGTATACAACTGGGCCATTAAGGACATGAATATAAACGCAATTTCCGGAGTGAGGTACACTGATTTGAGAAGGTTGCCCTCTGGAATATTGTTCGGGAGGGTTTGACGTTTAATAAAATACACGACAACCAAAAATAGCACGAGGTGTCCACTACCTCCAAAATTTGGATCCGTGCGCCCCGCCTATTAGCATCATTAAGTGCATGACCAAGCCACGTTGTTATTAAATTTGTGTTTCTGTGTGTTCATGAACGAGTGTTCGTTCCCGGGTCTCGTATGCTACCCTTCTACATAGGCTCAAGTCCCGAGAATGCAATTCAAATGGTTAACGCGAATCAAACAATATGCAAACTCTATTTAGTTTGATTCAATTCGACGTAGTCAACAGTCATTATTATTGTTATTAATATACCAACAAATGTATTTCAGCAACTGACTGACAAGACAATAATTCACGCCGCTGACAAGGAACACAAATTCTATAGCGAAGTAACACTGCTTCTTCTAGCAACCAACAGAGGAGAGAGACGAATTCTCCAAACGGCGGCCTTACCAGCAGCGTCTGATTCGCGAGAGTTCATCACAAGCGTAACCGGAAACACAACTAGCTAAACCGGAAACGAATTCCGCATTTACCGCTTCACCAGAAATCGCAACTCGCCAGCATATATTCCTGAAAAACGCAGTTCTGTTACAACAGACGCTGACACTATACTCTCCAGCAATGCCGTTGCCGATCAAGTGTGTTATGTGTTTCGGGTTAACGTGTTTGATTCTCGGGTTCCTTTTCCTCGCCACTTTTAGCAGCCACTTGATGCCGGCCGTTATATACACAGCCAAGTTTAAAAAGGTCGCGTGCACTGTGACGTCAAGCGATTATTACCCAGAAGACAGCTGTTGCGATTTGAGTACGCCGACCGAGGAAAAGCCTTGCAAGATCATCTACCCTTGCCTACGGGTGATTGTCGCCGTCATTGAGGACGGAGACACGGTGGCAGACAACGCGACACTGTACGACTCCTACACAACCATCTACTACCAGCCGAAGGAGGGCTCGGTAAGTGTTGTCTTTACAACTTGATACAGTAGGCATATATATAACCAACGTACCAATAATAGATACAGTTCTAACAATAACAACAGTACTAACACAAGATACAGTTCTAACAATAACAACAGTACCAACACAAGATACAGTTCTAACAATAACAACAGTACCAACACAAGATACAGTTCTAACAATAACAACAGTACCAACACAAGATACAGTTCTAACAATAACAACAGTACCAACACAAAATACAGTTCTAACAATAACAACAGTACCAACACAAGATACAGTTCTAACAATAACAACAGTACCAACACAAAATACAGTTCTAACAATAACAACAGTACCAACACAAGATACAGTTCTAACAATAACAACAGTACCAACACAAAATACAGTTCTAACAATAACAACAGTACCAACACAAGATACAGATTTAACAATAATAACAATACCAACACAATACACACATACACATACACATACACATACACATATACAAACAAGCACACTTGCACACTTGCACACATACACACATGCACACATGCACACATGCACACATACACACATACACACATACACACATACACACATACACACATACACACATACACACATACATACATACATACATACATACATACATACATACATACATACATACATACCCCATCATCACCACTGAACCAGTGAGCCAGGTGCCGGCTCTGACCCATACACCTCTGTACCCAGTGTTCCATGTACACATGCGGCACGACCTACGATGAGTCGAAGAAGATCACGGACGCCTTCCGCGCCCAGTACGGTGCCGTCGGCAGTTCCATCGACTGCTACTACAAGCACGGAGAGCCGGAGACAGCCTTGCGCTGGCGCCGGTCAAACAGCTTCTTCATCGAAATGACCATCCTGTCGCTTGCGCTGGTATGGAAGTACTTCTTATCTGTCTCGTCCGTCCGTCCGTCCGTCCGTCCGTCCGTCCGTCCGTCCGTCCGTCCGTCCGTCCGTCCGTCCGTCCGTCCGTCCGTCCGCCCGCCCGTCCGCCCGCCCGCCCGCCCGCCCGCCCGCCCGCCCGCCCGCCCGCCCGCCCGCCCGCCCGCCGGCCCGCCCGCCCGCCCGCCCGCCCGCCCGCCCGCCCGCCCGCACGCCAATGGCGTGAAGTTGTTCGTTTAAAGAAACGATAGAAACAAGTTAACTGTTGAGACATATTTTAGCTTTATAATAAAGATGTTCTTGTCGTCAAAAAAAATGTAATCGTTGGGGTGATTATTTAATAATCCTGTTCGATCCCCGCAGATCGCCGCTGGTTCGGCCATTACGTCATACGCCTACTGGAAGCAGGCCCGCAGTGACGCCGGAGACGACTTGAAAGTG
>OZ024865.1:27196356-27371356 GCA_964017155.1 Oasisia sp. SBJ-2009
ACCAACTAAGCCTCATAACTACAGGTGTAGAAAAAGTTGCTAACGGCGTTTGCATACGGCCGAACAAACCCGTAAGTGGCATGCATGTCAAAAAACCAATAACATTAGGCTAAAAAGTATACATGGGCACCCGTACAGGCTATCAAAGCTACATGAAATGCCCCGCCTAAGCAGAAAACGGTCGTGCGCTACATAAAACCCACACACACTAAAGCGATATAGTTGCAACCCCAGTGCGAAGATGAAATGCCACCTAGAAGGCAAGAGGCCCAGTTAATGCAAACAGCGAATGTGAACCTTAAGCATAACACGTGATGATTAAAAAGCGCACAACCTGATAATTTGCAACAAATGAAATCTAGACCATGTTAATTGTTATAAGATTATATACCGACATATGTCAGTAACGCAACAGCGACACGTTGTAGGTTGCCACTACCAACTAAGTACATGTAAAGAGCAAGGTGTGTTACATGGAATGCCCCACCTAAGTAGAAAACATCCTGATAACCTAGCGAAGGACACCTTCAGCGATGAATAGCACCCGAGAAATGATGACGTCTAGAATGAGTAATACACTTCTGTATGTGACAGGGAATGTCCCACCTAAGCAGAAAACATTCAGTCACATGTTAGATGATTTTGGTATGTAACAAGTGGATGTATATAAGCATTGGTGTTCCAAATGCCCCACCTAAGTGGAAAACACAAGTTTTCGGATCTGCCGTCCGCAGTGTCATGGTCCGAGCTATCCAACGAGTCCGAGGTATCCAACGAGTCCGAGCTGTCCAACGAGTCCGAGCTGTCCAACGAGTCCGAGCTATCCAACGAGTCCGAGCTGTCCAACGAGTCCCATCTATCCAACGAGTCCGAGCTGTCCAACGAGTCCTAGGTGTCCAACGAGTCCGAGCTGTCCAACGAGTCCGAGCTGTCCAACGAGTCTCAGCTATCCAACGAGTCCGAGCTGTGAGACGAGTCATCTGTCAGTCTCGCAGGTATCCGAGTTGACCTCGTGAAGCATCGACGTGTAGATGGAGGGCCACATTACCTCACAGGTTTAACCTTAGGTATTGCAGAAATACGAAAACACAGCAGCGCAGTATTTCGTTCACACAAAAGAAATATGAATATACGGGCACCATGCCGTGATGTCAGCCTGTGACAGGTAGCACACATATGTTTGTGGCCATGCCATAATAACCTGAGACAAGAAAGTGGCAAAGTGAATCCAATACACTGTATTAACCTCAGGTAATTGAAGTGTGCAGCAATAGCGCACCTATAAAAGTTAGAAAACACATTAACGTAAGGAGGTCAATACAGCAATGTAACGCGACCAACTATCATATGCCAAAATGTGTTATACAGCAACACCTGGTTCCATATAACAAGATGACATGTCCACAAGGAACCCTATTTGTGTGGGACATCATCAAGCCTGTTACATAATAGAAGGTGAGAACGTGGATGTGGAGACTCATCCTCACCGCCCTGGTCCAACAGCAGTGGATGTCCAAAAGGAAAACCTGTTGATGAAATCAGGCTCGAAAGAATAAACATCGTCACCCTGGGCCGACCACAAAGCACGCCCGACAGTAAATGTGTGGTCTATAACAGCCTGCTGAATGCATACCGGCACGAACGCATATATGGGAGTGGAACAAACGACATCTCCCTGGGTCGACCACAGTCAACCCAAACAATGTATGTGTGGTCTCCAACAGGGTGGTCATGCATACAGGCACAAACACATATATGGGAGCGGCACAAACATCATCTTCTTGCGGCGACCACAGTCAACCCAAACAAGATATATGTGGTCACCAACAGGGTGTTCAAGCATACCGGCATGAGCGCATATATGGGTGTGGAACATAACATCATCGTCACACTGGGCTGACCACAAAGCACGCCCAACAATACATGCGTGGTCAACAGCATGTGCCATTCAAAAGGAGAGGCATTAATGTAATCATGCAGGTAGCATGTATGGGTGTGGATCAAGTCCACATCAACCTGTGCAACAATCGACATTTTGTCCGTAACATGTCCGGTTTAAAACTGAATAATGTGGGTCTGGAAATAAATCCTCATCATGGATTGACCATCTGCAGACCCAGTAAACATGTGCAGGTGTAGTGCTAGTAAAGAAAGCAAAGAATAGAACACACATTATTGAAGTATGTAGACTTGCTAACCAAGTGTAGCGCTACATGGGTACATGGTCCGTAACAAATTGTGATGGTGAAGTATTACCTCCATTATAATTTTGTAACAAATAAACATTAACTCCATGTCATATATCGATCAGACCGGCCGGCAGCCAGGTAGGCTAGTACGAAATCCTGAAAGTAATAAATAATATGTGCAGTTGGTAGGCACCCTAATCAAACCAAGGCCTCAGGATATCACCTATTAAAAAGGAGTAAGTATCAAAACACAACGCCAAATCTACTTAACGACTTGACACGGCAAATACAGCTGCTGCCTAGAAAATGGAGTGAATTTGCCAACACTGTTGTGTGAGGAGTATATAATAACATCTCGACGCAGAGATCTGTAATACATGGTCAAACCAAGTTCATTCAACGGCACGCCCTCTGCCAAAAGATATTGTTGCCAGTTTTCCAGGAGACCCTGGTGACGGAGGAATTGATTGGGGCGTGTGTACCGAGGACCGGCTACATAAATTATCTTTTTTCAACGAAGTATTGGAAGATACAACACTGTAATTGAAGTCAACGGGTCGGTGATACCTGCCAGTCGACAACCTGCGGAAAATTCCAACATTACCACCTGTGTGACATGATAAAAGGATATCAATAGACGCGCCGCAGCCCTCTACAAAACGTGAAACCCGGCGACAACTCATCCGTCCCAATATCACGGAAGCCAACATGAGGGCGCATGCAGCCAAACAAAAGCGTCTTCTGTTCCAAGTGGGCAGTTGTCATTCCTCCCTGCCATGTAAGGGAGATAACATGACCACCGGGACACAGTGCGAAATTGCGGGTGTCCTCCCGGTTCATAAACTGTAATCTCCGGAAAAAAACCTGTGTCCGTAAAACACAATGGTGACAGGGTAACATGCGGTGTTCATGATGACTGATCAGACACAAGCATAACATCGTATATTGTGGCATAGGAGCCTGATCGGGCTATATAGCGTCTAAAAATATTGACGTTGGCCCCTTTGGACAAGTTTGTGTAGTAGCAAACGATAAGTGGTCACCGATGGCAACGAAACAACGTTATTGCATAATCGCCAGGTGGCGATACGTGTAAAAAAAAAGGGGGGGCGTAAAATGTACTAGTAGATCCGCTGAATGGCTGTACGGAATCAAAGAGATCGTAGCGGGAGTCTTAAACACCCATACCGTCGTGGACTGGTGCAATTGAAGTTAACACACCTGTAAATATAACGTTATGGCACACAAGGCAAAAGGAACATGCAGGCACTCCAGCAAACAACGATCTGAAATGTTTGAAAAGTACTCGGTCATGAAGACATGAACGATAACGTGTAATACTAACAGCGTTGCAAAGAACGCGACGAGATAAAACTGAAACTGAAAGTGCGGTAGTAAGCAGGTGGAATCGAAGAAATTACGTTAATAACACCACAATGAAGCCGTATTGGCAATCAAGTACGCTGACGTGGCCTGGAAGAGGCACAGCCCAAACGGCAAATGCATTACACGGCCATAACAAGGCACAGCCCGAATGGCGAAACAATTACACAGCCTGTAAACAGGCACACACAGAAGGGCATAAAATATCCAATTACACGGCCTTAAAAAAGGCACAGCCAAAATGGCAGAGAAGTGACAATTACACGGCCTTAAAAAAGGCACAGCCATAATGCCATAAAATATCCAATTACACGGCCTTAAAAAGGCACAGCCATAGTGGCATAACATTTCCAATTACACGGCCTTAAAAAAGGCACAGCCACAATGGCATAAAATATGCAATTACACCGCCTTAAATGTGGCACCGCCATAATGGCATAAAATATGCAATTACACCGCCTTAAATTTGGCACCGCCGTAATGGCATAAAATACCAAATTACACGGCCTTAAAAAGGCACAGCCATAAGGGCATAACATATCCAATTACACGGCCTTAAAAAGGCACAGCCAGAATGGCATAAAATATCCAATTACACGGCCTTAAAAAGGCACAGCCAGAATGGCATAAACTATCCAATTACACGGCCTTAAAAAGGCACAGCCAGAATGGCATAAAATATCCAATTACACTGCCTTAAAAAGGCACAGCCAGAATGGCATAAAATATCCAATTACACGGCCATAAAAAGGCACAGCCAGAATGGCATAAAATATCCAATTACACGGCCTTAAAAAAGGCACAGCCAGAATGGCATAAAATATCCAATTACACGGCCTTAAAAAGGCACAGCCAGAATGGCATAAAATATCCAATTACACGGCCTTAAAAAGGCACAGCCAGAATGGCATACAATATCCAATTACACGGCCTTAAAAAGGCACAGCCAGAATGGCATAAAATATCCAATTACACGGCCTTAAAAAGGCACAGCCAGAATGGCATGAAATATCCAATTACACGGCCTTAAAAAGGCACAGCCAGAATGGCATAAAATATCCAATTACACGGCCTTAAAAAGGCACAGCCAGAATGGCATAAAATATCCAATTACACGGCCTTAAAAAGGCACAGCCATAATGGCATGAAATATCCAATTACACTGCCTTAAAAAGGCACAGCCAGAATGGCATAAAATATCCAATTACACGGCCTGAAAAAGGCACATCCATAATGGGAACAACTTACAATGACATGACCTGAAACAGGCACAGCCATAATGGCAGAAAATGTACAATGACACGGCCTGAAAAAGGCACAGCTGAAATGGCAAAGTGACAATTACAAGTCCTTAACTGACAAAGACACATGGATGTGAAAAAATCACCGCCATAATGGCAGGAAAGTTACATTTGCAAGTCATGGAAAAATCACAGCCTTACAAGCAGATAATATACAAAGACAGGTGCACGAACAAGGCACAATGTAAACCAGCGAAGCAGGTAACGGTCTGGAAAATGCAACGCCAGTAAGTAACAGTCCCCACAGGATACACCGGGAGGATACAAAGCAAGTAGCAAAGCAATGATTACATGTGTTATGATTATACATGGAAAAAAAATTTGGCACAGTGTCTATTGCACTGTGCAAATGCGTTATGCAATATATTTGAACTAATTATAAGTAAACATGAAAACAATGGAACATCATTTACCCTTTTTTTTAAATTGGTATTGTATGTATAATGTAGTAGTAATTGTAGTATAGCAGTATAGTATAGGTAGTTGTTGAAATAAATTTAATTCAAATTCAATTTAATTAAAGCAGCGCCCACGTGTCGAAGAACAGTAAAGGAGCTACTAGTTATTTTCTGTAGCAAGAACGATCCCGCGAACACTGTGGACAGATTTCTGATTTCCTCCGTCGTTTAAATGGACCCAGTCTAAAAAATACTGCGGCCAGTTCGACAACACCCGTCACCCGTGATAGGACCAAAATTGTACTTATGTCATGAGATGTGGTGACGACGAACATGTATGTATTTAAGATATAGGAAGACACGGGTATTAAACTCATCATCGAGGCGATAGGGAGAAATGTCAGAATCGCGGTAAAACATATGGGAAATAACCACTGCCATCAGTGAGATATGACGGGGAAAGTATCACTTTATCGCCCACGTCAACAATATAGAATACAGGGAGGGGTAGTCAATAAGTGGTGCCAAAGTCAATAAAAACGACATCCCGACTGGCACTTATAATATCCCGGGTTAGGGAGTATAGCCAAAGCCCCGTTAACTCCCCTCTCAAAAGAAAGATAGCTTGATATCGCTCATCCAGAGCGAGGTTCATGGACCGATGCGATGGTCGAAGACGCCCGAGGCGAACAAAGGATTAACGCACAACAGCGATATTAATCATCGCCATTAGTGCGATTCGCACGGGCAGTGACAACATAAACGGTCAACAAATTTGCGACGACATAGTACTGAACAACAGAATGATAAATGTCGCAATAAACGGAACCTCGTAACATAATTGTTTAACAACAATCGAGAGCAAATCAATATTTACCCTTTCAAACTCGAGAACTATCGAAAGAGAGGCTGGACACTGAGCTTGTCAGCGTCCTAATTTGTTTACCGTATACACCCGAATATAAGCTCTGGTTTTGTTGCCCACATAAATGCCTTTTGAGTTTCATTCAAAAGGTGTTTATATATATATATATGACGCGGCACACCAAAACCAGGCGCATATATATATATATATATATATATATATATATATATATATATATATATATATATATATATATATATATATATGTACGTACGGACAATGCCTATCATCACCGACTTCGCTGTTGCAATGACTCCGAGCACTGATGCGCATCTGTTCCTGTTCCGTTCGCGGCGCCTATTCCTTCTCTTTCATCTGCTTCTGGGTGAACTTCTGTAGCTCTAAATGTCGCCGGCATTTCTCGTACTCCATTTCGTGGTGTGTCACATGGTCGACCATGTTCTGTCGTCGCAAGGTGCTGTCCAACGGCCCAGGACCGCCATCTCGTGTGCCCAGAGGCGCAGTAAACAACCGCAACGTCTCCACTTCTGTCTGACCAGGTGGCGCCACTGTGCCGGCTGCAGCATCATTGAGGACCGAGTCAAGTACATGTGAACCAGTGTGTCACTAGTTGTCTCCTTTGTGCGGGTTCCGTCTCCCAGCAAACGCGAGTCACCGGAACTATATTTATCATCTTGGCGATGTGCATCATGAAGGTGTATGCCATGACCGCTTGATTTTTAAGGGTTCCTATACTCCATATTTTCACTCTCAAACAATTCCTATTTGTCTTCACCATCTATGTTTGGTGACCTGTGTTGAGTATCATTGCGTTCCTTTACTTCTAAATCTCTCCTGATCGTTTCTTCCATAATCTCTCTCCGTCTGTCTTGTATCTCTCTCTCTCTCTCTCTCTCTCTCTCTCTCTCTCTCTCTCTCTCTCTCTCACTCTCTCAGGTTGCATTCCCTTAACTTCATGTATTCATGAAAGTCAACCATGAGCCTGAGCTTTCCCGTTGAGTTTCGTAAACTATCTCCAGAACTGTGTAATCTTGCTCCAAACTTTGGATTTCCATCTCCGCCAGTTGCTCTCGTAACTTCTTGATACTATCGAGTGAAGCAGATGGTTCTGTTGTAGGTTTCTCTAAAGAAATCCTTCCTGTTTCGAGCAAGTTATACTAGTTTGTGCGATGACCTGTGACTGTCGCCAAATCATGCATTTCTACTTGCCCCTTCTTTCTGAGATTTAGTATTTTAGTAGCCTTGATAGCAGAGAGTCCGACTACTTCCATGAGCTGTTTCTTTGTGCATGTGTATAAATTAGTTGTAGATGTCATGTTGACGCATATATGGATGTTTGTTGGATGTTTGTTTAAATATGTCGGATATAATGATGTCAATAGAGAATAAACTACCCAGTTATTTAAGATGGTCGGGTGTGTGCTTGTGTAAATAACAAACAGTGTAGCATAAAATAATGACTACTTGTTTTACATTAGTTGTCTTATTTTAATATAACAACTCAAGCTGAACGATGTAGTTGAGCAATTTCATAAATTCAATAGCACTGAACAATTACTGACACTTTTGGGTGGGAAGAGACTAAAGTATCCAGGTATTTACGATCACAAAATAATAGTTCACGCAACAAATGCAACTACGTACGTCGCTAGGAGGCGCTAGATCACGGATGAAGTAGGCTTAACCAATTTTTATTGCTCAACTAAATGACTGTTTTACTTCATGAACGAACTCTTATCAGTGGGAATCAAGAGTGTTCCATCTGTGGCGAAGAGTGATCTTGGTGTTGCTGCCATCTCATACTTTCCGATGGTCTCCGCTAGTTTATCAACTAGTTGTGGGCCCGACTGCTGGATGACCAAGAACCGAGCAAGTAGTTGTCGATCCTCACGCAGTTTAAGAACTTTGTCTACAACAGCTAGCAATGGTGGCCTTCTTCATCCAAGTGCTGTAGGTCTTCAACTTCAGTTTTTCAACTCGATCCAAAACAGACGCTGGGGAACTATCTATCATTCTGTGCGTCACAAACCCCTCATAGGGGAACATGGGGCAAGTTGACGATGTTAAGAATAAATCACTTATTTTTATGGGTTTTTTTTTAAATCAGCAAACTGGAAACAACAGAACTCATACAGGCATATATGTTTCGTCTATTAAGATAATAGTAATTAATATAAAAATAAATGGTAAATACGAAATAAATTTTTGAAATTAATGACCCAACTTTCGCCATCTTGCCCCGTGTATGGGGCAAGATGATTTTCATAGTGGGGCAAGTTAGCGACATAAAACAGCAACCTTTGATCGGATAGTCAACTGTTAGTATGTGTTTCAGCAAAGATCACATGTAAACTGTCCGTGTCCCTCGTAACTGGAGCATCCCTCATGCCACCATTCGTTGTACTGGTGGCACTGAACCCAGTCCTCGGTCGGCGGATCTTCAAACTTCTCATTGCACGCCGGGCAGATCGCATCTTCTCTGTTTTCTTCTGTTTGAAATGTTGACGCTTGGAGGGATGTTGTGGAGATTGGTGGACACTTCTTATTCAGTTTAAGTTGCTGTTTGTCTTTCCTTCGTCGTTCCTTCTCGTCCATCCTACGTCTCTTGCGGTCTTCGCTGTCTTTCTTCTCTAGTTCTTTTGCTTCCAGCGCGTTCTTCATGGGAGATCCGGTTACTATGGATGATGACCTCTTAGTTGTTTTTCGTTTTGATAATGGCCTCTTTGCATTTGGCAAGGGCATTATATCCCATGGCGATAGCGGCTCAGTTGGTGTGGACGTTTCGGTTATGACAATGGCGTCACCGTCGTCAAGTGCGACTGACCTGTAGAGTGTCGGCATTCACCTGTGGCCCTTGTCTTGGTGGAATGTGGATGTCTGTATGGCTAACTGTCCTCGTAGCATGTCCATGTTCTTCGTCGATGCTTGATTTGCGTCTGTCAGAAGCAGCATCGGAGTTATCGCAGTTACTGATGAGAACAGCGCCTTCATCGTTGGCATCTTCGCTGCATCTGACTAGACCTGCGATTTCTTCATTGTGTCTGACAGGAGTGGCTGGTTCAACGACTGGAGATTGGTCACGTTCCGTTGCGATAGACGCGGCAAAGTCACTGTCGTCGAAGACGTCACCATTGAATGGTTCTATGCCACACGCAGAAAACCCATTGATGGCATTTCCAGCCGTAGCTGCCTTCTTGTAGGCGCCGCCAAGTAGTTCGGCAACCTGCCGGTCTGTTATGGCATTGCCGGGATGCGACACCATCCAGCTATTACACTGTTGGCTGTAGAATTTCTTCAGCGGGCCAAATAAGGGTAGTTCTATGTGAAATGAGGTACACCAGTATCATTATGTAAGACATATTACCGCCAGTCAACGACTACACATAGTTGGGGCATGTTGACGAGTTCGTCAACTTGCCCCAGTCAACTTACCCCCACAGGTCATTTGTCAAACCAACACATCAAACTCAACACTATGCAGATGGAATGTGTTGCAAACATGCCATATTGTAGCTTATATATGTGTACTTAATTTATTAATGTGCCTGCCATTTCGAAGTTATTTGACTACTACCAGGTCTTATTTGTTTTAATGAAAAATTATACCAATTTCAAGGAAAAATAACTCATATTTTTGCTGCCGCGACTTTCCACTAAATTTCAAATGTATGCCGTTTATCCACTGCGCATGTGCGTATACGTCACTGGAAAAATGTTCGGCGTTACCACGTGTTCCCTGTTTTAACACTATATGGGATTCGTCAACTTACCCAATTCGTCAACTTGCCCCATGTTCCCCTACAGGGCTTGTCCTTTTTCGTCCCTGTTGAGGATGTCGTTCTTGGCACCGTCTGGTATGGCCATCATGGACACAATGTTCACAACTGGCTTACGATTCACAAATGGAGAACCTCCACAATGGTCCTCAATAACACATCGAATGTTCTCAGCATTGTTCGCAATGCGTAGTGCAATGGTTTATGTTAGTAGATAGTGTTCTTTTGAGGTTGCATCAGTAGCTGACGAATATCGATGTTGGAACTCTGCGACGATCCGTGTCAATTCTGGGGTTGCCAGCAAGAATCGATTCAGGGCCGACTCGTTTTGTGTCAGTCCTGTGATACCTCCCACAACCTTTAGCCCTCGAATTTCCTGTTCCAATGTCTGGTCTACGAAGAGGTTGCTAAATGGTGTACCCGTCTTCTTGACGCAGAAGTCACCTTCTTTGAGAGCTTTCCACATCTCTGGACTCTGAGTCTGCAGCTCATTCATCTGTGCCAAGTGCAATGGCATTAGTCGTGCGTAGTTGTACAGATCGTGTGCAAAGAAGTATTTGATCTGCTTGTCGAAATACTCTTCCCAGTCGCCTTGTCTGCATGCCCGGATGATGTTCAACAGACACTCAACTTGCTGTGTGTACGTCACAAAGAAGGTACCTACTTCGCTTCCATCGCTGCATGTCATGGCAGGCTCTATTCTTTCAGAATACTGTTCGCATATATCGTCGAAAACGTCAACAGATCTTCTGTCACGATTGTGCAGACCTTCTCGTAGTTGTTGGCACTGTTCTGTGAGGGGGCCAGTGGGACTAATACCTGAAAGTTGTTGGAATCTGTGCTTGTAGCAGGCTTGTGCATTCACCGTGTGATATACTCCACGCCACGCTTGAAAGCCTTCCCCCAAAATATATGGCGCAGTGTTGTGGGCGAAAAAATACCCTTTTCTACAGCGATGCTGTCGAGACCACTTTCTTCGACGTACAGTATATATATATATGTATATGTATATATATGTATATATATATATATGTATGTATATATATAGTGTATATACGCATGCAGCGCTGCAAAGCATATGTGGAGCTCATCAGCACGCAACACCCAGTTTGTATTTTCTTGGGTAGACTGGATTTTGATGGCTCTCTCGTACAAGTCTAAGTCCAAAGTGATGACAGTTTTCCGATCTGGTCCCTACGGAAGCCCGTTAGTGCCACGGTGAATGAATATTTTTCTGATAGCCTCACTTAATTATCTGGCGGCCGCCAGATAATTATTAAGTGGCGGCCTTTTTCACAAACAACGCACACTTGTGAATCCATCTTGGCAACTACACCTGAAAGAACAAGTAAGAGAATGTCTATAAAAGTAACTTTAATTGAATATTAAATTACTAACATTTGGGAAGAAACAAAGTTAACCTTTCAGTGTATTATCATCGTGTAATAATCTATGGTTTCCGACGAGTCGCGGCTGCAAAAAAGGTCACATTATTGTCAATAAAGAGATAAATATTATTGATAATGCCTAAATATGTATGTTAGACATGCGTCTTTGGTATTTAAATATTCCTGGAATTGTTCAGATTTTGTACTGCAATAGTTAATTTGATAAAATTAAAAGTGCGATTTTTCGCCGATCCGTTTCGGGCTATTTTATGGGTATACGGGGACGGTATGTTTGAGACCTCACCAAAATCTTAAAACCCAAAAGTAAAATTGCCACCAAACCTTTTCCTTTTACTGATACCCTAATGATAACATTTAAAAATAAATCGCCTTTGGCAAGCGATTCTCACGGGATGACACAAGGACCCTATAAGGCCTATATATATATATATATATATATATATATATATATATATATATATATATATATATATATATATATATATATATATATATATATATATATATATATATATATAACTTTTTTAATAATGAAACATCACATGAGCACAATGCTAACATAAACTTATGTAATGACACAAATAAACACAGAGCTTCCAAGTCTCCAGATTTGACTGGAGACTACCGAAATTTTATAGAATTTAGAAAAAAACTCTCGATCTGAATCTAAATAGGCTATGTCGTAAGAAACCAATATTGGCTATACGACGGGGAAGGGGTTGCGCGTGTTATGTTTTCCTTAATTAGAATATAAATCTCCCGATTTTATTTTTAAATCCATGTGTGCCATGCTGGCATGTAGAATCAGCCTTTCCTCTGCAGGCTATCAGTGGCAGCTGTCACCAGGTGTCGCCAGGTTTCCTAGAGTCAGTTTGATATGTATAAAAGCATGGAGGCCATATCGCAAGAAGGATATTGATATGCTAGAAAGAGTACAAAGGAGAGCAACAAAAACGATACCAAAACTCAGGAATATTAGTTATGAAATGCGTCTAAAAGAATGTGGTCTAACAACTCTAGAAACCAGAAGATTGAGAGGAGATCAGATTGAGGTTTTTTAAATATTGAAAGGGTATGAAAATATTGACAGAAATATTTTGTTCACGGTCAAGGAAGAGAGAAGGACTAGAGGACATGGAGTTACAGTAGCAAAGAAGCAATGTAGACTAGATATTAGAAAATTTTCATTTTCACAAAGAATAGTAAACGAATGGAACAGATTATCAGCTGATTGTGTAGGTGCTAGTAGTGTTAATATATTTAAAAATAAATCAACATATATCTAAGACGGGCGGGTTTTACTTAGATAGATAGGTTGGACTCTTGATAAGCCAAACGGCTTCCTTGTCCACCTGCCATCAAGAGTTGATTCTCTTGGTGGCAATCTTGCTAAATCTGGTTAAATATGTGACCTAGCACCTACACATGTTTCACATAAACTGACGATTGCATGCCGAGCACAGTCGTTTATTTGTCTCATTGTCATGTTCTGTGCTGTACATCTACGTTTTAAGGTATTTTTTACTCTTCTTTAAAAATACTGTTCAATACCCCGATTTTTTATTCATTCACTTTAGAAGGTTTGAAAACGAAACTCTTCCATACTTCCAAAGGCTTGCATGTATAGTAACAAAATAAACGAAACTTCTCGTGTGAAGAATCAGTCGCATGTATTGTAATAACAACAGTGAACTATTCAGTTCAGTCCAGTTCAGCTCATGATGTGTAAAACAAGGGTCGAAGAAAATAAACAGAATTGTTTTTTAATATAAACAATTCGACACATTTCGTTGTGAAACTAATAATTGTTGTGACACTTGGGTTGATTGGGTGTGAGTTCAGTTCAGACAGCTTGTTGCCAAGTAACATTACAAATTCACAAGGAGTATTTTGGTGTTGTGGCGTTAACATTCACGTGCAGTACAATCGTGTACACTGTCCTGTCCACCATGCAAACTAGAATAGAAACAACGTCACCAGGACATTTGATACCTAGTAGCAGTGACGAATTCGCATCAGCCTTAATTTAGTTTCACTTCGCTTTGCAAAGTGTAACAGCATTCTAACTTCCAATTGCAGTAAATAGGCCTAATAACCGTATCATGTCCTTGTAAAAAATAATGATCCACGTGGCCCTGAATGTGCATATAATAATTGTGTGAACATTAACATGACGAAGTGGGAGAGGGAATTAAGGGTGTGGGAATGACGAGGTAGGAGAGGGAAGGGTCAGGGAATGACAAGGTGCGAGAGGGAAGGGTCTGGGAATGACGAGGTGGGAGAGGGAAGGGTCTGGGAATGACGAGGTGGGAGAGGGAAGGGTCTGGGAATGACGAGGTATGAGAGGGAAGCGTCAGGGAATGACAAGGTGGAAGAGGGAAGGGTCTGGGAATGACGAGGTGGGAGAGGGAAGGGTCTGGGAATGACGAGGTGGGAGAGGGAAGGGTCAGGGAATGACGAGGTGCGAGAGGGAAGGGTCTGGGAATGACGAGGTGGGAGAGGGAAGGGTCAGGGAATGACAAGGTGCGAGAGGGAAGGGTCTGGGAATGACGAGGTGGGAGAGGGAAGGGTCTGGGAATGACGAGGTATGAGAGGGAAGCGTCAGGGAATGACAAGGTGGGAGAGGGAAGGGTCTGGGAATGACGAGGTGGGAGAGGGAAGGGTCTGGGAATGACGAGGTATGAGAGGGAAGCGTCAGGGAATGACAAGGTGGGAGAGGGAAGGGTCTGGGAATGACGAGGTGGGAGAGGGAAGGGTCTGGGAATGACGAGGTGGGAGAGGGAAGGGTCTGGGAATGACGAGGTGGGAGAGGGAAGGGTCAGGGAATGACGAGGTGCGAGAGGGAAGGATCTGGGAATGACGAGGTGGGAGAGGGAAGGGTCTGGGAATGACGAGGTGGGAGAGGGAAGGGACTGGGAATGATGAGGTGGGAGAGGGAAGGGTCTGGGAATGACGAGGTAGGAGAGGGAAGGGTCTGGGAATGACGAGGTAGGAGAGGGAAAGGTCTGGGAATGACGAGGTAGGAGAGGGAAGGGTCTGGGAATGACGAGGTGGGAGAGGGAAGGGTCTGGGAGTGACGAGGTGGGAGAGGGAAGGGTCTGGGAGTGACGAGGTGGGAGAGGGAAGGGTCTGGGAATGACGAGGTGGGAGAGGGAAGGGTCTGGGAATGACGAGGTGGGAGAGGGAAGGGTCTGGGAATGACGAGGTAGGAGAGGGAAGGGTCTGGGAATGACGAGGTATGAGAGGGAAGGGTCAGGGAATGACGAGGTGGGCGAGGGAAGGGTCTGGGAATGACGAGGTATGAGAGGGAAGGGTCAGGGAATGACGAGGTATGAGAGGGAAGGGTCTGGGAATGACGAGGTGGGCGAGGGAAGGGTCTGGGAATGACGAGGTGGGAGAGGGAAGGGTCTGGGAATGACGAGGTATGAGAGGGAAGGGTCAGGGAATGACGAGGTGGGAGAGGGAAGGGTCTGGGAATGACGAGGTATGAGAGGGAAGGGTCTGGGAATGACGAGGTGGGAGAGGGAAGGGTCTGGGAATGACGAGGTGGGAGAGGGAAGGGTCAGGGAATGACGAGGTGGGAGAGGGAAGGGTCAGGGAATGACGAGGTATGAGAGGGAAGGGTCTGGGAATGACGAGGTGGGAGAGGGAAGGGTCTGGGAATGACGAGGTGGGAGAGGGAAGGGTCTGGGAATGACGAGGTAGGAGAGGGAAGGGTCTGGGAATGACGAGGTATGAGAGGGAAGGGTCAGGGAATGACGAGGTGGGCGAGGGAAGAGTCTGGGAATGACGAGGTATGAGAGGGAAGGGTCAGGGAATGACGAGGTATGAGAGGGAAGGGTCTGGGAATGACGAGGTGGGCGAGGGAAGGGTCTGGGAATGACGAGGTATGAGAGGGAAGGGTCAGGGAATGACGAGGTGGGAGAGGGAAGGGTCTGGGAATGACGAAGTGGGAGAGGGAAGGGTCTGGGAATGACGAGGTGGGAGAGGGAAGGGTCTGGGAATGACGAGGTGGGAGAGGGAAGGGTCTGGGAATGACGAGGTGGGAGAGGGAAGGGTCTGGGAATGACGAGGTGGGAGAGGGAAGGGTGTGGGAATGACGAGGTAGGAGAGGGAAGGGTCTGGGAATGACGAGGTAGGAGAGGGAAGGGTCTGGGAATGACGAGGTGGGAGAGGGAAGGGTCTGGGAATGACGAGGTGGGAGAGGGAAGGGTCTGGGAATGACGAGGTGGGAGAGGGAAGGGTCTGGGAATGACGAGGTGGGAGAGGGAAGGGTCTGGGAATGACGAGGTGGGAGAGGGAAGGGTCTGGGAATGACGAGGTGGGAGAGGGAAGGGTCTGGGAATGACGAGGTATGAGAGGGAAGGGTCAGGGAATGACGAGGTGGGAGAGGGAAGGGTCTGGGAATGACGAGGTATGAGAGGGAAGGGTCTGGGAATGACGAGGTGGGAGAGGGAAGGGTCTGGGAATGACGAGGTGGGAGAGGGAAGGGTCTGGGAATGACGAAGTGGGAGAGGGAAGGGTGTGGGAATGACGAGGTAGGAGAGGGAAGGGTCAGGGAATGACGAGGTGGGAGAGGGAAGGGTCTGGGAATGACGAGGTAGGAGAGGGAAGGGTCTGGGAATGACGAGGTAGGAGAGGGAAGGGTCTGGGAATGACGAGGTAGGAGAGGGAATGGTCTGGGAATGACGAGGTGGGAGGGGGAAGGGTCAGGGAATGACGAGGTAGGAGAGGGAAGAAGAAGAAGAAGAAGAAGAAGAAGAAGAATTTGTTTTTATTTGACCATTTTGTCAACACAATACATACATACACGTTATCCATGTCATACATATATAATCTGAATAATACAAACATGAAAATTCTAGCAAACATGGTAATAATGCGTATAAATAATAATAAAAGTAGGGTCAGGAGACTCCTCTAAGACCTGGCTGGTCGCTATCGAGGAGCCACCTTTCAGAAAATTTAACTTACAGAATAATTTCTTCATTTAGAACAAATTCTTCAGAAACAGACCAAGATAAAAAGAAAAATCAAGAAAAGAGAAAAATCACCAAACACGCATAATATGAAGATGCTTTTGCGCAGCTGACAAGATTTTTGTATCTCAAGTAAAAGGCTCTGTTTTTAAGTTTTAATACTGAATGAAGTGTTTTAGGTGGTTTCAGATACTTAATTATGCATACATACATAGCAGTTTTGTCTAGTGCATATTACTTCATAACTTTGTAAAAAATACAGTTTAACATAATTTACAAATCCCTGTGTACTATGTGACATAAGTTTTTCTTTCACTATTTCAGGAAGGTTATTTAATAACAGTGGCAAATTATGTCTGAGACATTTCTTTGCAAATTCATGTTTAATTTTATAAGTGTATATTTTATTTTTGTATCTTGTGTCATGACCATGTACCTCACATTTAAACACAAACCTCCAATTTTGTAAATAGCGAGGTAGGTCATTGTGTAGATATTTATAGTAGAATTTTAATTGTTGTAATTTAAGAATGTCATCTACTTTTAATAAGCTAAGTTGTTTGTACAGTGGTTCAGTGTGGGAAATGTAGTTACTCAAAGTAATAATTCTCAGGGCTTTTTTTTGTAATTTTATTATTCTATTTGATTCAAAGCCCCATGCCATGATGCAGTAATTAATGTGTGGCACTATTAATGAATTATATAATATTTTTTTAATATCTAGAGGTAAGATATGTTTCAGTTTGTTTAAGATTCCAATTTTCTTAGAACATGCATTTGATATTTTTTCAGCGTGCTTTTTCCAGTTTAAATTTGTATCTATAATTAAACCCAAGAAATTAAATTCCTTAACTTGATCAATGTTTACATTGTCTATCTTCAGGTTTAATATCTGTATATTTTTCTTTTTCTTTTGAAATATCATAAATTTTGAATTTACTACATTTAGTGATAATTTATTGATTTTGAGCCAATCATTTATCTTAACAAGTTCTTCGTTTATTAAAGATTCAAAATTTTGGTCATGTGTTTTATCACTGAACACATTTAGTGTACTTGACAAAGTTGTGTCGTCTGCATAAATGAGAAAGTTAAACATTTTACTTGCTTGTGCAAAATCATTTATGTATATGATGAATAATAGTGGTCCTAAAATTGAACCTTGAGGTACACCTGTTGTTATTTGTAACATATTTGATTTGATATTGTCAATTTCCGTGTATTGTTTACGATTTTCTAGGTAGCTGCTGA
This sequence comes from Oasisia sp. SBJ-2009, assembly GCA_964017155.1. Lineage (NCBI taxonomy): Eukaryota > Metazoa > Annelida > Polychaeta > Sabellida > Siboglinidae > Oasisia > Oasisia sp. SBJ-2009. The sequence goes on from OZ024865.1 coordinate 27,213,929, forward strand.
ATAAGTTGAGATTAGTTCCATGTACACCGTAATATTTTAATTTATCAATTAATATTATATGATCAATGGTATCAAAAGCCTTGGAGAGATCTAAATATATATTAATTGGTATTTCATCTTTATCCAGTTGTGTTATTATTCTATCTATTAATTCTAATGCCGCATATTCTGTTGAATGTTTCGGTCTGAAACCATATTGATGATCAAACAAAAGCCTAGAGTCTCTTAAATAAGATGATAATTGTTCAAATATATTTTTTTCAAGTATTTTTGAAATAGCTGGTAGAAGTGATATAGGCCTATAATTACTGAAAACTGTTTTTTCACCTTTTTTATAAACAGGAATTACCTTTGCAATTTTTAGTTTATCGGGGAATATTCCTGTTGTTAATACTTGATTTATTAATAATGTTAAAGATTTGGTTAGTGCTGGTTCAAGAATTTTTAGTAATTTAGTGGAGAGACCATCATATCCACAGCTACTTTTGTTAGGTAAATTTATTATTGTCCGCTTTATAATATCTTCTTCAACGTAGCTAAATGTAAAGTTTCTGTCTACTATTTTATTTAGATAATATGTATGTTCACGAGTGCCTTTATATTTTATATTACTTGCCAGATTACTACCAATATTAGTGAAAAAATCATTAAATTTGTTTACAATTTCTGATTTATCTCTCACAATAGAATCAGAGTCTTTAAAATATTTGGGAAAGGATTTGTTAGTTTTATTTTTAGAAATGATTTCATTTATAGTTTTCCATGTGTTTTTTATATCAAATTTAAAATTATTAAAACATTTATCATAGTAGAGTTGTTTTGCTTTACGAAAACTTGTTTTTAAAATGCTATTGTACGTTTTTAAATTGACCAATAATATGGCATATTTGGAAGATTCAGGATTAGTGAGTTTTATTTGTTTGTAAAGTTTATCTCTGTATCTTATTGAGGTTAGCAGTCCTTGAGTTATCCACGTAGACTTCTTATGCTTGTATTTGTTAAATTTAACTAATTTGCTAGTCATATATTTATCTTTAGCTTGGTTTATTTCATCTATGATAATATTATAATTATAGTTTGGATCAGTATTTGGGTTGGTGTCTAATTTTGTGTATATATCAGAGGAGTGAAGTTCATTTTTTACCTTTAACATAGCCTCTTTATTTTGTACATTAACTTGTATAAATTTTGTAGTATGATCCTCTTTAAGAGTGGTATTCACAAACATAAAGTATGGCTGATGATCAGAAAATTTCTTAATTAGTATTCCTGCTGTACTTTGTAAAATACGTTTTGTTAAATTACAGAAGAAGTTGTCAATAAGAGTACCAGCCCTTGTTGTGAACCTTGTAGGAAGTGTAATTTGGGGGAAGAGACTAAATGAAGTCAACATATCAAAGAAAGTGCTACAGTGTTCTTGCTCATTTATTTGTAACATATTTATGTTGTAATCCCCTGCAAGGATAACACTGTTGTTTTGGTGACATCGCAAAGTTGATAAGACAGTTGAAAATTCATTTATGAATTTGTTATAATTTTCCGTTGAGGGCCTTGGAGGACGGTAAATGTTTCCTATAATGACTGGTTGCGATAATCCTCCTCCAGTTATTTGTATTATTTGACCCTCCCAATGCTCATACGTATTCAAATTCATCTTAACTTCATAATCAAAACGTTTATCTATATATATTAACAATCCACCTTTACTACTGCAGCTTTTCCCTTGTGAAATGCAGTCATATCCAGTTAACTGGATTAATGACAAGTCATCATTTTCAGATAACCAACTCTCCTGAAGGCATAGTATGCTGAATTTAAAGTTTGACGAGGATACGTCATTTACATATGCCTCAAGTTCACTAAACTTTGCATTTATGGACTGTATATTTGAACTTAAAATACTTAATTGTTTTCCTTGTTTTTTGGCTAATGAACTAAATGTATCAAAGTCATAATATGATGATCGGCGTATTTTTGGCAATTCGTTATTTTCGTCAATAGCATTGCCAATGCTTAAAATATTATTCAGACAATTATTCGAAATACCACCTGTAAACTGGAGAAACGTTTCGTCAGTTACCATTTGTCTGTAATTTAACTTTTTCTAAAATCAACACATTATCATTGTGCAATAACACTTTGTTTACAGTGTGACAGCAAACCAAAAGAAGAACAAAAAAGCCAACGAGGCTTATAGTAAAAAACATCATGAAATATACTCTACCACCAACAATACAACACAAAAAATCACCATTATATGGTAAAGCATATATAAGAATAATATATAAAACAAAAAAGTGTAGGGAGCACATATAGAAAGTATAGCCAACTGGCTGGGCTTTCACTTGGTATAACATAATAATTCTCGCATATAGATGATACCATAACGTTTGGCAACGTGCGAGTAATAACAGTAACAATAGATCAAGCATTACGTATATGTCATTAGAAAAAGGAAATACATGTATTTTACCAGTCATCATTTTACGATAAATTAAAGAGCAAAATAATAAAAGAACAAAAAGCATGTGTCCATTTATAGTTTCGCATATTGTCCAGATTGTCTGATTTGTACCTGCGATGTTCTTTAGGCAACGAAGGGACTAAGATCCTCTTCTGCTGTTATCTCTATGGGCGACCCAGATTGCGACTTCTTTAGGAAGACCTTCCCGTTGTACGTCCACGTGCTGTCGATCGTTGCCTGCTTTTTCAGGTCCCTCGCCTTTTTGAAGAGGGCAGCATTCTTTTTCGTGAGCTGCTCGTTTACGTAAATGCGAGTGCCCTTCAACTTCTTTCGCCCCATCATAACGTCTCGCTTTACCGCGTTGTTGATCAGGCTAACGATAACTGGTTTAACCCTTTCTCCCTTTCTGCTTGGTAGTTCGTGGCAAGCAACGATGTCGCTCGTTTGAAGCTGCACTCCCATGGACTTTTTTACAAACTCTGCAACCTTTTGTCTTAGGCCGGTGAATTCTCCGCCACTCTGGTTGCCGGTGCCATTTTCCTCCCCATGGTCGTTCCCGCTCGTCGCTCTCGCGTAGCTGCGGGCTTGGAGGTCCAGCCCGCTGATTATCACGTTGTTCTTTTTTGAGTTCATTTCCAATAGGTCCATGGATCTCACTAATCGTTCAATGTGTTCGTCCTTCGATTGTAGTTTAGACTCTAACAGGTCAATTCGCTTGTTCATTGTATCATTGCTTTTTTTCATTTCTAGCAAAGCGTCTTTCAGTTGCTTGTTTGATACTTTTATTTCATCAAAACTTTTGCACAGAAATTGTAAAGATGATTTCATTTCTGCAATGTCTTCGCTCACCTTTGAGGGCGGCATCCTTTCAACTTTTTCTGGGAATCAGGCAATACAATGTTTTTGTTTGTACGGCGTTAGTCAATTTTCAGGGTGTGACACCCGTAGTCGCTGGATGTTGCTTAGCGCAAAGTCCAAATTGTTTGAACGGTCAGCGAGGCGGAACGGTCAGCGCGCGGCTCCAGCCAGACCGTCTGGGTGTGGCATGGCGTGGTGTGGGCGATAATGTATGTATCCGACATATGACAAGTCAATATCAATTTACATACAAAATTCCATAAGAGTAGGCTCTTTCTCACCCTTTCCATCCGCTCCCTCGATCACCCATTCACGTCATCCCGCTTCTCCTACCTCAACTACTGTCTACTGCGGATTGTGTGGGTAGTTTTGCCTCAGCCGATAGAGATGCGGTGTCGTACACGTCACTGATATATTAGATCAGGGTCTGGGAATGACGAGGTAGGAGAGGGAATGGTCTGGGAATGACGAGGTGGGAGGGGGAAGGGTCTGGGAATGACGAGGTGGGAGAGGGAAGGGTCTGGGAGTGACGAGGTGGGAGAGGGAAGGGTCTGGGAATGACGAGGTGGGAGAGGGAAGGGTCTGGGAGTGACGAGGTGGGAGAGGGAAGGGTCTGGGAATGACTAGGTGGGAGAGGGAAGGGTCTGGGAGTGACGAGGTGGGAGAGGGAAGGGTCTGGGAATGACGAAGTGGGAGAGGGAAGGGTCTGGGAATGACGAGGTGGGAGAGGGAAGGGTCTGGGAATGACGAGGTAGGAGAGGGAAGGGTCTGGGAATGACGAGGTGGGAGAGGGAAGGGTCTGGGAATGACGAGGTGGGAGAGGGAAGGGTCTGGGAATGACGAGGTGGGCGAGGGAAGGGTCTGGGAATGACGAGGTATGAGAGGGAAGGGTCAGGGAATGACGAGGTGGGAGAGGGAAGGGTCTGGGAATGACGAAGTGGGAGAGGGAAGGGTCTGGGAATGACGAGGTGGGAGAGGGAAGGGTCTGGGAATGACGAGGTGGGAGAGGGAAGGGTCTGGGAATGACGAGGTGGGAGAGGGAAGGGACTGGGAATGACGAGGTGGGAGAGGGAAGGGTCTGGGAATGACGAGGTAGGAGAGGGAAGGGTCTGGGAATGACGAAGTGGGAGGGGGAAGGGTCTGGGAATGACGAGGTGGGAGAGGGAAGGGTCTGGGAATGACGAGGTGGGAGAGGGAAGGGTCTGGGAATGACGAGGTGGGAGGGGGAAGGGTCTGGGAATGACGAGGTGGGAGAGGGAAGGGTCTGGGAATGACGAGGTGGGAGAGGGAAGGGTCTGGGAATGACGAAGTGGGAGAGGGAAGGGTCTGGGAATGACGAGGTGGGAGAGGGAAGGGTCTGGGAATGACGAGGTGGGAGAGGGAAGGGTCTGGGAATGACGAGGTGGGAGAGGGAAGGGTCTGGGAATGACGAGGTGGGAGAGGGAAGGGTCTGGGAATGACGAAGTGGGAGAGGGAAGGGTGTGGGAATGACGAGGTGGGAGAGGGAAGGGTCTGGGAATGACGAGGTGGGAGAGGGAAGGGTCTGGGAATGACGAAGTGGGAGAGGGAAGGGTGTGGGAATGACGAGGTGGGAGAGGGAAGGGTCTGGGAATGACGAGGTGGGAGAGGGAAGGGTCTGGGAATGACGAAGTGGGAGAGGGAAGGGTGTGGGAATGACGAGGTGGGAGAGGGAAGGGTCTGGGAATGACGAGGTGGGAGAGGGAAGGGTCTGGGAATGACGAGGTGGGAGAGGGAAGGGTGTGGGAATGACGAAGTGGGAGAGGGAAGGGTGTGGGAATGACGAGGTGGGAGAGGGAAGGGTCTGGGAATGACGAGGTAGGAGAGGGAAGGGTCTGGGAATGACGAGGTGGGAGAGGGAAGGGTGTGGGAATGACGAGGTAGGAGAGGGAAGGGTCTGGGAATGACGAGGTAGGAGAGGGAAGGGTCTGGGAATGACGAGGTGGGAGAGGGAAGGGTCTGGGAATGACGAAGTGGGAGAGGGAAGGGTCTGGGAATGACGAAGTGGGAGAGGGAAGGGTGTGGGAATGACGAGGTGGGAGAGGGAAGGGTCTGGGAATGACGAGGTGGGAGAGGGAAGGGTCTGGGAATGACGAGGTGGGAGAGGGAAGGGTCTGGGAATGACGAGGTGGGAGAGGGAAGGGTCTGGGAATGACGAGGTGGGAGAGGGAAGGGTCTGGGAATGACGAGGTATGAGAGGGAAGGGTCAGGGAATGACGAGGTGGGAGAGGGAAGGGTCTGGGAATGACGAGGTATGAGAGGGAAAGGTCTGGGAATGACGAGGTGGGAGAGGGAAGGGTCTGGGAATGACGAGGTGGGAGAGGGAAGGGTCTGGGAATGACGAAGTGGGAGAGGGAAGGGTGTGGGAATGACGAGGTAGGAGAGGGAAGGGTCAGGGAATGACGAGGTGGGAGAGGGAAGGGTCTGGGAATGACGAGGTAGGAGAGGGAAGGGTCTGGGAATGACGAGGTAGGAGAGGGAAGGGTCTGGGAATGACGAGGTGGGAGAGGGAAGGGTCTGGGAATGACGAAGTGGGAGAGGGAAAGGTCTGGGAATGAAGAGGTGGGAGAGGGAAGGGTCTGGGAATGACGAGGTGGGAGAGGGAAGGGTCTGGGAATGACGAAGTGGGAGAGGGAAGGGTCTGGGAATGACGAGGTGGGAGAGGGAAGGGTCTGGGAATGACGAGGTGGGAGAGGGAAGGGTCTGGGAATGACGAGGTGGGAGAGGGAAAGGTCTGGGAATGACGAGGTGGGAGAGGGAAGGGACTGGGAATGAAGAGGTGGGAGAGGGAAGGGTCTGGGAATGACGAGGTGGGAGAGGGAAGGGTCTGGGAATGACGAGGTGGAAGAGGGAAGGGACTGGGAATGAAGAGGTGGGAGAGGGAAGGGTCTGGGAATGACGAGGTGGGAGAGGGAAGGGACTGGGAATGACGAGGTGGGAGAGGGAAGGGACTGGGAATGAAGAGGTGGGAGAGGGAAGGGTCTGGGAATGACGAGGTGGGAGAGGGAAGGGTCTGGGAATGACGAGGTGGGAGAGGGAAGGGACTGGGAATGAAGAGGTGGGAGAGGGAAGGGTCTGGGAATGACGAGGTGGGAGAGGGAAGGGTCTGGGAATGACGAGGTGGGAGAGGGAAGGGTCTGGGAATGACGAGGTGGGAGAGGGAAGGGTCTGGGAATGACGAGGTGGGAGAGGGAAAGGTCTGGGAATGACGAGGTGGGAGAGGGAAGGGTCTGGGAATGACGAGGTGGGAGAGGGAAGGGTCTGGGAATGACGAGGTGGGAGAGGGAAGGGTCTGGGAATAATAGAGACCCAGATATACCATGCAAACGTTAATCTAAAGTTAATCTAACGTTAACAGAAACTTTGCTTTAATGTTTAAATGCGAACGTTTTTCTAACGTCATTTTGCTCGTTTCTTTAATATTAATCTAACATATTAGTTTAACCAAACCAAAACAACCAAAAACTAACGTTTCGGGAATGTTAGAGTTACCAAAATCAAACAGTTCTAGCCAAATGCAAACGTTAATATAACGTTTGCATGCTATCTGGGGATGAAGGGAATGTGAGGAAATATTAGGGAGGGCGAAGAAGGGAAACTAAGAGACGGGAAACTGGGAGAGAGGGAGAGGAGGAAGAGTATGGAAGATACAGAAAGAAAGTGGGCTGAGAAGGAGGGAAACATTTGCATAAAGGGAAAGAGAGGGGAGAGGGAGGGCGACAGAGATAGAGAGGGGGGGCGGGGACGTGAGGTGAATGAGGAGGGTAGAGGAGGTAAGGAGAAGCAAAGTGAGAGGAGGTGACGGGAAAAGAGGTTGAAGGAGGGAAGGAGAGGGAAGGAGAGGGAAGGAGAGGGAAGGAGAGGGAAGGAGAGGGAAGGAGAGGGAAGGAGAGGGAAGGAGAGGGAAGGAGAGGGAAGGAGAGGGAAGGAGAGGGAAGGAGAGGGAAGGAGAGGGAAGGAGAGGGAAGGGAAAGAAATGAGGTAACCTGAATGAGAGGGAGGGAAATAAATCAGCTAGAAGGAAGGAGAAGGAGCAAGGGGAGGTAGCGTGAAGGAAAGGGGGAGTGAGCGATAAGGACAGAAAGAGGAAGACGGAGGAATATAACAAGGTAATGAGGAGGAAGAGTGGATCATTGTGAAGTATGTTGAACCAAATGAAACAAAGGGAGAGTGGAGGAGCGCTTACAAAAAAGAACCAATGGTATACCACTTATTACCATTGAATACCATTCAGTATCAATGATATTTCAGCAGGACTCAGTGGTACTCTCAACGGTAATTTAAAATACCATTCGATACCACTGAACGGTACAAAGAATCTAAAATACCATTCAAAATATCATTCATAAAACCATTCGGACACCATTCAAATACCCTTGCCCATAATACCCCCTAGGACCATTCAAGTACCATTAAAAAACCATTCAAAAACCAATGGTATCTAAATGGTATTTCAATGCTATTTTTGTAAGGGAGTAGGGGAGAAAAGAAGGGAGAGGGAGGGTAAAATGAAAGGGTGGACATAACAGGAAATGGAATGAGAATGAGGTGCCGGAGATGAGATAAAAAGGAAGAGGAGAGGGATTATGCTTGACGAAAGTGCAAATACGCTAGGGCCCATGGTGGAAATTTAAGTGAAAGTATGAGAATTAAGATAAAAAGGGGACAGATCAGATGTGTAAAAGAATGGATCGAAGAAGATAGTTGATGTAGTCCCAGACCCATCTACACTAACAGTACAAGTCCAGCCAACACAACATAAACACAATTTTTAAAATTAATAATTTTTAACATATAATATTCGCCAAAGTTAGTTGTGAAACTTTATTGTTGTGATAATTGAGTGGATGCGATGGGATGCAATATGATTGCAATGTGCATTTAGCAACTACAAACCTTCAGAAAACGCATCTGGCAACATGTTTTCCGTGAAACTGAAACCCGTGTAGTATTATATTCTGGTTTGACAAACGGAACACGTGGCTGTGTTTACATGTGCATTACGCAGCGCGATCGTAAAAAATAGGTCGGAGGTGAAGGTCGTTTAGGAAGAGTTCCCCGGCATTCCGCCATTTTGCGTGGCCGCTTACGCATTGGCTTGGTTTCGTATGTAGATGCTAGGCTTTGTTCGGAACCTGCGGTGTTTCGCGTAAATGCAATATTACGCTGGATTTTAATGGGTAAGTCTGTTGTTATTGGGTCAGTCGTTCAGTTCTTTTGTTATGGCATCGGAACCTGTCACATTATGTCATAAACCGCCGTGCGACCGGACAGAGCGCGGGTGATAGTCGACTCGATCGACTGGTCGCCAGTTGACTTGTCACACCGGCCCGCATTGTCGTTCTAATTTAGTGTGTGTAAAACTGTCAGTCACCCACGGCCGCACACATATTCACTTTGTTTCGTGTCGCGTTTTAAGTGTCAGCTGAATATAATAAGTTGACTATTTTCTTGGTTTCGTCTAACTGAACGAAATCATGGGGGTGGGGCACCGTCAAATTATAGCTTCTGCGGTTGAACTTGCTTTGCTCGACTTGCCTCGAGGCACTAGGCTGGGAAATTGATACGAGAGGCTTGGTTATGTTACGACACACGTTATTTAACTGTCGGAAAGCTAACCCGCATGCTATGAATCAGACACGACGGTGATGATTTGAGTTATTGATCGGTGGAAGAGAGGGAGCGAGCGATGGCGATGCGTCAAACGTGGTCACGGCAAACATCCGGTGTCGTCTGATTCCGTCCAACGACATTTCTTAGGCTAGCCTTAGTTATGGACGGTCGTCGTTCTTGACTTAATATTTCGCCATTTCTGGTTTAATACGCATTTACCCCTTGTCTGGTGAAGGATACGACACAGGAACACATTCAGCAGGTTGGTTAAAGCCAGGGAATCTCACTCGTCTCATGTGACATGTTTAAACTGTCATCTTCACTTCAGACTTCACTGACTTCACACATTGCCAGTTGTTACACCCCTAACTACATGATTAGGCTTTGGCTAATTTGGTAACTTGTTGAATGAATTAGTTTTGGGGTTCAGGTGTTGCGAGTCTCAGCCGTTCAGTCGGTTTTTTATTTTGATTCACCTAATTGCAATCCTGTTGAATTAAACTGCGGAAGATTTATGTTGGAAGTCTGAACTGAAGCAAAAATCTGAAATTTTCCATCCATTCTGGCAGTTTGGGAGATTCACACAAAAAATATATGACTGGCAGTTATAATCATATTGATACAACAGTGAATTTGGTGAAAGTGAACAGCTTACCAAATCGTATCTGATAAGCCCGAAGCAGTGTTTGCAGTGGATGCCGTTGACATGTATACTTGTAAACCATTTAGATTGTGCAACTGTTACCAAGATTTGTGATGCAAACCGCTAAGTACTTCCTGTATTTTGATGCCAGCTTTTGCGTTCCACAGTCAGGATAATAAACAAACTCAGCAAATTTCCTGCTAATAATTATCACCACTAGAAATAGAACATATTATATACTAATATATATAATATATATATATATATATATATATATATATATATATATATATATATATATATATATATATATATATATATATATAATGTTCCCCAAGACATACAGATAAGATTTAAACAAGTTGTCAACATTTGGGAGATTTCAGTGGCATCAAATGTCAGATGCTGAAACGGTTGGCCCTCAGGGTAGTGAGGGTACACTACTTGTATAGCTATTAACCAGATTAATGGTTCTCACTTCTGTACCTGTATAAACTATTTCAACTGCCAAAATGTCCTATGGACACATCACACCATAGCCACACCTGTAGCTACTGATTGGACATTAAGCTGACCAGTTGGCCTGGTTATTTACAGTTGACCAGCACTAAGGAATTGCTTATCTCCAAATGCATTCCCCAAACAGGAACTGCAGCTTGAACGTAAAAGCCACTTAACAAAAGAAACTGGACAATCATAACTGTGACACGGTAGCACATTATGTGTACGGCTTGGGGAACATTCCTTATTTAGCAGTGGTTTGGTCCGGCAGAATCAAGATACACCAAATGCAGATTTGAGATACAATCCACCGACCCCACAACTGGTCCCACAATAAGCCCCTGTCCACTGGAATTTGGCCCAGTCTCACCTGGGCAGCTCTGAAATCTGACCCTCTGTTTTCTACATTGATAAAACGAGGCTGGCAACACACGCATTGAAAACTGACCTCCCCTGTATTTAACTCTGGAATCTTACACTCTCCCAATCCTGAGCACACAGCACTAGGCCACTGCTGATTTATGTGAACCATCCCTGATTTGTTATGAATGCGCCTTTGTTTGAGTTAGCGAATAAACCCATCTTTAACACATCGTAACAATAATTAAATTGTATGTGTTACAAGGGTTCAGTAAAACACTGCTCATCGACGCATTTAAGTACCAAATAGTGAGTAGTACTACAAATTACTGAATTATCACATCTGTGGCTTGTGGGTAGGAACCTGTTAACAGCAGGTGGTATGTAGATTATTCACACTCAATGTCCATCAATACCACTTGAGAAATACCACCTCAATAGCCTGACCTTTAACATTGTTTTGCCTGAAGCCTACAAGTTGTTTAATAGACACAACCAGCACCTTTGCAGATAACATCTTTAAGTATAAAACTCTTAGATTACTCGCAGGCGATTATCAGATATAACATTTATGTCTATGCACATTCTGTTCCAGTGAGTGCATAATACTTGTGTCGGGTTCAAACATATTTTTGCCATACAGGTAGTTAGAGCTTTGATTGTACTCAGTGTACTGTGAGTCAAAGTCTGTGGCTATTTTTGCTTAGCATTATTAACACAACTGAACTCAAATGTTAATTAAATAGCACTGAAATATATTATGATAGTCATAGTTATTTGGTTGGAATTCTTTCCAGCATGGTGGTTTATCATGCATTTAATGGCGACATTGATTTTTGTTTGATAGTATAGAATTGTTCTTTGCTAAACAATGGTTGACCATTCTGTATGAAATCACCCAGGTTATCATGTGAGGTTAATTAAACGTCATTTAAATTTCACCCATAATGTTGGTCATGTATTTGAGCGTGAACCATATAATTTTCATAGATTTATGAAGAACTACTAATTATCCAGTAAAGGTTATCTACAACAAATCTGAGCTAGCGGAAAGTTGATTCGATTGTGGTGTAATGAAAGAATGTGCCTACTCTTAATGTAAGTGTTCTATTAATGCATTGTACATTTCCAAGTACCCTTAACGCAGTCATATGACCCCGAGTCTGGCTTATGTAGAAGTCAAGTAGCAGGCAACAGGTCATTTAGGTGCCTCATTTACTAATTCTTTCACCCTTGCCCAAGTAAGGTTTTTAGTTGCAAAGTCATGCTCTTAATGCACGCTTCAGAATGAAATGAATCATGTTTTCGCTCACCATTATTTCATCAATTTATAATGATGCATGAATTTTGCTGAAAAATTACTTAAAATAAAACTTGGTTCAAGAAAAACTTTGTCTCTGTGTGATATGAGATGGCATTTAATTTATCTAGGCAAAAACTTTGGCATACAATTTGTTTGTATTATGAAAGATGATGATAGTCTAATTTTACCACGATAAGTGCACCGTCTGCACCCCACATAGATACTCTGCATTCCACTGGTATTCCGTTAATAATTATAAAATCAGGCAACATCAATATTTGAGATAAATTTGATGGATTCGGACCACACAAGAACTATCGCACATGGTTGCTGATGGCCTGTCATATAGGAACATGTACTTTTTAATTGGGCATGGGCTGTTAGCTTCTGTTGGCAGTAATCGTGTGTGTATATAGGCACACAGCCAAAATCAATGATGTAATCTAACACTGTATTTCCTAGACCAACAGCAGGAGCTGATACAAGTTTTTACAACGTAATCACTAATATCAGAGTCTGGGAGCTGCGGTTTTTGAAACAGTGTGAAAAAATCCTAATTTTGACCCAGTAAGGAACAGATTCATTACAGCCAAACCTGGATTAAATTCTTGCTAATTGACTTGGAATTTAATTAAATTGATTAAAAATATGCGTGAATTGGAGTTGAATAAATAAAAACAGATTGGAAAGTCAGATGAATTATCAAATGAATTGTTCAAAATAGAAAATAAATTTACAATCTTTTCCAAGTAAGTTTTCTTTGGTTATGGTACATTAGTATTTAATCTCATGGTAGGCATGTTTTGGTAATAGACGACAATGTCGCAATTCATGGATCTGGTTCTAACTTTACACACCCATAGTTTAGGGAATGTACATGCATCATGTATAACGCTCTTTCTTCTTCTGTTTTGTTGGATCATTGACTTTAATACATAGATTTGAATGTAATTTAGAATGTTTTTCATCAGGTGATTTATTGTCAATAAAGTGATGAATGACAGGTGAATATAGTATTTCATTAAAATACTATATTCATCTGTCACCAGAGCACTTTCTTGACAATAAATCACCTGATAAAAAACATTCTAATTCACCTTCAAATCTTCTCTTATGAAGGTGAATATACATGTTCTTTCTACAGGTGATTTATTGTCCGATGTCACAGTCATGTCTTTTACAGTTGGTGACAGTAAAATAGGATGGTTGCTGCATCTCATTAAAATGTAATGACACATACAAACTTGAGAATTAAAAAAAAAATTCATTGACCCATCCGGAAAGATTTAAAAGGATGATTGAAAGTATGACTGCGCAAAGAATGTCGAGTCCAAAGAAACTACCGGGGGTGTACAATTTTTCAAATACTGGGTAACTGGTTTTTGTACATTTCTTATGCAAACAGGCATTGTGTGTCACATAAGTACATACAATACCTGTTAGATCATTTAGATGACATGTTGCTATAGTGTTACATGACCCTGCAAAATATTGGGTTAATGGAGTCAGATTTCACATACAAGATAGAAGAATGGAAGCCACTTGCAAAACTGGTTTCAGGTCATCTGATACCCCATTTACAGAGTACTCTGGTGATCCAACTTATTGACATCTTGGGGACCCTGTCAACATATGAAACGATATTATTTATGAGCCACTATTTGTCCTCACTGCTCTTGATAATGTCTCAAATATTTTACTACAAGGACTGACAAATTAATTTTTTTTAGCAATAAAGACATTTGGGATTGATATAGGTGTTCTGGCTAGAATTTTTTTAGTAATGACAATGTATGATAGACAATTCTTTTGGACATTCTAAGTAAGTCTCGGTTTAGGTGTCAAATGTAGTGGGCTTGAGATCTTATTTAAAAAATAATAGTAATAACAATATCCAGGGAACCACCATTGGTTGGTGATGTTCAGTAATCACTTATTAAATATGAATTACTTTCAGTGTTATAGTTGTGTATTAATAGTCTTCCATTTTTTCACTCTCGGCACTAAATAACCTTCTGTTGACGAAAAACATAGGTCATGAAATAGCATTGGTAACTACCACTCAGGACCTCTCAAATTCAAGCTGGCACGAACATAGTTCAATAATATACCAAATTTGGTATCATATCTTGTCATTGTTAACACTATCTGTCAATGTTTTCATAACATCTGTGCATAATTGATCACGAGCCAGGCCATTTCACACTGCCTCCGCTTATAGACTTGTATGACTATCGGCTTAGTGGTCCCCTTATCTCATAGATAGATCAGTGTGATTTAGCATTAATGTTTGAACTTATCTCCAGCATTTCCAAGGAAATGACTGGCTAAAATTGCCTGTTACGTGCGCTGCATGACAATGTATGGCTATATCGCTACCGACACTTAATGTTTTAATATAGCCACTGGTGTCAAGATGCATGCCCGAAGCTTGTGTATGCGGCACGATTCCTGGAAGGCTTTTTCCCTCGGCTGTCCCTGTCTGTTTCCCTGGGTTCCAACTGGGAGTCTGGGTGCTGGTGGTGCACTGGTGCGCCTGTGAATCACTAAATATCTTCCCAGCTGGTGCGTCATTTATGTAGACAGTATCAAGAGCAGTGAGGGCAATCTTTGCACAGTCATGCGTAGCTTGATTGTCTCAGTAATTCAACTACTTTGCAATTAAGGTCACCTCAATAATACAACTACCTCGCCAGTAAGGTCACCCCAGTAATGCTGCCGTCTCTCATTTAAGTTGACCGCAGTAATACAGTAATATAACCACTTCACAGTTATGGTGTCCTCAGTAATAACCAATACAATCACCTTTCAAGTAAAGTCACCTCAGTAATACAGCCACCTCACAATTAAGGTCACCCAAATACGACTGTAATTTCTCCATTAATGTCACCCCAATAATACTGACAACTTTCAATTAATGTCACTTCACAATTATGATCACCTCGGTAATAAAGCCATCTAGCAATTAACGTCACCCCAGTTATACTGCTACACCTCAATTAAGATCACCCCAGGAATACAGCCACTTGACAAGTATGGGAATACCAGGACAGCCCCCCTGCAACTTGAAATTAACAAGTCTTGAAAAGTTGGGCCAAGAACTGATTAATATTTTTATATCATAAAATGCCTATAATATTCTAAATTGTGTTACTCAGTGTAAGTTATGATAAGAATAAATATGTGATTCACGCAGTAATGTCCAGCCTGTTGAACATGGCCTGGTAGAACTAGAAGTAGAACCAGAGGTCAAAACTGGACAAGTAAGCCAGCTTTGTTCCGTTTAAAACAGCAGGCAGCTATTGTGGCCAAAATGTGATACATTTATGGAGTGTGAAGTGTATTGTGTAATAAGCCAGGTGTCTTATTTGCCATAAAAACAACACATATATTACCATCAACAAACAAGGTGATAAATAATAATGTGACTTCATCGGCTGGGTATTTGCGATGAACTCGTGACACAGTTTCTCCTATATCCAGAGTATTTATCCACTTGTGTGCAAGCGTATAGCCCACAAGAGTCATCAATCATGTTTGTTTCCTTCCTAGAGGAGCCCTGCTATTTCAGGGCTGTGTCATAACCGCCCACTGTCTGCATTATACAGTGTGTCCCAAAGGGTGACGTATGCACAGGGTGCTCAGTAAACTTGTCCGGATTTGCCAGCCTCAAACTGAGGCCAACAGAAGTTGTCATAATAAAAACATGTCAGGTTTTTCTTGGTATACTCATAGGCTCATAGCACACCTTACGTTCCTTCTCGACTGAATTTGTTACTGCGCAGAAAATGTGGTGTGATTAATCGTAGGAAGGTATGCGTATATCCGTGTTGATGTTCGTTGTCATGATGAAGTAGGTTGAGGAGATAAAGATGAGTTACTATGTTGCTTCAGCTACAAAAAAGTGCAAAATGTTTTCCAAATGATGTCATAAACAGGTCACCTGTTAGGTTGTATCTTCAACAGCACAGCTTGCCTGGCGTAGCCCACTCATAATGAAAAAGAAATACTAATATACTGCGACATACGCTGTAAATGTGACAACCTTTCCATGTAGTGGTACATTCAGATGACTCTATGCTTGTTGTTCAAACTAGAAAATATACTCAGTTGCATTTATGAGATGGTATGAATTAACTAAAATAGAAGAACTATAGACAATTTTGGTAATTGGTAGTGTCGTATACCTCAGTAAGTAGAGAGTTGCAACAGAGTGCCCATAAAATAGGCATTATCAGTACAGTAATATGACACATTGTGTTTGGTAATTTACATGATGAATTTCTACAATAAAATTAAAGATTTTTCAGTTTTAAACTTAAAAATTTAATTACTGTTAATACTAAATTGTAATAAAATAATGCCTAGATCTCTGACACAAAAGACAGTTTAAAATGTTAGTTTTAAAACCACATGTGAACAGTGATATTGTAAATTTTGTTTAATTGTTATTGATGGACTCGGATGGAGTACCAGTACAGTAGAGTGACAAGATCACCTCCAGTAGTCTGACAGTTGACTGTCAGCGCTAGGTGTTTGTCCTGTCATGGGGTAGTGGGACAGTGTCACCATAATGTGGGAGTATGTCCCCGACTCTGCCTACAGTGATGGATGTGATTGTCCTACTCAGTGAAATGTTTGTCTGACTTTGTCACCAACAGGTGACGTGGTCACAAGTTGGAGGCGTGACTTGGCTCAAATGTGCAGTGTGTCCCATAAACAACTTTCACAGAAATCCTGTGGGCAGTGGGGGACAGAAAATGGAAGAAGATCAGTGTTTTCATGTCCACTTTGTCCCCTAATGGGTGACTGAGTGTGAATATGACGCACCAGTCACCAGGCCACAGTAGATGGGTGCAAAGGTCACTTATTGTATATACAAAGGAAGGAGAAAAACCAAACAATTGAAGATAACCCAACCACATCTGATTCATTTAAATTAAATGGTAACTGGTTACAATATAAGCATGGAGGTTGAAGCCTGGTTACACAGGCATTTTCTCTGACCCAGAAGAAGATAAGAATGAAAGTGTTTTTTATTACATTTCTCTGATAATGAAATCACAGAGTAATTGGGTAGTGGATAAGATAAATGTGGAGATCTGTTTTGTTTTGTGCATAACTTTATGTAGATACCTGTCCCCCCCCCCGTCATTTGGACGGGTAAAACCTGTTTTTAACGGATAAAGATGTGGTGGAAGGCCTTAAAAAATCATAGATATTGTCAGTTATCGGGGACTGTTACTACTGAACAAGTAGGCTACTGGAGTACTCATGGACATTAACTATTAAAGCATTCACCACAGAGTAAACAGTTTCCAACTTATTGTCATCAATAGTTTATGTGCATCTTGTTGCTACAACGGCCTAGTGCAGTTTGTAATCATAATACAGGGAGTGTCATTATTTTTCAAAGGGCGATCAAATTATGGGACATTCCCAGATTTTATATACATCCCACCCCAAAAATCTGCTCAGCAGTGTGACCCACCCTCTTGCCCGATTGGACCCCTCCAAAATCTCCAACACTAAAATCCTAGTCACCTTTATAATTAGTCCAGTGTACTGCAGTTTGAAACTGGACCCTCCTTTGAATCCAGGGAACCCCCAAACATGTAAGTTGTAACCTGACATGGCCGACAGCATCTACACCTAGATACCACTTTAAGGGGATTTGTTGAAGGATACATAGGTATATACATTTAGAGATGCTGTACACATGTGATTACAATACTGTAAGTGTTGATCGAAGGATTTTTATTCACATGTGCATAATAATCAGTGACAAAGAATTTTTTTTAATCTAAATTCCGCATGATAGCATTGTAGACATGTATTATGTACATTAATAAAACTTACTGCTACGTATTGGCAGATTTATATAATTTCACGTTATGTGTATATGTGGGTATATAGTATTGTTAGTATTGTATTACTTGTTGGGAAATGTCTCCTTTGTAAGGTGTTGATTTGTCATGATATTGCACAAGAAATATACATCTGGTTGTATAGCACAGCAAGACGCCTGGTTGTATAGTTATGTATACTACAGCCAAAGATCACAGTCATTCACTGAACTTGAGGAATGTTTACACAATGCACCAGCTAGTTGACAAAAATAGGTCAATCGCTGTGCATCAATGACTCTATAGTGGACACTAAGTGACCCAGAGGGACTGTCAGAGATAGCCATCACACTAGAACAACACCATGAACCAACACTGTGGCCAGGAGCAGAGATCATTAAGACAACCTCTTTCAACAATCACAACTTTCATTGCTTGCTATCACCGATTTCTAAAACGGAATGCGATAACGATAACGCTGTTAGCTGCAATTGTATGTTGGAGCTATAAAAAATTCCCCATGTAGTCATTTTAAGAAACCATACCGAGATGTTTATGAAACAAACTTTTTTACACCAGTATATAATGCCACCTAAGTAGATGGGAACAGAATGGATGCTAACGAAAATAGTTTGTAAAAAAGTGTTGATGATCATGCTCTGTAAGTGATGAATGCTTCGATTGCATAACAGTGAGTGGTTATTGTAGTATCTGAGTTCGGGTGAAAAGGGTCGGGTGAAAACAATTGTGTTTTCTGCACAAATACTTCACTGTCTCTTAGACAAAGTGATAGAAAACAATACAGGTGTATATTTTCCTAAACAGTGAGTTATTTAGTATAAAAATATTTCACCTGTACTGGTAATTATATTAGTTTTGTAAAAAAAATTGGTGGAATATTTAAATATAGCGGTCAATTAGTTGTAGGATTATATTGGTACATTTTGTATTGTATTACTGTAGTTTGTTCAGTCAGCACTGCTTCAGTTCATTTTAGACAGAACTAGATATTTATATATTGATTGTCTTTGGACAGTAATTCTACCATGGCTTCTAATGTAGATGTTGGCAATCAAGATTTTCTAAACCACACAATCTGTTGTCGTTTGTAGCAGTTATATTGAGCTCCCTCCACACCATATTGACAGATTATTCATTTGTTATTCTGTGGGGTCCTCTGGGTGTTTTTCCGTCATTCCTTCTTTTTTGTTATAGTATATTTTACATTTTGCATGTTGTGTTCTGATTTTGTTAGTGGTCAAGATTGAATTAATTGGTCTGTCGTGAAGATGACTTAGAAGTAGTTATTTATCTCTCTTTTCAATCCATGACACTCACCGACTCTTCTGAAGTGGATAGGACACTGCATTATATAAGAAATTATCCTTACGGAGGATCACATTATTTTCCAGTCCAAAAACTCCCAGTATATATACACATGTATATACACATTTGTAAACAAACAAATCCAACATGTGCTTAGTGAATAGCAAAGTTTGTTTTGTTTTCGCTGCTCTTAACTAAAGACGGGTGGATGGGTCTCTAGTTAGAGCTTATCTTTATTTTGACTGACCAGTTGAGTGACCACTGACTGACCATGTCCATCTGTCTGACCAGTGACCACGTCCATTTGTTTGCAGGTGGAAGTAGCTGACACTCACGATGTTTGGTTTTATGAAGAAACACTCGGAGAAGGACCGAGAGGATCGGGACCGGAAGAAACGAGAGAAGAAGGAGAGAAAGGACAAGAAGAAGGGAGACAAGAGCCTCACGGAGGAGGAGCTCTCCCGTCTGGAGGAAGCAAAGAAAGGACTCTGGGGGCGTCTGAGCGAGACGTCGACGAAATACGGGGCGCGACCGTACAACGGGGCGCGAGACGAGAGCAGCGAAAGTTTGAGCTCCGGGGGCAAGTTGAGTCCGCGTGACGGCGCGACCCCTGAACCCGAGGGCACGACCTACACGAGTGTCGGCAAGGTCGAGTTGTCCACGGCAACCGTGACGGTGAAGCGGGCGGGGCCGGCGACGCAGCCGAAACCGTCACGTGGGATTCTGAAGGGGCAATCGAACTACGGTCCGGAGATACCGAATCAGGGGGTCAGAGGTCAGCTCGATGACACGATGACCTTGGAGGAGAACACGATCGCCAATGAAGACTATCCAGTGCAGGTGTTGGACTCTCTCAAGAGGGACCCGGAGAAGGGGGGGCCGAAGAAAAAGCGCAGTGTCCGCAGTCTGGTCGCAAACATTGAACCCGACAGCGTGCCACAGCGTAAGGTGGCGCCACCTACGAAGCCGGCTCGTCTGCCGAGCACCACGGTGACGGCATCGAAATCGACAAGTGGCACGCCGAAGAGACGTGTCCTGCCAAAGATCAACGTTCCGTCCCCAGCGCCCGATGCAGTCCCACCCAATGAGCCCGCCAGCCCCGCCGAGAAAACCTACGGGAATGCGCCGCTCACACTGCCATCGCTGGCGCCCCCTAGGTGCCTGGCACCACGAGAAATCACCCTCGGACGGCAGTTGGCGGGCGATTTTGGCTTCACTCTGCGACGGGGTACGATTCTCGAGCGGGGTGTCGGGGATAGCACCGAACGTAAACGAATCGTTATTTTCGCCGAACCCGGCCCGAAGAACACGCAGACCGGGCTGTTGCCAGGCGACCGGCTTATCGAGGTCAACGGGAAAAACGTGGAGAACGCGACTCGCGAGGAAGTGATAGAACTGATCAAGAGCTCAGGCGGCGAGGTGCAGTTGAAAGTTCAGCCAATCCCGGAGCTGAGTGAGTTGAGTGTGAGGTCGGGGCTTGAGGGTGAAGAGGTGACCATCGCTGAACAGAGCATCAAGACTGGAACGCTGCAGCGCAGTGGGAATGCGCGATATCGTGCTCGACAGGTGAGTCCATTGTGTTGTTATATGGGGTAGAAATCGTGGTAGTCCAGTAGTCCGAGAACTACCAGAAACTTGATCGGACTACCAAAGATGATGATAGCAGTAGACAGTAGTCCGATGGACTACCACAACATTTTGGAATATTTTTCAATTTTTTTGTTTGTCATGTTATTTTGCTTAAATGTGGGCCATTTGACTACTAGATATATCTGAGGACTACCAGATTTCGCAACTAAGTAGTCCTGCTGACTACCAGAAATTTTTGAATTATTTCTACCCTTGTGTTATAGTTGTTTCTGTTATTAGAAAATATTGTTACTTTGTCAATTCACATTTACGTCAGTTTTGCATATATTGGGCGGAAATTTATGTGATCTTGTGGGTATATATCAGATACTTTAAAAAAATCATCTAGTAGGGTGGATAACTTGGGAGCGTCAGACTCTCAGTATTTTAAAGGGCTGTGCGTGGGTCGTGGAATATGCATGAGTGCCTGACATATTTATGCGATATACTGAAATGATGTAACGCCTTTTTTCTGGAAGTGATAGTGGAAGTGCTCCCTATGATTGACCTCTTAAATAGTTATCCACAACGGTGGGATCGGCCCTCAATGTCACCTTGAGGATCGCAGTTTTCAAAAGTTTTTACGTGGGTGACTGCATATTCTCCCAAGCATCACTGGGTACCTCAGCTAGTTGATTATACATGTGTAAATGAAAAAATAAACATAATAATTTTGCTAACATTAGCTCTTCCTCTATTTGTAATAATTATAATGTTTATGGTATGTTACACACCATATAGTACTCAATTTGTCCAAGATGTTCGAAGTTTCAATAATTTTTGCACATAAAATATTGAGATTGTAATGTAAACACTGCATTTAAATAACCATGGCTGTTGACACTTTGGAGAGACAGATGTTATTAGCCAGAGATACTTTTGAGGGTGACTGATTACCCCCCTAAATAGGGCAAAGTACAACTGGTTCTGTGAACTTGCTAGCATTTACCCACCCCAGCCTTCAGAGGGTGACAATAAAAGACATTGAAACTGACATTAGAAGATCCCTTAAAATTTAAACCTATCTTGGAGTGTTTGCATTAAAGTGTTTTAATTTGTGAACGTTGCTTAATGTAGCCCATAACACTAACAGTAGATTTGTTTCAAAAGCTCACGAAGGGTCTGAAGGCAAATGACATTGCCTTTATTTTTTGAGATGATCCCTTTCAGACAGAATGACATACACTTGATGCAACTTGTCACCTCCCTGTCTGTAGCACACTTCACTTGTGACCTTTGCCCCGCCCCCACAGCTCACACAGTGCACTCTATGTACCCAAGTCTGCCACCCCTAGACAAGTCTGCCACCCCTAGACAAGTCTGCCACCCCTAGACAAGTCTGCCACCCCTAGGCTCCCTACAGGTGTAGTTCACAGGTTCCTGTACACAGTGACACTGATTTAGAAGTGTGCATGGTATACATGTTATGTACTAGTATACATATCGTCTATCCCCCCCCATCAGGATGCAGGATCACATTTTGACCAGTCCTAAATTTTGAGGTCATCACCACATCATGGGGTAATACAGGCCAGTTGATGTGTATTATAATATGACCTGAACTAACCTATAAGCAGTCTTTTTTAAGCACACATGTGACACCCATAACTGACAATATATCTACATATGTAAAAGTTTTAAGACCTTGTTTTTCTCCTTATTTTTTACTTCACTCCCACCCATCCCAGTGATGTTTCTACCTATCCAAAATAGGTTTAGCCCATCCAAATAACAGGTGGAAGGGTGTCTACATAAAGCTCTGGGTTTGACAGTGGTTTAGAAGTTTGTGTCGTTTTCTTATACTTGTGGAGTGGTATACACATTGTGTATCTCCATCTACAAAACATATAGAGATAATTCTAATACCACTGATTAATTTTTTTATGGCACAGCCTCTTGAATGTTAGCAGGAAAAGTGTTACAACTTACAGGATAACATCATATTTGTTCACACCAAGGCCGTTATGTAAGATCAGATTTTTGCCAGTCCAAATATAGCCCTGTAGACACATAACACAGAAGCCAGTCTAGACATGTCTGTAATGTCCAGAAATACATGATATTAATCCATGCTCAGTTGCACACACACGTGTGACACATTTTCAAACCGTAATTGACAACGTAATTGAAATAACCTTTTTTACTCGGGTCAGTCACACGGTTTCCCTTTGACATTGACACCCCACCCCATAAACAAGATACTGTTTGAACAAGAAAATTATGTCCGTTTAGAGTTTGGTTTGCATGATAAGTTCAAAGGTCATGACAGAGTTAGATCAAAGCTTGGAAATTTATGTTAATCCATATGCAAATTTCCCAAACTCCTATTTATTTTGCATTTTTTAAACACCCATTCAACTTCATTTGCAATTTGACAACAGTATTATCGTGTAATAATCAAAATCAAGGTTTTTGGTCCAGTTCTCACAAGGCTCTGCTTGCGTTGTGCCCAGGTAGCTCTATCAGTTTCAAGAGGACATTGTAAAATTACCACAAGTGTGTAAATAATCCAACATACAGGTCTATAAAATGTCCGATACTTGGTCCTCTTCTCATATGTGACGTTTTGTATGTGTACATTTTACCCAGATGGCCCTACAGTGTATAGAATAGATGAGTATTTGTCCACGCTGAGCACTGTTTAAGACAGGGTTGTTACCCCCTCAGTGGGGCGTACTTGACTGAAGTGGTAGAAGGTGATAAGAACTATTTAAATTTAAGTACTCAGTATGCTTGAGTACTTAAAGGGAAAACAAAGTCAATGTTTGGATCATATGGGATTAACAGAGTTAATAAAAAGTAACAACTTCCAACAACAATCGTATTTTTAACGTCAGTGGTTTACCAGGAAAAAAATGTAAAACACATAGACATAGAAAGTCTACAGACTACGCCATTTTAGAAACAAAATGACGTCAGAGAGTCTTCTTGGTCGGCGTGAACTGTGCATGCATATTATTATCTGTTACTTTCTAACCTAACCACGAAAACGACCGCCAACAGCCGCCAAACTTCTCCCCACATTTCTTACATACATATACATACACTACATTACAAAAAAATCACTTGTATTCGTCTAACGAAGAAAATTCACAACAGAAACGCAAATCTTGGCGAACGGCAACTCGACAACTTCGACTACCGTAAACTCGCTATTATAAGTTAGCTTTCCACAAAATACCGCTAGATGGCGCGCGAATATTTATTAACCTTACTGCATTCGCACGCGCGAATTAGTTTAATTAATTATAAATAATATAATAATAATTAGCTGCATCACTATGATCTGCAGAAAATGTTAAACGGCAAACTAAGGCAACGCTTTGGTGATATGGGTCTAATAGAGTTGATAAAAAATAACAATTTAATATACAAATATATAATTTTATTAGTTTATTTTATATAGCGCCAAATCCACAATTCTCTTCTCTTCTATTCAACATACTGTTATTAAAGTATATGCAATAATAAGAATGCTACCCACAGGTAATATTTAAAAATAAATATTAAAAATACATGTGTCTGCATAATTATCCAAAATTGCCTATTAGTTATAAAAGAAAAAGGAAATTACGTGTTTTTCAATGAAGTCACATTGTTTATTTTATCAATATTTCTATAAACATCCCGCGTGTACTGCGAGCATGCAAGCTTATATTACATAAGCGATGTTTTAACAATAATAACTAAAACAATAACATGTTAATATTACTGTTTTTAAATCCTTCTTTTTCTACCACCATAATATTTCCCATATATTCATATTCCTTTTTACATTTTAGAGATTTATTGTTCCGATAATTAATAAAGTGTCTTGTTCAAAAATAATAATTATTACATATCTGATGGTGGAAATGTCATTCATGAGTAGAACAAATAGCTTCAGTAATATGTTCTTATGCATAATGGTTGTGTATGTGCTGAATGAAAATTATTATTACGTCGTACTTATTTTACTACTTTAATTATTTATTACTATTAACCATACTTTTATATTCATTTATTTCAATTGTTGTTATGTAATTTGTATGTTTATTTATGACTGATAGGTCAGATTAGTTAATGATATAGAAACATGTATTTTCATTATTTATTTTTAAATAATATTATCTGTGGGTAGTTTTCTCTTTATTGTATTTTTAATAGCATTATTTTGTGAAGCGCCACAAACAATTATGGATGTGGCGCTACATAAATAAAATATTATATTATAATAAAAACAATTGTTTGTTTATTTAATATAGCGCCACATCCAATTTAAACTTGTTCATGGCGTTTTACATACATTAAAATGCTAAACAACAAATACACACCAGAAGAAAAAAAACATAAATATACTAGAAACATATATGAACAATTATAAAAATAAAATATCAATATAAAAATAATAAAACTTATAATTTCCTGCAAATCATAGTGATGATAATAATTAATTATTATTATTATATTATTTATAAGTAATTAAACTATTTCGCGCGTGTGAAGTAAAACAATTAAATATTAGCAGTCAGAAACGTGGCGTCTAGCGGTATTTTGTGTAAAGCTTTTAAAAGCGATTTTACGGTACCGCTGAGCGGCCGAACAAGTTGTACTCGAGGTCTGCGCGTTTTTGTGTGTGAATTTTCTTCGTCAGAGGAATGCAAGAGATTTTATTACATAACGTAGTGTATGCATATGTATGTAAGATATGTGAGGATAAGTTTGGCGGCTGTTGGTGGTCGTGTTGATGGTCAGGTCAATCAAATCGGGTCGTCTAGGATCCGCGCTGTGTCTGTGACTGTCCAAACGAATCCACCGAACCACTGTTTCAGTTCTGCTCGATTCATAGGTTAACAAGAAGACATCTTACTGATACTGTCTTTCACTGTACTATTACTATAAGCGTTTGATTTACAGTGTGGCATATTGATGTCGCGATTTCGTTGTAAACCGACGTAAGGCAACTTTTAGCGTACCGCTTGGCTCTCTGTTATGACAGCTGAACCAGCAGACGACTCTCTGACGTATTACTTTTCCAAACTGCTGGGTTGTGATTGGTTGCAAGATCCAAGATGGGCCGGTTCATGGTGTCGGTGATTTAGCTAGATTTTCCCACTTTAAGACCACTTTCTGAGGTAACCACTAAGGTGAAAAATTGGATTGTAGATGCAAATGATTAGCTAGTGTAAACTCTTTTAGGTGCATAACACTAAACTGTAGCCTTTTTTTTCACTTTAATAATTCTACCAGATACTGGATTCTGCCGATTGTCGAGGGTGATTTGATGGTTTGCCGGCAACAACAGTTTCTAGGTTAATGGCGTCTTCAGTGGTCAGTCAGTTTGTTTACCTGCTGCTGGTTTTGTTGTCACAGGTAGACAGGTGATTTATTGGCTGCCAGGTAGTAACTCTAGAGGCAGACGGCTGTTTCCCAGGTAAACACCTGGTGAACACACTATACATTGACACCAGCTGCAAAGTATGATACAACATTGTAGTTTGAAGTAACTAACAGGGGACTCGTATTTTGTAGGACTATGAATTATTAAACTAATTAAAGGCCATGTTGCTGGTTGAGTATGAGTGGGAAATAATGTTTAATTGACACAATTGACTGTATCCAGAGGTAGTGCGCTATGTACGATCACATTTTTGCCAGTCACACATATTTTGGTTGACAGGTGTTAACTGTTAAGCCAGTTTACAAACTTAAAATGCGTTTGATGACCTGAAATAGATTACAAACACATGTATGACATCATATACACTCACTTTCAACTTTTAAGGCCTAACTGACAATATACATGATGTTGGAAGACCTTTTGTTTTGCTTCTTAATTTTTTACCCGTCCACCCATATTTCTACCCAATAGTGCCCATCCACAGTAGGTTTTACCCATCCAAATGACGGGTGGATGGGTCTCTTGCATAAAGCCATGTCCAGGAGTATTCGGGAAGAGAAATGGTGACAAGGTATATAATTGACCTGTTCACTAACTAGGGGTATCGTATGACTGAATATGGGTGTCATGTTGTTGACTACAAAGGTATCTCGTCACATATCTCTGGTATGTTGTTGTCAATAAAGATATCATGTTGCACTGTAAAAGGTAGGAATACTATTGATAGCCAACAGACAAAATGTCTAGTAACAATGCAAATGTACACAAAACATCACAATTAATCAATGTAACAACATTTTTGTTTCACCTTCAAACTATGCAAATGTACCTAACACATCAAAATAAATGTATTTAACAAATGTAATTTCAATCACTATTCCCGTCAAACTGCACATTTTTAAAGGAAGAATTTACTGTGTTTTTAAAAGTGTACATGAAAGATAGTGGTTCTAAATAAATTGAAAAATAGTGGCAGTCTATTTGAAAACCTTACATTTAACCAATTCTAGTTAGTGTTTCACCATTTTTGATTTCAGCTACTTTCAATAGAACAGTTCCTGTAGGTGTATAGATTCCTTAAGTACATAGTTGTTTGTACACTTCTGTCAGCAACAGATCTTATCATTAATATTATTTCAGATTAATCAGAACCAGTGCAGTTTGTATGAAGAAGAGCTCTGTCAAACATCACCATGCACCCTGCTGCCCTCTTCTGGATAAAATGGAGATTAAAATCCAGTTACTACCTCATTTTATATCATTATGGTCCTTTCTTGAACTATGATTATATGTAATTTTACATACATGTTCAAAATGTATAATATGGAATGTTTGCACTACACAGCTGCAATGCACATTTATTGTGCATTCTTATATAAGAACCATTCAGTGGCATTCCCTAATCCAGAAATAAGTGTGGCAACTCTTGAAGAATGTTGTAAGAAATTAACAATAATATTCCATATCATTCTTGAAGAATTAGTCACAGACACATATGTGACCATAGGCATACAATCACAACCATTATTGGGCAGTTTATTTTTTCAGCATTTGGCAAATTTTTTACATGTTGTTTTAAGATGCTAGCAATGAAGCTGTCCGGTTTTAATTGGGTCCCAAAACATGGAACTGTTACTCAATCTATTAGGGACCAAGCTGTTAATCTAGAGGCCAGCTGGCTCTTGATAAATGCAACCACTTTACTAAGTACACTGTACTTGTAATTACCCATCTCGACCAGTCTTCAAGACTCTCTAAGCCGCAGCGATCGGTGGTTAAACACCTCTTTTTTGGGTCATTATCCTGGAATCGCCTCTTGAATCAAGTCTACAAGTCTCAAGTTATCTCCTCGTGTGGTTTATTACCCTTGACAGGGCGTTACCAAAAAAGTTCTCGTGTTGATGGGGCGGTCACCCCAAGTGTGTGTGGGCAGCCAAGTGAGACGTGTGGTTTACCCTCAAAAGTGGGGCGTTCTTGATAGCTTCCGACGGATTCTGTGAAAGACACTAGTGACGAGTCTAGTGTTGTGTAGAGCGAGAATTAAAACTTGTGTGTAGATTGAGCACCGGGCGTCGAGTGTCTGCTGTGTTCTGTGGTGACATGTTCTCCAGTTAAGTGATATGGGATCATTTACTGAGGTGTGAATGTGGCAATTAAACTGTGTTATGCAATTTACTCTATTTCCTCTTGATTGCGATGTTTCTAAGTTGCTAACATTTCAAAAGTTACACTAATATATTTAGTGAGTTATAATGAAGTGTTTGCTTTCTCTTGTGTGTAATAACTGTAACATATTTTTGAAACATGCATTTGTATGATAAATTCAATGCATTTGTTTTATTTTTATGGATCCTGATGGTATAACTTTATATTACTTACATGCACAGCATTGCACACACAGCCATGCACAAACACATGTACACACGCATGCACACATACGCACGCACACACACAAAGTCACACACACACACACACACACACACACACACACACACACACACACACACACACACACACACACACACCACACACACACACACACACACACACACACACACACACACACACACGCATGCACACACACACGCATGCACACACACACGCATGCACACACACACACACACGCACACACACACACGCACACACACACACACACACACACACACACACACACACCGGCACCGTAATACAAAGACGTACACCCAACATTGTAGTCGCTAGTACAAATATTTCCATTCATGCAGATTTCTATTAATAACTCGCCTATATCTCAGTGTGCCCGCGATGGTTTAATCCGTTTAGCGGTGTTGTTTCCAAACAGGCCTTTGTCTCTGTACTACACTGAACCTGCTGCGGGCTCACATAGTTGTTTGCAGTTACACCTTGTCTTGCTGCCTATTAATTTCACCATGGTCCCTGCTCTATCTGCAAGAACCATTCAGTACTGATTACTGTGCACTGAGATCAAGAACTGGTGGACATAGATTCGTTCCCTGCGAGTCGTAACGTACACCACACGCTATGGTGAGTTAGACATGTTTTTAACCCGTTATCGTCAGTCTTATTACCATAATTATTGTGAATCGAAGATAATGATAGTGCATGGTTAAAGCACTGGTATCTGCCTAGATCAGGCTCCATGACATGGCACTCGTAGTGCATGGTGCACTCAGAGCATGTCTTGGCAGTGGTCTTCTGATCCATTGCCAACGTCTTGATTTAGTTTTTGTGTAGGTCGAGAACTCTGAACCGTTAGCTCTGTAGGACTGCAGGAGGTTTTATCTTTTCCCTCAACCTGTATGGGGTCTTTTTCTTCTGCTGGGGTAAAAACACCACACAGAGGTGACTAGAACCCCACAACAGTTGATTGGTACTCATCTGAGCTGTAGCACCTCAATAGGTGTTAACTGCAGCAGAACAATTTTGTTTTAGGTTAGCTATTTATATATTTCTAGGATTTCTCCAAGTGTGAGCTAAGTTTTCAAAGTATAATATTGCTGGGTTTCTCTGAGTATATAGGAGCTTTTTTAATGGATGTTGCTTGGGTTTCTCTGCATTGATTGGGTTTCTCTGCATTGATTGGGTTTCTCTGCATTGATTGTTTCAATGAAGTCTTGAACCAACTTTTCAGGTGTCGTAGTTATGGTTTTTTTCAGAGTTTATGAACTGAGCTAACTTAGCTGACAGAAGTAAGCACTTCTTCAGGAAATATACATTGCAGGATTTTTGTCTTCAGATTTAATGAACCAACTTCTTATTCAGGTATCATACATATATTGCAGGATTTGTCTCTAAGTTGATGAACCGACTTCTTCAGTTGTCCCACTGCTCAGGTTTCAGCACATGAATCGACTGCTTGAAATATAGTATATTTCTGCTTGGTTTCTTGGAGTATATATAAGTTTGTACACCCATCTATCTGCTGTTTCAAGCGGTTGAGTTGGCCGGCAGTTTGCTCCAATCCTTTCCAAATGATCTCACCCTGTCTGGGGGTATTTACCCTCCCATGGGGGTATATGCTCCCCCTTGGAAACACATGACACATCCACTGGAAAATGCATCACCCAGCTGACCAACACTGCAAGAGATGTCGATCAGTTATCCCCAGGTAAACTATTTGGCAACTTATTGATGTAGTTCGCAGACATTACCTGGCTGTGTCCTTCCTGGAATGTCCACCTGGTGTAATGTGGCCCAGTTACCTGGTTGTTTTGTACGGGTTCACCTGGCAGTGGCCCGCTGGCCGTGTTTGGGTGCCCTCTATGGGCTTAATGCGGGAATGATTTTCAGTTTTGGCACAGCAAACTAGGTTGATTAATGTGTGCTACACGGCACATGAATCCTGCACTACTAGTGATGTACTCAGAGACTGGGAATGTGTGTTTTCACATGGTTAGAGCTAGTATTGGTCTTGTGGTTAGTGCATGCCTGGGTTAGTTCTGGACATCCGGCTATTTGTGTGTATGTCTGTCTGTCTGGCTGGCTAGTTTTCAAATCAGCTGTCAAGCACGAGAATAGTGTTTGAATTAAAAATAATATACATGTAGTTTGCAATATTTTAATTTAACAGGAGTTCAATGTTTACTTAATTTACAATAAATTTACCTTTTCCTCATGATTTTTCGGCTGCTTTCAGCAGTCTTCTGAAATTATTTCGAGGTTGTCACTCATCTCTGATGTTCCCCTCAAGTTACAGCAAAAAAAGTCAAGATCGTTTTAAAATGCACGGTGAAAAAATTGATGCAATGGGTAGGTTACATGGAGAGGATGCTAGCAGGAAACTTGGCAAAGAAGTCAGATACCCAAACACAACATGGACACAGAAGAAGGGAAGTCCATAGGTGAGGTGGGAGGATTGCGAGAGGAGAACAAAATCAGGGGAAGACGCGAGATGGAGAGAGGCAGGTATAGGACAGTGTACTTTGGAAAGAATGGACAGAATGATCCAGCTGTATTTGGACTGATCCTCACCCTTGTGTGACAGAGATCAATGAAGACAAACAACGCACACATGCAAGCGCATGCATGCGTGCAAATACGCATCCACACCGATACGCACAAATGCACTTAAACACTTGCCATAAATCTAGTTTGAATTCCTTATCAACAATGTTGCTTACAAGTTACATGACAAAACAATGTTGCCCACAAACTACATAGAAATGCTGTTAGACAGCAATTTTTTTCAAACTGCATCCTATTGGGACATTTGTATGCATCGTTCCAAAGCAAGGCTAGAATTCGGCTCTGAAACAGGAAACAATGGCCCGAGTTCATTGATTTCTGGGTCCACGGCTGTGTGCTGGGGGAGGGGAACGTCTGCTGGGTGTGAATTTTATTAGTGAGTAGAGGTCATTTGGATCCCACTGTGAGTTCCGGGCCCTATATGTGTGTATGTACAAATCCACAATGTGCAGTTAAGGCTTCATATAACTTGGGATGGGTCTTAGAAATGTGATTATTGGGAGCGTGGCGTTGTTGAGTTACCATCTCATCTGTGTGTTATCGGATTTTTGGGTCTTAGAACTATGATTATTGACGATCTGATGTAGCTGGATTGGTGAATACCTGCCTGTTGTTGTTTGACGCATTTACTGAATCAAAACACAAGACAGTGGATCGGAAACAATCTTGTTGTTTGCGATGTCTTCGGCCAAGATTACTGGTGTTTTTATTTAGACACACGATAGTGTTTACAACAGGAATGGAGCCGGAGTCTGGTTGTATTTGTATCTCAGTGGTAGACTGATGTGACGCAAGTTGGATGCGACATTGATAGATATTGGGAGTGCAAAAACAACCAGTTTTTGTTGAAGAGATTGCTACAAGTCTGGACAAGTCTACTGCAGATGGTCACTCAAAGTCCATTTTCATCCTGGAAGAAATGAGGCAACCGGGCTAATGACCTATATGCAAATTTGGAGGTCCATTTCACTGAGACCATCCACATGGTCCTTACTGAATTAGGTGAAAATGGTCCTCTCCAGGACTTGCTGAAAGTGGTTCATTTTGTCAGACCAAAGAGATGCTGGATTCAGTGAAAGTGATGGCCAGATAAAAGACAAGTGTAAATACAGAGTTATAGGAATGGCGTCACGTCTGTATGCTGTCTTTAGTCTGTTACGGGTAAGCCTTAGAAGACTTTTTTGCAATATTTTGTTCTCTGGTTGTCTATCCATGAGTTGCTGCCATGTGTACTTTGTCATGTTGGATTTATAATAATTATTAGCGTTTATTTATTTCACGGCATATACCTTTTTGGACTGCTCAACAATCTTACACAAATGACTATGCCAGTTGGAAAACAGCTGATCGCAGTAAATGTGTCACAAACAGAAAGACTTGATTGTGAAATATGTGACATTTTCACTCATATTGAGGGTTAATTTTAAAGCATACCACAACAGTTTTTCTTGTACAGTGTAGAACTCACTGTACGTGGGGATAGTATTGTTTGTGTAATATGTGTATAAGATGTAGGCCAGGTAAGATCCATAGCAGCTTGATATCGCAGTGTCAATATATTTCTAGGTTATGCACACATGCCACGCAAAGATCAACATGTAGGACAGGTAATAGGCTGCTTGGTGATAGGGTAGCATGTTGTCATATATTGCCAGTACATTTAACTAAATAGTTTAACTGACACACAACAACACTTAATTGAACATTGTAACTCTCTGTTTGATTTGTACCAATTGACACTTTTATTTACATTTACTTTGTTGTTCAACCATGTACTAACTATGTGGGCTGTTGTAATGCCTGGGGATACACCATGACAGTGTGTGTCACCTGTCTACTGCTTCCCTTAGTGGGGATGGTCCAAGTCACTCAGGAGCTTCTTCTACTTTTCATATCAGTTCTGCCTACCTACCTCTCTCCCCTCCCTCCCTCTCTCCTACCTCTCTCCCCTCCCTCCTCCCTCTCTCCCCTCCCTCCCCCCTCTCTCCCCTCCCTCCCCCCTCTCTCCCCTCCCTCCCTCTCTCCCCTCCCTCCCTCCCTCTCTCCCCTCCCTCCCTCTCTCCCCTCCCTCCCTCTCTCCCCTCCCTCCCTCTCTCCCCTACCTACCTCTCTCCCCTACCTACCTCTCTCCCCTCCCTCCCTCTCTCCCCTCCCTCCCTCTCTCCCCTCCCTCCCTCCCTCTCTCCCCTCCCTCCCCCCTCTCTCCCCTCCCTCCCTCCCTCTCTCCCCTCCCTCCCCCCTCTCTCCCCTACCTACCTCTCTCCCCTACCTACCTCTCTCCCCTCCCTCCCTCTCTCCCCTCCCTCCCTCCCTCTCTCCCCTCCCTCCCTCTCTCCCCTCCCTCCCTCTCTCCCCTCCCTCCCTCTCTCCCCTACCTACCTCTCTCCCCTACCTACCTCTCTCCCCTCCCTCCCTCTCTCCCCTCCCTCCCCCCTCTCTCCCCTCCCTCCCTCTCTCCCCTCCCTCCCTCCCTCTCTCCCCTCTCTCCCCTCCCTCCCTCTCTCCCCTCCCTCCCTCCCTCTCTCCCCTCCCTCCTCCCTCTCTCCCCTCCCTCCCTCCCTCTCTCCCCTCCCTCCCCCCTCTCTCCCCTCCCTCCCTCCCTCTCTCCCCTCCCTCCCTCCCTCTCTCCCCTCCCTCCCCCCTCTCTCCCCTCCCTCCCTCTCTCCCCTCCCTCCCTCCCTCTCTCCCCTCCCTCCCTCCCTCTCTCCCCTCCCTCCCTCCCTCTCTCCCCTCCCTCCCCCTCTCTCCCCTCCCTCCCCCTCTCTCCCCTCCCTCCCCCCTCTCTCCCCTCCCTCCCCCCTCTCTCCCCTCCCTCCCTCTCTCCCCTCCCTCCCTCCCTCCCTCTCTCCCCTCCCTCCCCCCTCTCTCCCCTCCCTCCCTCTCTCCCCTCCCTCCCTCCCTCCCTCTCTCCCCTCCCTCCCCCCTCTCTCCCCTCCCTCCCTCTCTCCCCTCCCTCCCTCCCTCTCTCCCCTCCCTCCCCCCTCTCTCCCCTCCCTCCCCTCCCTCCCCCTCTCTCCCCTCCCTCCCTCCCTCCCTCTCTCCCCTCCCTCCCCCCTCTCTCCCCTCCCTCCCCCTCTCTCCCCTCCCTCCCCCCTCTCTCCCCTCCCTCCCCCTCTCTCCCCTCCCTCCCCCCTCTCTCCCCTCCCTCCCCCCTCTCTCCCCTCCCTCCCTCCCTCTCTCCCCTCCCTCCCTCCCTCTCTCCCCTCCCTCCCTCCCTCCCTCTCATTATGTTGTTCCATCCCAGCCTTGGTCTTCCTCTCCGCCGTTTCCTTCTACTTCCCACGCTCTTTGATAGAGCAGATTTGTGATAGATCGATCTGTTCATGGAAAGACAAAACAAAACACAATATCCATTTCCATCGTTTTAAGAAAAACACTTAAGTTCCATCCTCAAATTATAAATATATGACTGTTTTATCAAAATGTGGCCTAACCATAATAACAATAGCGCTGATGTGACTCCATTCAGCAGTTCAGGTGGAAGATGGCACCCATTGGCTAAAAATGGTTATGTCACATTTTGATTACAAGTAGCATCATCATTACAAAGCGAACCAATTTAATTTGTTCATGAACTATTGAACAGTCAGATTATTGCAGATAACGTGATTCATATTTCATAAAATTTTATATTGTAGTATGATTTAACTTACTTTGGAGCATAATTGTCGATGATGAGTACATTAAATCATACTACAATAAACCATTCTTGGAGCCATGAACAATATATTCAATATAAAAGTTCATATCGGCTAATGGAATACAGCAAATGTTAACTTGACCTTAGTTTCAACCCGTTTATGGTGCAGTTTTAAGTACGTCTTCCAAATACTCCCGTTAATCAAGTGCATGTTTTTGTGTGAAACATCTGCTAATTAGAAAGAAGCATTTGAAAGCGTCGCACATGAATGTGTAATGAAGGACATTTTCAATGGCAGATGTGGTGAGTCAAAGAGAACACCACTGAATGGGTTAAAAACAAGAGCTTGGACCATCTGTCTTTATGGGTTTATGCAAATGTTCTCTATAATTATACTGGTGACTCGTTGGTATCTGCAAGCTGGGCTGGTTTCACCTTTGTTTTCATGCATCTGCCTCTTTGTGAGCGTCTGTCTATGCATTGGACAATTAACATGAATCAGTTAATTAAGATACTATCAGTACAAAAACTAACAAAACATTGATTAATTTGCAATTACCTTTTTTATTAATAAAGCTGGGTTGTAGTTAAACTAAAAGTGATTTTTTGTCTGATGTCTGTGTCTTGGTGTTTTTGTGAGCCTTAAAGGGGGATACAGTTGGTGTTTTTGTGAGCCTTAAAGGGGGATACAGTTGGTGTTTTTGTGAGCCTTAAAGGGGGATACAGTTGGTATTTTTGTGAGCCTTAAAGGGGGATACAGTTGGTGTTTTTGTGAGCCTTAAAGGGGGATACAGTTGGTGTTTTTTGGCAAGGCTCAAAGGGTGGTACATTTGGTGGTTTCTGGTGAGCCTCAAGGAGAATGCAACTGGAGGGTTTTGGCGAGTCTCAAGAAATCTGCAGTTGGAAGGTTTCTATTTTTTTGCCAGTTCTCCTGGATTTTTTTAATTATGAAAACTTGTATGGTGTACAACACTTTAGTCACATTATATAAACAAATCAGATCAATTACTATTTACTATATATAAACAAGTCAAATGTTGGCTCTGTATATGCGGATAATGTGTTGCCCTTTATTAAAAACGTTAACCCTTTGTGTGCTGTAGGCAAAGTCGGAGGACCAGCTCACAGCGGAGAAGGAATGGCTCGCGTCTCAGAGGGTCTGGCTCGTCCACAAGGCTGGCTTTGCAGCGGCCCAGTTACTGGACGCTCCCGAGGTGACAGAGGGCAAGGTGAAGGTGAAGGTTGAGCACAGTGGCGAGGTACTGGAGGTGGATGAAGAGGACATAGAGAAGGTTTGTAATTTGTCAGTTGTTCATTCCACAATAAACGCCTTTCTAGATGAAAGGTTATAAAGTAGATAATAAGAAATTATGTGTAATATTAGTTGTGTTTTGTGGTACTGTATTTATTTTATTTTAACGTCTTTCTACGATAATCCAAGTAAATTTTACTTTTTAATAAATTACTGTAATATTGCTGAATTTTTTTTTTAAATTACTTTATACTAATATTTTAATTTAATGATTGTGATACGTTATGTATTATAAAACGCCACAAGCATCTGAATTTAACAGATTCAATATTTGTATTATATTTGACAAGAGGGAGGTTGGTTTCAGGCAGATTTTTATGCAGGATAACACATATCTCGCACCAACTATTTTCTGGTGACACACGCGTGTTAAGCCGGTTGAGATATGTCATGAAATAAACATCAAACACTGGTGACATCCGTTGACAAAGTGTAATCGACAATATATGTGATTTCTGAAGCCCTTTTCTGCTCCTCAATTTTTGTGTGAAATTCCTACCCTTCCCAAACAGACTTTACCCCTCCAAAAGATGGGTGGACGGGAGTTGAGATGAAGCTGTGGTTTTAGGCGAATCCACCGAAGTATGACCGAGTGGAGGACCTGGCCACACTGAGGTACTTGAACGAGTCGAGTGTTCTACACACGCTGAGACAGCGCTACGGAAGCAACCTGATCCACACCTACGCAGGACCCAGTTTACTCGTTATCAACCCCATGCACCCTCTGTCCATCTATTCGGAGAAGGTACGGCATTTTATGTGCTTTGGAAAAATTTATTTTGTTTTGCAATATTTATGATTAATCATCATTGTTAGTGTTTTAAGTGTTTTTTAGAGAATGTCCTAACATCTATTTATTTGTTTAAAAAAAATCATCTTGCTTAAATAAAAAAATTAAAGAATGTCCTAGTGTATATTTATTAAAACAAAATTTTAATCATCTTGTTTAAATTATATATGTACATTTTTTTAAACACATGTCATAGTCAATTTATTCCTAATGACCTCTATTTTTTATTGTTTGAATAACTACATTTTATTGATTTCTTAGTTATGTACTAGTATGTATGTATATTTGTGTATGTTTGTAAAGTACCTGAGCATTTTATAAATGAAATTATAAATATTATTAAGGCTCAGTGTGAAAGCAATTTAGTTTTGACATAACCAATATAATAATAATAATAAAATATTTTATTTGGTATAATGTCATATCCAGTATTGTTTCTTTTTTGTGGTGCTTTGCAGCATATATAACAATTATATAATATATTAAAGTATTAGTAGTAATAAGATTAAAATAAATAAATACATGTTGAATAATTTTTTATTTCTAAATAAAGAATTTTATGAATACACATATTAGCATGATGTTTGCCTTGTAATTGAATGTAATCGTCATGATAACTGTTGGTCATAGATTTTGCATTCTGATTTCTGTCATTTTGTTGTTGGCTGTTGTTGACAACCGGTAATGTTTCCGTATTTCGCCACCAGGTGATGCAGATGTTCCGCGGCTGTAAGCCCGAGGACATGCCGCCCCACATCTACTCGGTGGCGCAGCGGGCGTACCGCGGCATGCTGGGAAGTCGCCAGGACCAGTCCCTGGTGTTCATTGGTCGCAGCGGCAGTGGCAAGACCACGAGTGTCCGACACGCGCTCCAATACCTGTCAGTGACCGCTGGCTCCGTGGGGGGAGTCCTCTCATGTGAGTCATAATGGGGGATGTAGTATAATGATTGAATTCGTTGTACAGTGTGTTTTCACCAACTGTTTTTTATGCATCCAGTACAGTATATACATCCAAATACACACATATGCATCCAAATACACACATATGCATCCAAATACACACAAATACACACATACATCCAAATACACACACATCCAAATACACACATATACACCCAAATACACTACACACAAAGACTGCTTCCATCACTTGACTGTTGCTCTCCATTTATCTCTCTGCTGTGAGAGTGATGTCCAGGAGTCGATCTTTATGTCTCTCAGCTTCAGGTTTCTCTTGATGGTATCCTTGAACCGGAGACGAGGGCGCCCTCTCTTTCTCTGACCAGAAGACAGTTGGGAGTAGAGAACCTGCTTTGGTAGCCTGTCTGGTGACATCCTCATGAGGTGTCCAGTCCACCGGAGATTCTTTCTGATCAGAAGATCTTCCATAGATGGCAGCCCTGTCCGTTCGAGTATTTCCTTGTTTGTCACTTTGTCCATCCAGGTTATCCTCATGATCGATCGCATCATGAAGGCATGCAGCTTTTTCACCTGTCGTCTGTACACTGTCCAGGCCTCGGCTCCGTATAGGAGGGTGGACAGCACGATTGCACGGTATATCTTGCCTTTAACCCGCATGGACACATGGTGGTTGTTCCAGAGTCTCTGGCGTAGTCGGCCGAAAGATGCACTAGCCTTGGCCATCCTCCTCTGTATTTCATCGTCAATACATCCATCACTTGATATAGTGCTTCCGAGGTAGGTGAATTCCAGAACAGAGTTCAACTTGTTTCCATCAACCATGATATCCTCCTCTCGGGTTCTTGTAGAGTTGGGTTGGTACAGCACCTCGGTCTTCTTGATGTTAATCTTCAGGCCAAACTTCTTTGACGCATTGGAGAAAGCATCCACTATATTCTGCATCTCTTCAGCAGAGTGTGCAACCAGTGCACTGTCATCTGCGAATAGCAGCTCTCTCATCAGTATCTGAGTAGTCTTGGTCTTCGCTCTGAAGTGTGCGACGTTGAATAGGTCAGCGCTCTGTCTGGACTGTATGTAGACGCCATCCCCCATGTCTCGGAAAGCATCATCGAGCATTGCGGATAGGAAGATGGAGAACAGCGTGGGGGCCAGTACACATCCTTGCTTGACCCCATTTGTGACACTGGACGATTCCGAGACTTCCCATCCAACACTAACATTTGCCATCATTCCGGTATGTAGTGCCTCGATCATTGTTGTGAACTTCTCTGGGCATCCATACTTCCTCAGTAACTGCCATAGCCCGGTCCTCCCAACTATATCGAACGCCTTACTGAAGTCGACAAATATTATGTACAGTGGTCGGTCTTGCTCAATGCACTTTTCTTGTAGTTGTCGGAGACAGAATATCATATCCACGGTGCTCCGGTTACCTCTGAAGCCACATTGAGTCTCTGGAACTACCTCTGGTGTTATGTGGGTAGATAGTCTGTTGAGTAGGATCCTGGCGAAGATCTTGCCTGCTATGGAAAGAAGAGAGATTCCTCTATAGTTCCCACAGTCTGTTCGATCACCTTTCTTGTAGATGGTTACAATGCTGGCATCCTTCCATGCTTGTGGTACAGAACCCACCTCCCAGGCATTGGTGATTAGTTGGTGCAGTCTGCTGAACAGATTGTCTCCTCCGTGCTTCCATACTTCTGCAGGAATTCCATCTCCTCCAGGTGCTTTGCCATCTTTCAGGCCGGCGATTGCTTTACCCATCTCATCCGTAGTTGGAATCTTATCTAGGCTTGTCTTGATAATGCGCTGCGGGATGTTGTCCAAAGCTTCGTGATCTATGTCGCCAGGGACGTTGAGTAGTTTTAACCCAAATACACACACATCCAAATATACACACATCCAAATACACACATATACACCCAAATACACACACATCCAAATACACACATATACATCCAGATACAAACATATCAACTGTGTGTTTTCAGATGCCAGAAATAATTCTTTTTGTACCTTGTGTTTTTTGACAGGTGAGCATTTCTTTATTTAAGTGTCCAAAAACAGTCATCGCGGTTGTCATGAGGTTCCATGCCAACGAGCGTTTCTGAAACATTACATTTTTGATTGCTTGGTTTCCTCTTATGCAAATTTCTATACAAATTTCCAGTTGTAATCAGCTGCAAACATGTATGGGGCTATAATATTTTCTTTCGTATTATTTTATTATCTACTGAAAGTAGTTTTTACAATACTTTACTGAAAGTACAGAAACTATGATTTTGCCATATTAACTTTTACTGCACAACTTGTAATTAATTTATATACTATTCTATTTAGCTCTCTTATGTGTGATTTTGGTTTTAGATTTACATAGTACACACACGTGAACGGGGCATTATCCCCGTATATTTGATGGTGTTTAAATAAACCTTTATAATATTTTATAATGTGACCTTTATGGTTTTATAATGTGACCTTTATGGTAAACCTCCCCTCTGTTTCCAGCCGAGAAGCTGACTGCCGTCTTCACCCTGCTCGATGCGTTTGGGAACAGTCGAACCATCATGAACACGAGTGCGACTCGCTTCACTCACCTGTTCTCTATGGACTTTGACCAGGTTGGACAAGTGGCTGCTGCCTCCATCCAGGTGAGCTACTCACCTGTCGTACAGGTGTAATTTTTTTTTTTTAAATATTTAGAAATTTAAATATTTTAAAATTTAAATATTTAAAAATTTAATGCTCCTGACCTACCCAGTTGCCAGTTGACAACGTTGTGAATCATCTTTCCTTTTTTATGTTTATCAGTTTTGAGAGTGACCATTCCTTTTGTTTGTATGCACCTGTGAGGTGGTTTTCATTAATTTACATACAAAATAAGTTATATAATTATTCATCCAGGTCTTTTGTTTTTTCCAACTCATCGTGTCATCACATCTGTTTTTGTCATGACACATTTTTAGAGCAGTACCGGGTAATTGTTCTTCTGTCTATTTGCTGTGTCCTCATCATGATATTTATAATAATCATCCCAAATAATTATGTTGCCTATTATTCTTGTGTTATGTTTGCAAAAATTATCCTGCAGATGAGAATGTATATAATGGTCAGTAATTGTTGGCATGTGTTTTACTAATTTTAGTATTTCCATGCCCTGTGCGAGTGCATTTACAGTCCCCAGAATTGAATAACGTCTTCAATTTTCAGACATTCAGCAATGTAACAGATGTAAACGTAAGAACGGATGAGTTACACGTGTGTTGTGAAATTAACACAAATGTGTTATTTCATCTCAAATTACTGATAGCCTCACACAGTTCGATCTCAGATTCATTTAAATAAATTTCAGATTGTTAACAAACATTCTGTAATCAGTGATTCATGCAGACAAATTACTTTTTTCAAGGTCTCAAACAGGATTGCTCGTAAAGCTGAATTGCATACTTTGACATTTCAGTTACCCCGTCACGATTCATGTTATAGCTTATTTTCCAATCTGCAAATTAGGTTTCTATGTTATTCTATGTTAGTTATTTCAAGAAATTACACCTTTGCTTAACCATTATTCTATGAGATAAAATGACTTAAAATTTTGCATAAGCTTGATTGGTACAAAATTCTACATCTGTGCTGTGCAAATAAGTTGCCAATCACAAAATGTGTTAAATTCGTTAAGTTGAATCACTTGGAATGTTTGCTAGCAGTTTGAATTGAATCTGAGATCAAACCACGTGAGCTGTCCCAAGATATTCAGTAATTTGAAATGGAATTACCAAAATGTTATTCACATTCTATCTATCACAAATATACTTTTAAGTACACTTATAAGTATACTTTATAAGTGAACTTTATTAAGTATATCTCACACAAGTACACTGTGTGTCGGTCTTGTGTCAGAGTCGTCTGTAGTTTACAAGATATCTATTGATATTTCACTTTATTCTCATCAATATGGGGACATGTTCTCAAAAGGGTATATTATACCAACCTTACTTTGTGTGAGAATCACACCCCATAAGATGATTTCACTTGTTATGTTTCTGATTGTACTAACACAGAACCTATCAAAAGACACTTGCACAAGTGAAGTAGAAGCACGAGTTGTAACCTCACTACTGTGGCTGATGAGTAATCTTTACAAAGAAGTTGTTTTATAACATCTCTGTGTGCCTGGAGATTAGGGTTATAAAACATCGCACCTGTAATTTTTGTACTAAAATAGACCCTCTATGATATTGTACTTGCACGCAGGAATATTTTCTGGTTTTAAATCAGTATTTTTTATCTGAAATTCTGTATGCATTTGATTGGTTAACATTATTTACCAGTGACAACATACTGTGGACTGATGCCGAATTTCAAATAAAAAATACGGATTTATACCTGGAAGATATGATATTAACAGGAGGCCTGTTTAGTCTGAGCTGCCATCTCCAAGGCAATGAAATATGTACAATTAATAAAACAAAATGTGCAGTGTTTTGTCATAAGTCTAGTCTAGCACCAAACATTTTGTACTCTTCTACCATTATATGATTGTCATTGTGATTTTTACTCGTGATTAATACACAAAAATATGTATTTTTATCTTCAGTTTTTAAATTTAAACAAATGTTATGATTATGTGGTGGGTGTCTGTTAACCAGTCCTGACATGTAAAGTTAGTGTAGTTACAGAAACAACCACCTTTTGTTGGATTGTTTTCATTTATGACCATAATTTATATTGGAACAAAATGAAATAAATGTTTCTTCAGTTTTCATTGACCCGTGATGTTGGCGACACCATGCTGGATTTAGGTACATGTGTTTTGGAAATTGTGAAATGGTGGTGCCACCTGGTGAATTGTGGTTGAAACAAAAATCACCTAGGGGGCGCTGCTGTATATTTTTGGAGCACCCTTAAAATATATGATGCCTGAAAACATAATCTACATATAGTAATTAATTTAGAATAATTTTGGGATATCCTTAAACACATAGTGTGTAAATATGTGGAGTGTTTACTGTACCGAGTATGTCTGTCTGTGTGTCAGGTTCTCATGTTGGAGAAGTCACGAGTGGTCAAGCGTCCAGAAGGGGAGCCCACCTTCCATGTCTTCTACCAGATGCTGGCCGGCATCGACTCGGAACTACGGTCAGTTTGTGGTGACACATACTGGCCGTTACCTGTAACACTATTATTGATCAATGACGTAACCCAAAGAATTACAGTAATTTTGACAATATGGAGCAATGCTCCATTAAACTGCAGATTTCTTCCCATTTTATTTAGCACCCGCCATAGAATATGTTTGGATTTGCTGGGAAACTCCTGGAAATCTCCACATTTCCCAGCGGGAGGAGCAAATCTCCTGGATATTCAGTGAAAAAACCTGTGCAATTCTAGGCGGGTGTTGTACTAATTGATTGCAAATAAAACTGAGACTGAGCTAATGCTCATAAACACAGTGGCCATTCGGTCAACTGAACAATAGACTGAATAAGAGTTATTTAAATCACACCATACATTGATAACTGCACATTAAAACAGCCTGTTAATGTCTATAGAATGTATTCTTTTTTCTATTACATGACCTGTAAATTACTCCAATTTATTATTAAATATCCAACTTTCTTAAACTTTTCCAATTTACACATAAACACCAGATTTTACGAGACCCTCCAATTATTTTTAAATCTCCTGCATTGGCATTTCTGAAACGTAACATGTCTGATAAGCGAAATAATGTGTGTACTACGAGTTTAGTGACATCACAATCGTGTGAGTCATGTCACAGTGGCCTTAGTGACCTCATTGTCATGTTAGAGGCATTAAATCATGAACTATTTCTGTTTCTTGTAGCAAAGAGTTGCAGTTGGAGAATCTAGGAGATCCAAGTGTCTTCATGACCCCATTACAACGGGTGAGTAACCATAGCAACCGTATCTCTTAGCAACAGACCTTTAATGTGTACCTTCTGTGATGTCAATGCAGTACCATGACGTTATGATTGGACCATTGACATGATGTTCAAATGGCTGTTTCAGCATAACTAAATCTCTTGGCAAAGTATTTATCTAAAACTAAATATTCTGAGTGGATGAATCAGCTGGCCAAATGTAGTTTTCGTAGATTGCTAATATTTCGTACTTTGGCTTCCTTAGCATTGCAGTTTAGTTATTTGCTCAAATCTGCATCTTGCTCATTCTACGTTATGCTTACAATTTAGTATTTATCATGCATACTGAGCTGTTTAGTTCGAAACATGTACATTTGTACGATAAAGGTACATTTCATTGTTTTAATCGCAATCTCATGTAATACAGGTTATCTATATGATATTAGCTTTTCAATCAGATGGTCCATCAAATGTCTTTAGTGAACTGTGATTGTTTTTTTAGTTTGAATGCTTTAAGTTTGCAAATTGTACTTTGAACCGGCGCAGATTGGTGATGTGACCAAGTTGTTTACTGCTCTCAAATTTCTAACCATAATGGTTATTCAATATTCATGTGGCTGGCTCATCGAAGCACTGATTTGGCTTAACAGTGTCAATGATCAGTTGTTGATGATTGTTATTTTAAGTTTTGCTGGTTGTATGAAAATACACTTATTTTCTTTAATTATTTATATTTTTATTTAACCCTCTGAGTGATCTGTATAAACTGGTTTACCTTTCCTCGGTATTCCGCCTGTTAAGTAATCCATGATCAGAGGCAAGATAACTATTTATAAACAGATATCAGATAAATTATACTTTAGAAAGTTAATTAAAACAGTTTGTTAGAATAGATAGTCTGTACTAGGACATGATTTTGCGATAAAAAACTATTTGATTGTGTACCTTTAAGCTGACTGCAACTTTCCTACTTGCATGTATAGAACTGTTTGCATGCGATGACCCTGACCTGTTTGTACTGTTGTACAGGTGTATGATATGAATGAGGTAGGGTAAAGTTTATGTTGCTGTCGTGTGTGGTTGTATGTGTTGCCGGGTCGATTTATAAACCCCACTGGGGTAACAGGACGTGTAGAACACATGAACCATGATTTATCCCAAAAGTAATTTTTTTTAAAGAAATTTAGTGCAATGAAAATATTTGTATTATTTTACGTCATACTAAATTTGGTTTGAGAAGATGCATATCAATGCTGCATTTATTGTGCAAGTGTACACAATTTTATTCCAAATATATTATGCTTATATTTGCATCAGTATTCATGTGTTCTCCACCAACCGTTGGTGTAGATTCGTGTTTGATACAATTAGTCTGATATATTTTATTATCTCTAATAAAATATTTGTTATTATTACGCCTAATTAACCATTTATTTGATAAGTTTCCTTTGCC
The DNA here is from genome assembly GCA_964017155.1 of Oasisia sp. SBJ-2009. Lineage (NCBI taxonomy): Eukaryota > Metazoa > Annelida > Polychaeta > Sabellida > Siboglinidae > Oasisia > Oasisia sp. SBJ-2009. The sequence goes on from OZ024865.1 coordinate 27,258,837, forward strand.
GAGAATTCAGTAGACGTCTTTTACATTAGATCAACAGATAATAACTGTTTGGTTTGTGCACAACAAGGTTATATATTTTTGTCTTGGTGTATGATTGGTGAATGTTAATTAGTGCAGATGACATTCGAACGTGTGCTTTCACGACTAATGCCTAATGTTGTCGTTGTTGGTGATACTGTGTGTGTGTACTGCTTTGGATATGGTAATCACGGAAAGCAGATATAATAGTAACTACTACTACACTGATGACACATCTAATCACATGTGATAGTGTTGCTAACCTTACTCATGATTCATATGGCACAGTCATTCTTTCAGTCATTCTTTGCTTGTGCGTGGTGGCCTGCCACATGTAGCCCCAATGGGGCGGCTATTAACAATTAACACAAGATATACATAAAGGGTGACAAAAGAATTATCACAGAGCATTATTTGTAAAATCGACAATAAACTATGACAAATTCTAATTAATATTTTTTTCTTCAAAAGAGTTAATGTTCTTTACAATTAAAGCAATGTCATTGATATATATTATTAGATGTCTTTTCCTTATGTGGTGTATGCTGTACTTTCAACACACAACAGTTGAACATTATTTAGTTCATACACAAGTTGTTCTTTAAATGTTAAAAACATTCACAGATGTTTCCTTTTTCTTACTTATTGATGAGAACAATTGATTACTGTCTCTTCACCGAACTATTACTAAACATTAGCATCTAAATTGTCACCAACTATGTAAGCTACATAGACACTTGTCTTATATTGTACACATGTCATATCAATTCTTTAGTGTCTTAGGTGACATTAATTCTTAAATGTTCTACATATTTGCTTTAATTCTGAAGTATCCAATATATGTGATACTCATTCGGGAGTGTACAAGATATCTGATGATAGTTTTTAGTGTCATATATCATATGCTAATTCACAAGTGTTATAGATATCTGGTGTTAATTTTAGCATTGTAGATATCTGGTGTTATTAACTCTCAAGTGTTAAAGCTATCTGATGTTAATGTAAGAGAGTCAGATATCATGTTAACTTACAGATGTGGTAGATGTCTGGTGTTAAATATAATATCGAGTATAAACTTCTGAGTGTTGTGTATATCTGATGTTAACTCGTAAGTGTCCCTCCCTGTAGCAAGAGGACCGTCAGCGAGCGACCCAGGCCTGGGCCAAGCTGCACCATTCCCTTGGCCTCCTGGGCTTCCGCAAGGACGAGTCGATGGCCATCTACTCCGTGCTCGCCGCAGTCTACCACCTGGGTGTCGCCTCCTGTGTCAAAGGTATGGCAGCATAGCTTTATCTAGAGACCCGTCCACCCGTCATTAGGACGGGTAAAACGAATATGGATGGGCATAAATATGGGTGGACGGGAAAAAAATGAATGAGCAAAAAAAGGGTCTTCCAAAACCATAGATATTGTTAGTTATGCCTTAAAAGTGAGTGTAAATGGTGTCATATGTGTGTTTGTAGCCCATTTCAGGTCATCAGGCACATCTGAAAGTTCATAAACTAGCTTAACAGTTAACATCCATGTGTCCACCAAAACATGTGTGACTGGCAATAATGTTATTCTGCATAAAGCCCTGTATGGCGGTACATACTAGCAGGAAACAGTGACAGTTTTATCCCTTTCCAGTGCTCTTAATAACATTTGAAATATGTAAAGAGAGCGTATGCCACTTTGGGGGCCCAGTCCGATATTTGAAAGAAGGAGATATGAAACATTTAATAGAATTTGTTTATTTTTAAACAAATTATATTAATTTTTGTACAACTAAATGAAAAATTAACAACTGAATGTTTTATTATTGTGTTAATATGGAAAAACTGCCAATTGCAATGGTAGGGGGTATATTTGTCACTTTTGAACTAATGCATTTGTGATCTGCAGCAGCCATGATTAGTCTCAATGACAGGTGGAGTAGTTTCAATAATCGAGCGTGGTTTTGTGTGGTAATTTATGCTACTCCGCCACAATGTTTGATGATTGGAGGGTGCTGCAAATTGCACAGATATCATTTGGTATAAAAACCAGCAGAAAAACCATAAGAAATGTTTATGGTTTCCTTGTTGGAGTCTAGTCAGACATCGACCTTGACCTTGAACTTCAAACTTGACTTAGTTCCTACTTCTATCACTAGGTCAGAATAACAAGTATCAGTTCGCTCGACCGGTGGCGGCCCAGAGGGCAGCAGCAGTCCTCGGTACGACGGTCGAAGCACTGGCAAGAAGCATCTTCCAGGTGGCAGCACAGAATACACTCAGGTAACCATGACGACCACTCTCTTGTGTCAGCTGGAATGTGTTGTGTGTAAAAACTTAATTTTTTATGATATGGCATTGTCAAAGATCATGCTGTTTTACTCAGGAGGTTGCATTTATGATTTGTTAATATATACGGTACAAGTCTGAGCACATTAATCCCATACATCATCACTTACTAGGAAGGATTAATGTTTCACATTTTTATTTATTTTTTATTTTTTATCCATCACTTGACTTGTTGCATAACAAAAACTCTGAAAACTGCACGTTTTAGTTATTCGTTAATTATGTATTTTTTATTTGTATTTTCTTCATTAATTTATTTAATGAAACAACAATAGCTTTTTAAACATTATTTTCAATTATTTATTTATATACTTATTTCACAACTTATTTATGCATTGTCTTTATATACTTACTTTATTAACTTATTCATTTAGTGCATGTGTCCATGACAACGGCATGATAGTGAATTAACACTTTTATGCAATAAACATTTGAAGAATGGAAGAAGTAAATGTAAGATCTGCATTAGAAAAAGACAAAATAGACCATTGTTGTGTGAGCATGAAATCCTATACTTTTTGTTCAATTTTCTGTCTGAATAAAGATAATAATTAGACACATTTGTGTGTGCTTAGGGCTGAGAAACCTGGCACAGCCGCAGACAACTCCCTGACAGGAATAGAGGCCCTCGAGGGGTTTGTGATGGGGCTCTACCTGGAGGCCTTCCAGGCCCTCGTGTCTCTCATCAACAGGTGAGGTTTATGAGGTGTTTAGTCTTGGGAAGTGCTTATCCCTGTCGTGTAGCCAGAACCTAGCATCAAAGCAGGTTCAGTCCAGCCATATCATCAGTCATACCTCCTCAGTTTTGGTCTTACATAAGCCAACAATCTTTCGGCCAATTATTCTGACATTTGGAGTTTAGGGAATGAAGTCCCAGCTCAATGAGTCCATGACAGGTCTTGTCCATTTAAAACATATACTGGTTTAGTCTGAGTTTTATGTAAGAAAAGTGGAATTATGCTATATTTTGATAATACCAATAAAACTTGTTTTAAAATTGAATGTATTGTTTACCATTTTGCCCATGCACCTGAGGTTGTATCTATCAAATTGCAAACATTGTAAAGGGCTGTACATATTTATTATACTTTTAAGAACATTACATTTTAAAACAAATAAAATCCTACGAACAGACACCCTCCTTTTAATATAAAACTTCCATAGCGATGACAACAGGATCCTATGTTTGTTGTTCCCGGGATGAGTGAGTTATTTTGTAACAACACAAGCAGGTGACGTACGTGAACCATTGTTGTCCAGGTCGCTGTCGTCCAACGTCCGCACTGTGTCGTCCATTCTCGTTCTCGACGCCCCCGGCTTCCAGAACGCGGCGTCGTGTGGTCGGACAGGTGGCGCCACCTCTGAGGACTTTGGTCACAACTACCTGCAGGAGCGACTACAGCTGCTGTACCATGACGTTGTCTTCACGTCACAGCAGGACCTCTACTGCCAGGTGGGTCCCAGGCACTGGTTTTGTTGCTCTTCACCTCAGTTAGAGCATAGCATGAAATCGGTACCTTTAACAGGTACATGTATAGGTTGAGTTTTATCTCTGCCCACAGGACTGATGTACTTTTTGGCAAAAACAAAAAGTTTTGAATTCATAATTATGTCTCCTGTTACCCCCAAATACCTATATAATTAGCACAGTATCAACTTACCCCTGCGACATCACCATAAATATAACATAATTTTTATGTCCTTTCATTGCAGGTCGTTATTTAAAAAGTGGAATTTTAATTAATATTGTATCAAAATTGTTGACAATCTTGAGTACTTTATTATGTAGTAATGTATAAAGCTGAGTAGTGAACTGTTGCAAATAATATTAGAATTAACCTGTGCATTTTTGTTACTTTATTGCACGTGTTGATGACTGACCAGTGTCCATCTCATTGTAGGAGGATGTGTCATGTGACTTTGAAATGGTCAGTTACAGTCCACAGCCGTTGGTTTCTCTTATAGACAAACCATCACAACAAGCCCTGGTGAGTGTTGCATGGTTTAATATCCCCTGTTATTTATTTTCCTACAAGTCACAGTATGAAGAATGAAAGAATAGACAAAGTAGGAAACATTTTCTGGCACTCTTGAACAGTTTTGAATTTAATAACTCCTTTGTTTTGTATAAAACAACAGAGTTGATTTAATTAAACAAAAGTATTAGCAATGTAGCAAAATATGTTTTAAAATCTAAATGTATTTCAATGCTGAGTTTTACTTAACTGTAATAATTACATAAAAAGATTTTCTGAAACGCCAGAAACCTTAGTTCAGAGGCATTAATTTATAAAAAATGCATTTTACTGCAAATCTATTTTACCGTAATTTTGGTGAATTGACAAATGTCGGTTGACGTTTATTGTACTTCATAAGCGTTACATATTAGTATTGTAATCGACCATTTTGCTTTTCCTGTCCTAGGTGAGGTCGTCTTCCCATGATGCTCGGGACAAGGACCAGAAGGGGTTGCTATGGTTACTGGACGAGGAGGCCATGTTTGCTGGCTCCACCGAGAAATCATTCCTGGAGCACGTCTTCCAGATGCATGGACAGAAACCAGGCAAACGTAGGTAGTTGGGACTTGGGATAGTTGCTGTGGTCTTTGCCAGGACTTAAATAATTAGTACATGTGCAGAAAATATGATACAAATCTTGATTGAACATGAAGTAGTGTGAATGGGGATGAACAAGAGTCAGCATTAGAACAAGGGACTGCCGAAAGGTTATGGTGGAAATATGAGTTCAAATAAATAAGTCTAGAGTGTTTTTAAAGATGGCAGCAGTGTCTTAGCACACTGAATTGCATTCATGTAGTTTTCTCTACAAAATACTGCAAAAGGAAAATATTTATTTCCAGTGACCAGGATTAAATGGATCTCGAAAGCCTTTAGTAGCACGGAGTATCATTAGTATATTATAATTAGACGTTAAAATGTTTGTTTTATGCAATTGTCAAGCCGAACAGGGATGTTTTAATGGAAATCTTGATAGAGCATGGAAATAACTGGACATTTTGTAGTTGTCCAGTATATGAACCATGAGTGGCACTAATAGTCACACTTAACTGACTCTCACTCAGCTGTGTAGTTTCACTGAGAAGATGCCCTGGTGACAGAGCCAGCTCTTGAATGTTATCCATGTGAGGGGCTCAAAAGTGCAGCCACCTCATGGAGTCTGGGTAATCATGGTTGCTGCCTCAACTGCAAACAACTGCACATTTGTATTTCTGCTTATTTTTCTATGAATGTAAGTTTAATGTTAAATACTTTTAATACCTTATAAAAGTATGTCCTTATTTTTGTTTTTATTTCATAGTCGGCCTGAGAGCCAATCAGCGTGTCTACCCTATTCTGGGGTAAGGCCGCCCTGGTGGCAACGTTGGCAGAGCTCTGATCTCCCAGGCAGATGTAAGGGTTACAAAGTGCTGCCACCTCATGGAGCCTGGGTGATCGAGGCTAATACAATCGTTGCTCCCTTCTCTCCACAGGTGACGCCCTTTTACAGCGGGGTGGCAACCAGGGACAGATGTTCACCCTCAACCACTTCCAGGGCACCAACCCCGTGCAGTACAACGTGAAGGGGTGGCTGAGAGCGTGTCGGGAGAACCCCGTGTCTCGTACCGTCAACGCCTTTTTGCAGGAGTCCAACAGGTGACAGTGAGGCTTAAAGTGACACACTGGGGCTTAAAGTGACACACTGGGGCTTAAAGTGACACAATGGGGTTTAAAGTGACACGCCTGGGCTTAAAGTGACACACTGTGGCTTAAAGTGAAACACTGGGGCTTAAAGTGATACACTGGAGTTTAAAGTGACACACTGGGGCTTAAAGTGATACACTGGAGTTTAAAGTGACACACTGGGCTTAAAGTGACACACTGGGGTTTAAAGTGACACACTGGGGCTTAAAGTGACACACTGGGGCTTAAAGTGACACGCCGGGGCTTAAAGTGACACACTGGGGCTTAAGTGACACACTGGGGCTTAAAGTGACACACTGTGGCTTAAAGTGACACACTGGAGCTTAAAGTGACACACTGGGGCTTAAAGTGACACACTGGGGCTTAAAGTGACACACTGGGGCTTAAAGTGACACACTGGGGCTTAAAGTGACACACTGGGGCTTAAAGTGCCTGTCACATGGGTTTTGTTATGTATTTTTTGTTATGTATTTTTTGTATTCCAAATGGCAAATGTAGAAATAATTAATGTAATTTCTTCTTGCAAATTACGTATATATTGGAGATAAATTTACAGTCTACGCCAGGAAATTATACTGAGAAATACAAGTGAGAGATGACATCAGTAGGTGTTATTGCAACACTCCGTCTGTTTTCTACGATTGTGTTTTCTATGATAGTTCTAAATTATTGAATTTACATCAAACGTCTGCGCATAATGTGATCGGTTCGACTTGGAAAACCTTGCCCCGCTGATGTCAGGACAAGAGTATAAAACAAACTGTGAGATCGCAGTGAATTATCACACATATTGGTGAATATATAGAATATATTGTTTTTTGTTCATGGTTTCAAGATTTGCTTATTTTGCGAGAAACTCACATACTTTGGAGCATAGTTTGTGAAATATACAACATTTTGATCCATGATCTTTGAGTCTTGATCACATACTAGTGTCATGATAATTTGGCACTCAGTGTTCATGGATAACACCAAAGTTCTGCCCCGGGAGTCAAACTGGCACAAGAGGAAAGTGAAGGTGGCCAGTTACATAAAACAAAGAACCCCCCCCCCCTACCATGAACAGAGACAAAATTATCCCGCTGAAACTAGAGCCATATCATGTGACACCAGGACGTGAACAAGACTCATAGCTGATTGGTCAAAACGTTATACTGAAATTAAATAAATTTGTCGTCATTATTAAATAAATTTCTTACAAAATTGCTCACTCAAAGTTGTAACAATTGTAATAGAGATATATAGGTAAGGATACATCTTGATTTGGATATGCAAAATGAAACTTTGTGATCCATAAATAACAATTCCAAGCAAATTTCATAATTACACAACTAGCAATGTTCTACTTACTTCTACTTACTGAAGAAGGCCGTCGATGGTGGTCAAAACATAGAAGTAAGTAGAACATTGCTATTTGAGTAATTATGAAATTTGTTTGGAATAATATACTTGATGAACATTTTCACGAACATAAACAACAATGTTTTATTGTGGGTTGCAGGGACGACATCGGCACTCTGTTCCAGTCCGTGCGCAGTGCCCTGTCAGTGACGGTGGCCGGCTCAGTGGCCAGTGTAGATGGCAGCACCTCCTTGCGCCGCACATCCAGCATGCGGCGCACCTGCGCCAGTGGTGCCGCAGCCCTCAAACGCAAGTCTGCCTGCCTGCAGATGAAGTTCCAAGTGGTACGTGTCACTGCTTGGGTTATTAACTAGCTTACCCCTCCCTGCCTGTGGAGTAACAAAAGGCAACTGTTATTGTTATGCCAATATTTCGATCAGTTTGTAACTGTGGTGCCACCTGGGAATGTCTCGCTGTATAATGTACTCGGTAAATGTTACTAATTAAATAACTTTGTTTTTCCATACATTGCAAAAATTTATAGATCGGAAGTGATTGGTGTAAGATGAGATGGAATGCATAAAGAGGCAAATGCACGTCGATGCTGTGCAAAAGTTAACTTGTTTTAATATATATGTATGTGTATATATATATATATCACATCTCCATGCCCGTGTCAAGTAACACATCTGCACACCCGTGTCAACACATAACACACCTCCATGCCCGTGTCAAGTAACACACTTTCCATTACCCCCACAGGACTCAGTGGTGGAGTCGCTGCGGAGGACCCAGCTCCACTTCGTGCACTGCCTGCTGCCCCAGAGCACGGCGGGGCTGTGTGACCTCAAGAACAATCTGGGTGTCCAGTCAAAGATGGACGACGTCCTCCTCAATGTCCCACTCGTCCGCTCTCAGATCCGTGGGGCGGAGATTGTCGACGCAATACGACTCCACCGACAAGGTAATACATATAATATATATATAAACATTATAAATATAAGCCTATACATGAAACAGTAAAATAAAATAATACAGTCGTTACATTACTTTTTTATTCCTCAGTATGCTAAAACAAAAAATAACATAGCTAATCTATCATAAAAGCTATCATATTAAAATGCTAATAACGATACTAATTGCGTAATAATTATGTGATATAAATTGTATAACTTATGGGTAAATGCATGTAATTAAAGTCACATGTAGCGCAGTATTCAGTCCTCAAGGCAAGGCGATTTGCACTTTACACCCTCAGACACCATCTTATCCAGCCATGCAGTAATTAATGCGTGAAGACTATTCTTACACAAATACCCACCACTGTCTGTAGCCAGGTACTCATATAGCTGAGTGAATTTGAACAATGTACAGTGAACGAACATGCCTAAGGTTCAACACGTCAACACGTGATTCGAGCCCGAGTTCTCTTAGTTGAGTCTGGAGATCTAGCCGCCGTGACACGCACCACTACAAATAAAAATTGGATTCAGTGCCAAACTGTCACCGGCTAATCTTTGACTCTTTGGAAGAGAAGTGGCTCCTTTAACTTTTCAAGATTCCTTTGTGGCCAAGGGTTGTTACTGGGGGTAGGGCTTGTACTGAGCATTAACCTTTCACAACCTCCTCACTCTTGCCTTTATCCTGTCATGTGACACAGTTGTTGTGACCTCAGTTTCCTTTCTTTTTTACTTTCCTTAAGCCACCTTGGTCTCGGTTGTCATCTTAAACTGTGTCTGCCGTTCACTACCCATATGATATTTTTCGCTAAAAGTCATGGTACGAGTTAAAATAAAATATGCTGTTTTTCAAAACTCTCCCAAACAGCTGTCTTACTGTTCCTTTCATACATTTCTACTGCAGCAGTTAAAATATTTAAAATTATAAAATAAATACTACATCTTTTAAGATGGAGTGTTTTAGAATACTTTGTGCACCAGGGGTCATTGCTGGTGATTACTTTGTGCACCAGGGGTCATTGCTGGTGATTACTTTGTGCACCATGGGTCATTGCTGGTGTTTACGTCAGTACCAGGCACCAGTACTCCTGGCTGGTCCCGTTGCAAAATTGGTATTTAAGCTCAGCCATTGTAATCACGAGGAGTGTGGTCGGACTCAGGTCATGTGATATAATTTTGGGTGATTTCAACCACACACTGCTCATGTTACATGCAATGTTTGGGATGTATAGAAGCAAATATGTTCAAATACACAAAACTATTCAGCTGCTTGTATGGTTTTGTGGATGGGTCATTATGTAGGAATGCTCAGAAACTGTTTATCCGCCATCAGATTGGGCTGGGTATTTGTGTTGTCCTCAAGGATAGTTTGACTCGGCTAAATCCCAAACTTTGCATACGGGAAAGGATACTTCAGGGCTACTTTTTGCATGGCCACAAGCTCGGGTTTATGAGGATGAAATACTTCAGCATTTCCCATTACTGTTTCCTAAACAATCTTTCTTTTTAAACTAAGCCTCTGTGTGCAGACTTCAGCTTTAGGACATTAAAGTAGTTTATTGCACGTAGCTTAACCGTTTGTAATATTAGAACTGAGTGACATTTTATTCCTGAATTCACTGTCACATAAAACTGGTTTCATCTTACTTTATGACGTAGGTCAATGCTCAACTCAGCTGCTATGCAAGCATTTTTATTCAGCTTTAATCCTAGCCACGTTCTGGTATACAGTTTAAAACTAATTTATTTATGTCTTAAGTGAATAAATAATACAGACCACCATAACAGTTCCTATCAGTTTAGCTGTAAGCTTAGTTTCAGTCTTTGTAAATCCTTTCATATACATGTACTTTGCCCATACAATATTTATGTGGCATATTTATTGATTTAGAAAACAAAAGAAAAGCCCAGAATCTGTCCATAAAATCATATTCCACATTACCCACATTCAACTCATGTTAAGAGTTGAACCCCAAAAGCCACTGTATAGATATGACTTGAAACCGATTTAAAATCATGACTTTGTACGTTTCGTGAATTTATCTGAATTTTTGTAAGCTTTGCCTAGTCATAACTATATAAATATACCCTCAAAATATAATTAGAAACACATTTAAAGACATCCCCAGCTATGAGAATCTACCAGAATTTGTAAACAGTCACACAATGTTGTCCACGAAAACATCTGACTTCACAAGTTTATCAGTCGACTAGATTTGGACTCTTCCACATAGTTGAGCAGGCAGACATAATGTCCCCTTAAGACTCTGTCATTGGCCGGTCTAGACTTGACACTTAAATGACATTTAATGTGTCAAACTCTCACAGGCAATCACCAATTACTCACACCGTTGTGGGCATTCTTGTGTCTCTTCAGCAGAGGTGGACAGGTGTAATTTTGTCTTCACAGACAATAAAGGATCCGTTTTGATGGCGGCGGCTGTTCTACAAGTGTAGTGATTATGTACAGAGCCCCACTAATTGGTTACATTTACCCCAGTCGGGTCCTGTGGAGAGGGTAGCCTTGTCTCTTGTGGGACAGGGTAGTTACCCCCACAAGGGGTGTGTAAGGCTGCGTCACTAAGGAAGAGAGATTTGATGGAGATCGGTCGAACTGGACTCACTCAATTATCTTCTGTGTAGTTTCATAGTTGTATGTGGCCAGAGGTTTATGTGGAATATTGTATGTGGTTGGATGTCGCCTGACTACAAGGAGAGATCTAGTCTACTGGATGGCTGCAGTCAAGGGATGTTACAGCACAACACTGGTGCACATTTTGGAGTAGTGTCAGAGATGTTGTGAAACTGTCTCACCTAACAAAAAGTCTTCGTATGAATGGACGAAATCAACCTATTGCATTAACATGGGTTTTGATATGATATTGTTGTCACCGACTTTGCAATACAATCTTATGCTGAATGACATTTCAAGACAAGGACAGATGTTTGTCTAATGGATGGTGGATGTCAAGGGATGTTACATTTACGGTAGTGTGTATTCTGAAGAGGACACAGTGATTTTGTGATGCCATCTTTTGTTTCTGCGATGCTGTGTCTACATTATGTGACAATATCTTACCTGGTTTGATCACATCAAGAGATGTCACGTTGATACACAGTCTTGTTGGTGTCTTCAATTATATTGCGACACTGTACACTTGGAAAATTACATGCCCTGATAGAACCTAGCCTGAAATATTGTGTTTCTGCAAAACACGAAGTCAATTTGTACACAAAGAGACCATGGAATAACACTGCCTCAATCTCTGACTGTCATCTGATGGGTTTTTAAGCCACATTATGGAATAAATATGACACTTGTACAAAACGTCACGTTACTGTGACAGCCTCTTACGGACGGCATTGATACAGACGCGAGTGACACTGGGACATGTCAGCCAGTCACCTAGTCACTGAGTGTCCTCAAGACACTAGTCACCACCTGTCACCTGGCAGTGTGTGTCATGTGACAGTGTCTGTGTCACCAGCGAGTGTCACCACGTCAAGAGGCTGGCGTCTCCCACCTGGACAGGTGAAACGGACAAGGAAGCGGACAGGTGTGTTGGGGAGGGATGCTCCTGGTGACAGATGTTACTCTCCCCGTCCCTTTTGCCTGGGATGTAAATAGCCTCAGTAAATATTGGGGATTGTTTCACTAATATTCTTATAAACTCACCAGCTCAGTTTTACTCTTTAAAATTACAAATTTTCGCTCCTTAGCTGTGATTTTGTGTGCGCTGAATTTTTTCCCAGAATGCACCACTGGTATACACTGATGTGTCACCGAAATAGTGTCCTCATTGATATGGTGATGGCTTTTCATTTTTTAAATATTCCATGAATTTGGCAACAAATTCAGTTTGATGGTGATTTTCTTTTCCCTCTTTATCTTAGTGAAACAGTCCTTAGATCTGAGAGTGATTTCTGTTTGTGGTCCATCCCCAAACATTGAGGACAACTCTGCCACGTTCTTGAGGAACTCTGTCGCGTTCTGGTTAGAACTATGGACTATCATATGAGATAGCCTGGGATTGAATTCTTTATTGGGCATTTTTCTTCCCATACCACACACAGTGTGTCAGTTACCCGGTCGTGTGGGCACCTGACTGTAGACAGTGGTAGAGTAAGTGAGCAAACAAACAGTCAACAGTAATTTCAGTGTGGCTGAATACTTCCCGGGGAAGTGAGGATTGTGTTTGAGTGAACAGGTCTATGTGGGAGTGAAGTGTATAGGGTTTTGAGCCATGCTGGCTTGTGTAAGAACTTAGTCTTGCCTTTGTGGCTCCTGTATAACCACTCCACTCCACTACCTGTTTCTACTCCCCCCCCCTCCCCTCACCTCCCATCTCTCTCATTCCCACTTCCTTCTATAGATATTGGAAGATATTTAGATATAGATGTCTCATTGGACACTGAGGCAGTTTTCTTGTGGTCTTAAGTTTCATGATCATGATAAAATCAAGTTATCGAATGTCCATACAATTATCACACAAAAATTAGATTTAACCAAATTATTAAACACTATAAATTTACGTTAAAACTAGCATAAATATACTAAATAAATAATCATTAAAACCATTTTAAAAAGTCAAATGGAATGACAACATTAAACAGTGAACGTTAACAGGTAAAGGCTCATTTGATTAGGTGAGTGTTTAGGAGTTTTTTAAGTAGTGTATAAAGGGTGACATTTGCACATATCAAGTTGAAAATTGTTCCATAGGGGAAGAACAGCAATGGAGATAAATATTATTTTTTGCAAGTTGACAAATGTGGTGATAGGACTATTTGTTTACTTTCTGATGTGCACAGTTATTATGAAAAAAACTAGACGATCCTTTGAAATAGATTTTTATTATGATTCTGTTTTATATGTTGCCATAAGTTGATCAGTTAGGCGGTGTGTTTAAGATGTGTAAAGTGGAACAGTTGCAATCTGCTTTCCTCTCCATAGAAATCACTGACCAGTTCACAACTGACAGGGCAACACATGGTAGGTGACTGCTGTATTCTACTCACTGAACATTGTCATTTGCAGGTTTCCCTGAACACATGCTCTTCTCCGAGTTCAAACAGCGATTTGAACTATTGACCTCTGGGGACCAGGATGCAGTGCCAACCGACTTTGACACGAGTGACAATAAAAAGGTAATAGCTTAATAAAAACACTGCTGTCATTTTCAACACTTTAATTTATTTGCCTGTAGTTTTATGTAATTGCTCCATGCTGGCGATCTTTATTTTATTTCTCTTTTTTTAGACTAGAATTTTTTACACCAAAATCATAGTGTTTTACAATAGCCTATACATAGGTACTTAAAACTTCCTCAGTTGGTTTAATAAAGATTTTTTTTTTTAAATCATTGAAAAATTCACTATAATTATTATATTGGCAATCTTGCAAAACTGACTGTTCTTATTTTATGGTACAGTGTATTATTTTGCGTTTTTTTTACGATGATGTCTCAAAAACGAATATAAAAAATTAACAAATAAACTAGTGCATAATAGTAATAATGACTAGTTTTATCATTTGAAAAATTATTCTAAAATGGAATGAGCAAAAATGAACATGGAGGAAGATCTAAGTACGTATTGTATTGTAGATGGTACAAAGGATTCTCGAGCGACTGGAGATAGACAGCGCCACCTACCGGCTGGGACTGAGTCAGGTGAGTGAAATCAAATTTGAATATATCGCATGGTCATTGTTTGTTTCCCAAGAAATTTATGATGGGGAAAGGGTTTATGATACTGTAGTAAATTGTATCAATCATACCCACATATACATCATCTATGCCCCCAAATATCATCACCCATACCCCCAGACTTCATCACCCATACCCCCAGATATAATCACCCATACCCCCAGAATTCATCACCCATACCCCCAGACTTCATCACCCATAGCCCCAGACTTCATCACCCATACCCCCAAACTTCATCACCCATGCCCCCAGACTTTATCACACATACCCCTATATTTCACCACCCATACCCCGAGACTTCATCACCCATGCCCCCAGACTTCATCATCACACATACCCCCAGACTTCATCACCCTTGCCACCAAACTTCATCATCTGTGCCCCCAGACTTCATCATCTATGCCCCCAAACTTCATCATCTATACCCCCAAACTTCATCATCTGTGCCCCCACACTTCATCATCTATGCCCCCAAACTTCATCATCTATACCCCCAGACTTCATCACACATACCCCCCCAGACTTCATCACCCATGCCCCCAAACTTCATCACCATTACCCCCAGACATCATCACCCATGCCCCCAGACTTTATCATCTATGCCCCCAGACATCACCCATGCCCCCAAACATCACCCATGTCTCTAAACCTCATCACCAATGCCTCAGACATTGTCACCCAAAACCCCAGAATTAATCGTCCATGTCCCAAACCCATCACCCATGTCCCAGCAATTCAAGAACCGTAACTACACACACTATAAACGACTCCCCGAGACATACCCTCATCAACTTCACCTGTACTTCATCACCCCTCCCCCACATTTCATCCTCATCCTCACCCTCATCACCACCGTACCTTATTCTTTACCTTATTAGGTAAGCACCTTACACGTGTGTCTCCGGCAGTGAGACAACCCCACAAGCAGTGAACACAGCAACACGTAAACACAGCCAGTGGTTGCTGAACCAACACCAGCCCTCACTCAGCCCTTCATCGTTAGCACATACCCACCCAGCCGGTGGGCATTCTTCGCATTCTCTGCACATTCCCCCCATTGCAACCGCTGTGCACTACTTTTTCGCTGGTGTTTACACGAAATTCTGCGAATTCCAGCCACAGCATTGGTCTGGTTCGATCGAGTTAGTTAACGGCCGAGTTCTTGGGTTGTGTAGAGCCTTTAATCGGCACATTTCCTGGGCCCTTACAGGTGGACGATCTTGTGTGTGTGTAGTGCGTTGTACTTATATAGTCAGTGGCTGGACAGTTGATGTGTGTAGTACGTCGTAGTTTGCTTACATCACAATCAGAATTACGCACAAGGTTTCCGTCAAGCTATGCCGGTGCCAAATGTTAACAACAGTTATGTGTGAATTATGTTACTGTTGTGACATGATAGCTTCTAGAGCAAACATTACTGCATATAATGGTCACTAAAACAATTTCTCTTATGTTTCTATGATAAAGATTTTATTTTCTGAAACCAGAATTTAAACAAAATAGTACATGTACTACTACACTCACGTGTTCGGCAGCCATTTTGTCATAATTTTATGGATTGTTTGCTAAGTAAACTGGTCACATGATGGATTGGTCAATTTTGTTTATAGATGTCTGAATTATTGATTATGTCGATCGTAAAATGATATACAAGGTGTATCAAGACAACAGGGTGGTGGATATATGAAATTCTAACCAATATATACACATATTACCAAATGCTGGAAACCACCAAAATTGACAGTCATTAACGGACCAGGGTTCATGTTAACTTGGAGGTTAGATAAGTGCAGAGCCAAACTACTTTTATATTTGTTCTGCTACATTTCGACCGGGTCTGGTTGAAAATAATTTCAGCACTTCTTGACAAACAAAATGTATGTAAAATCATCTTTATAATTCATCCAGTGACTAAGTCAAGTAACATGTTTCTGCTTTTGAGATATCAGGTTGTAATGGATAATTAATAGTATATTTTTATTAACCTTTATGAGGTGTCTGTAAATATGGCAAGGTTTGATGTCTGAATGTTTTTCCACATAATGGGCTGTGTCATGATAAATTGTCAAAAGAAACAACTTTTGAATTGTTTTGCCGCCATTTCAAAGGTTGCCCAAGTTTTTCATTCTGCATCGCCTTACTTAGTTCACTCTGATGGAAGAATGAGTACTTGGCTGTAGATATTGGTGGATGTATTTGAATGAGTAGTGTATGTTGTAATTGTGGCATGGCTAAATGATTACCAGATAAGGCGAAATGGGGTAAATTGTAAGTTTACACATCCTAAATCCAGTCCTGACAACAGGTTACTACTCTATAAAGTAATAATGATAATGAACTTTTTTCAGACAGAGGTCATGTACATAGAAGTAAAAATAAAAAAGTAAAAAACATAACTAATAAAATACAAACATACAGACAGCATAAACTAAAAATAGTGTTAAAAATAATAATATACACTTTTATCTTGTTACCTGAAATAACCAGGCAGTGCAGTAATACCAACTTGGACCTGCCTCCTTGGTCACGTCCTCAGCACTGAAAATAGTTCCTCCGCAGTGGAAATAGTTCCCTAGCAACCATACTTGGACCTGAGCTCTGGGGAGACAAACCTCATCTGTCTATCCAAACTTGGGACCATGTGGGAAGTCAGAGGGCTTAGCTCATAAAAAAACCCAGATCGGAGGGAAAGTTAGCTGGGGGCAGGTGGGGGTCTAACAGGTCCACCTGCCCACCCCCCGGCCGGCTTCACAGGAATGTCTGATTCACGTCTAATTAACAGCTGACGTCTTTGTTGTGGTCTCTTTGTGTCTATTGTTGGTTTGTATCTGTGGAGGAAACGGGTTAATTGAATGCTATTGTACTGTTGTCAGACGTCATATCTTGTGAAGCTCAAACATCACTCTGCCCTGTGTGCAGGGTTATGAAGGTAATTGCACTGTTAGAACGTGAACGTAGTGCAATATCTCATAGATAGACATTGAAAGTGACAATCGTCTCGACGGAATAATAATGCTGTTTTGTTAGCTGTTATCGCCATGCCAACGACACCTGTGATGTCATCATTCCATCATTGCTGTGACTTCTATTATAGATCTGTCCCTCTCCCTCTCCCTCGCCCTCTCCCTCTCTTCCTCACCCTCGCCCTCTCCCTCTACTTCCCTGATAATCTTAGCAACAATTACAATGTAGAAATAAGACATTCGTTTAGCTTAATTAATGCATGTAGATATAATAAATAAATGTATAAGTATATAAATAGATTAATACGTAAAATAAATAATACTAACTAATTTGGAAACTAAACTATGCCATGAGAAAAAGTAAAATTTAGTCTTTTACAATGCTTAAGTCATGCAGAAATTTGAACTATTTTTAGACTTCGCTATAAAGGCAAAGCCTTGTTTTTCCCTCTATTCCGAAGTTTTCCAGTTTCCCCCAGGTACGGCTAGAACTGGGTGTCTGGCGGGTGTGAAGGAAGGGAGGGAGGGGGGTCCTACAGGGAGCAACACCTGGCGTAATGTTTTCCCTCAGCCAGACAGACTGTTTCCCAGGCTGCTTCCCTGCACACCTAAGTGGTTCTGACAGAAGGAAAGCTTCCCTGTCAATGGCCGGAGGGGGGGGGGGCTGGTTCCCTTGACCTTCTTAGTGGACAGGTCACTGGGAGCAAAATGGGAAGATCTGATGGAAAAACAACTGATTTGGTGAAATACATGATAGCCTATCCGTCCGTCATGTGACCTGTTGCCTAGCAACAGCTACTTCAAGACGTCAAACAATGGATGCCAAACATGTGGGAGTGTTTAGATTATTCATAACTAAAATGATTGAATAGATTAGCATCAGGTTGTTTAAACTACAACTGAATAAATAATGTTTAAAACAAAACTGGAAAATATCAATTTCCAGTAGGATGAAAAACGTTTAGACTCGAGTCAATTAAAACAATGAAACATGTTATCATCCAGTTGTTTAAACTTCAGCAACGTAAATACATATAAAACATAACTGGAAACTAATGGAGTGGACTACATGTAGATGAGAAATTTAAAGACGTGTAGTAAACTAAAAGAACTTAACATGTGGTTATATAAGTTGCAGCTGTGTGAATATTGTTATATTAAACATAAAATTGACAAATATATTTTAGGGCGAGCCACATACGTAGATAAAGAGTGTCAACTTAGTGGCATCTGGGTCCAGGTGATGTTTATACCCTAGCATGGCTAGCAGCTTTGTAAACAACATACTTATCCACCTTAACATACCTTAGAGTGATCAGCCTTTCTCCGACTAACTGAAGGTGACCTGTTGACCAAACAACTATGCTTTGGACAGCTGGAATTTAGTTCTAGTTAAATTGTCCTCCACAGTATTCTAGGGTTAACGTCTTATGTAATTGTATTAAAATATGTTAATTTGTATATTAATATTCAACTTTCCAGAAGGCTCACTATTTACGTTTGGGCAAAAGTATCCAGAATTTTAATACGACCTTATTAGAGAGCATAATTTTGTATAGTATATACAAATACACCAGAACAAATAGAACTTTCTTGTGACTATTTGATAATGCAGTCAAAATTGTACTGTCATTTACCTTTGTCTCCTTCTAAATGTAACTAATTTCTATTTCTTCCCACACACGTTTAATCCACAACCCACCTGTACTCAGGCAAATTATGAAGGTATTTTTATGTAGCTGACATCACGGATGCAAAACTAGCTGGTGTACTGGTCCAGTAAGCCATGGGCCCTGACGGTCTCGCGGTTACCTCATCACCAGGGCGACTGGGTGCACAGTATACACACCCCAGGCAGTGACCCACTGGGTGGTTTCATAAAACTTAGGTGCAACTTGCCCAACACCTGTCATGTGGGAGGGAAGTCATTCCTCTTTCATATTTCACAGGCGGTTAAAATATATCCCATTTCACAGCCTCTTGTGTTCTTTTAAGATGGAAACACTGCGTTGGTAGGGAAATATTCCATGGAAAATAAAATATTCACAATAGAGCTTGAGTTATAGGAGGACAAACTATATATTGAAACACCCTACATAAAAAAAGATGAAACAAATAAAACTGCAAACTGGAAAATGTTGCATAGACTGATGCACCTAACCTAACCTTGAAAAAGGTGAACAAATATAAGCAATGACATTTGATTTTCGTTGAGGATTTTTCCAGTTTCCAGGCTATAATCCAGAGATTTTTTAACAATATCGAGCTGGGATTTATAGTGACTATGGAGACGACTGAGGTGTCGGTGGAACTGTGCCATTTGTCTCTGTGAGCTGGCCATGCCACAGGGTGCTGGTAATTAGGCAGTGTTTCCCACATGTGGCCTGCTCCCTGGTTAGACCCAGGTTGAGCCGACTGGGGATTGGCCCAGGTTGATCCCTGTCCAGGTGTGGTGTGTCACGGTAATTAGCAGGGGGGGTGAGGATTCAGCGGTGCTGTCTCGCACCACTTGGCGGTGCGGAGGTGCCACTTAATCGGCGGCATTTGTTTGTCCGTGCCGGTGTGTGGCACAGAGCAAGCGGTTACATTCGAAGGAAGCACATCGGATCTCGACCCAAGGCGGTGCAGAGGATTGTGCTTGCGCCACCGATGTGGATGTGAATGTGAAGTGGTGGCGGTGCCGTCTAGGTCTGGATGCCATCACGCAGTCTTGTAGTGCATCACGGTTTAGTTGTTGTGTTCTCATGACTGTGACAGTCAGTCTGGAGCTACTAGAGTTGTGAGGCTGCCATAGATCAGACAGCTGTGTGGCACTCGCAGACCAAACACTGCTTCTGCTTTTCGATCGGTCACAGGAAGGTGGTAACGAAAACTGTGATGGTTTCGGTTTCGGTTCGTCAACGTTGAGGCGTTTTCGGGTCTCCATCTTTACGTTTATGTTCACCAGTGGCGCCATCTGCTGGTGCCAAATGCCGCCGGAACTACAGTTTGGTGTGCGGAGGAGGGACAGTAGCACGTCATCGGAGATGAGCTCCGTCAAGGACTCAAGAGTGAAAGTGAAACCAAGCACGCCCAGCGTGCCCGAGAGCGATCGGATGCCGCCGCTGTTTGACGAGCGATGGAGCCGACAGTCGTCGATCACTGTTTTCTCCGAGAAGTTCACCACTGCCGAGGCCGCTAATGCCGTGTGCATAGACGCCGCAAACAAACTGAAGACCCTAAACATCGACAAGGACAAGCTGAAATCTCTCGGCAAGCGTCCGAAGCGCCACAAGGCGAGGTCGGAGATGCTCATCGACATCAAATCGAAACTACGCACGGTCACCGTCGAGATGCCGAAGTCTTCGTTTGGCAATATCAGAAAGCGTGTGTTCTCCGACACCAGCACCTTGTCGGACTCGACACCGCCGCTGCCACGCGTGAAAGTTGTCAAATCGGTGTCGACGCCGGTGTCCATAGAAACGACGGAGGAGCGTTCCCTCACCCCCTCCTCCACCTCCTCCCTCCTTGGGGTGCCCACCCACGTGCTTCAGAGGAGCAAATCGTTTTCGGAGCAGGGATCACTGCTGAGAGACAAGCCGTACACGCGGGCAATGTCCATATGCCAGGAGCGCCCCCTGGTGTTGTGCGATTCGCGCAGTCTCACGTGTCTTTCACCCTCGCCGCCGATTTTGCGGTACAAATCGGAGTGTCACGTGGATTATGTTCCCAAACCGCGACGTTCAGAAGTGCAGGTCAGTCGTGATGTTATTTCAATGACATCAGTAGTCAGTTTTATTTTATTGTTATTTCCATGTGTCAGATAGAGAAAACTTTTTAATTTTTCAAATTGTTCATATCACTAGGAGATTTTCCATGGCATTTTAAGCACCTTTATAATTATATTAGTAACTTTTATTTATACAACACTGTGTAGATATAAGCTTGTTCACAAGACGTATAAAAAGTAAAAAGAAATTAACAATACAGCTGTAAATACCATCTAAAGATAATATTAGAAAAGAATGTGGTCACTGACCAGTTTAAAATTGAGTATAAAAAAAGTTAGTTATGGTAAATGTTTCTTTAAATAATTTTAAAATACTGTCTTAAAAAGATGTGTTGTAAATAGAGACTTAACCATCCAAGACAATCACTGACATGGGTTTTTGGGTATTAATTGGAAAATCATCCCGAGATTAAATAGCTCAAAATGCTTACCTGGCAATAATAATGAACATAAGCATTAAATGCATAAAAAATAAAAAATATCTTTGATGATGTTAATGATATATGTGTTGTATTAGTTTCGCTGTTGGAACTTCAAAGTTTTGAAGTGTTCTTCCATTTTCAAATGCGTGAGATTCCGAGTATACTGTCAGTCTACTCTCACTTTATACCAGTTTGTTTTACGTATATGTATTTAAGGATTAGTTAAATCAATTAGTTATATATATATTAGATTAGTTATATATATATATATATATATATATATATATATATATATATATATATATATATATATATACAAGGTATATATAAATACAAGGTATATATAAATACAAGGTATATATATACACAAGGTATATATATACAAGGTAATTGTTGACAGTTGTACAAAGGTGTGTAATTATGACATGCCAAGCCACCTACAGAACACTGAGACTTAGGCGACAGACCAACATCACACAAGTCTTTTTACAGATTGATCTAATAGATTTTTTAAATTTCAGAGCTTCATATACTGTATATCGCCAAGACCTTTAACTTGGTATTATTGTTATAAATTCCATGAAACCCAGATTCAGATATGCTACAAGCTAGATTATGTAGGCATAATATGGGCTAGAAACCTGCAGTCTCAAACTGTGTGTATCCCTCCTTGCCTCATACAACTCCTCTGCCCCAAGCCAACAGTTTCCTGTATACAGTTACTACTAGACACTCAATAAAGATAACAGTTGGTTTGTCCTGGGTTGATCCTTACAGGAAGGTGTTAGAAGCCATTGAAATGATTTAACTGTCATGTGTGTACAGCTCTGTACTACAACATATTGGCCTCGTTGCCCCTGTCTCTGTGACTTGAGTATGTCGCAGTATGTTGTCATTAATAGTGTTATGGAAACTATCACTGGAACTGAGTCTGTTAGATGTTTGCTATAAATGCCAAGGAACACTTGTCATCTGCAAGCATGGAAATTAGGAAGTTTGAGGGCCGTTTCAGTGAGGCTTGAGTTTTGTAGAATCAGGTAGAATCAGAAACGGAGTGACCCTGACATTGCATGGTGAGAAAACAACTGTTTTATTTCTAGATAAAGCTGCCTCTTGACCACATAGATCATAGTAATTACACTGTTCAAGCTATGTTACTGCATAGTGCCATGCAGGCATTTGTTGCATCGGAACCCAGCCAAAAATAGCGCACAAGCACAATTGCATACACACACAGTCACACGCACGCACACACGCACACATGCACACACGCACACACGCACACACGCACACACGCACACACGCACACACGCACACACGCACACACGCGCGCGCACGCACACACACACACACACAAAACCATGAAATTCTGTAATTTTTTTGATTCCATCAGTTATAAGCTTTAATATGGTACCTCATATGTTGAAAAACCATCAGTGGGTTTAGATTTATTGCAAAATGTGAAGTGAAAATTTAACAGAATCAGCTTTTTGAGAAACTAGGTCCTTTTGACTTATGTGGTGGGGTTCTGTTTTAATATAATTATGGATTTGAAAATTTATTTATTTGATTAGTTTTGGATGGTTTATTGAGGAAAACAAACTTGACATCAAATGCTGACATTGTAAGGTGAACCATAGTTATCAAATTAAAGGAGTATGACACATGACTATTTTAGCTCGTATGCAGACTAGGCCTATGTCACGTAACTATTTTAGCTCATGCAGACTAGGCCTATGTCACTTAACTATTTTTAGCTCGTATGCTAAATAGGCATATGTCACTTAATACCTGGTTCGCCGTGATTGTTGATACATAGACAGAGAATGTGGTCATGGAGTGTTGTTTAATTTCTGAAGCATTGCAATAAATGCCCTGTTGCGGCCACAACATTTTAAGTCTGCCTCAAAGAACATTCCTGAAAATATTTCAGTCAATCAGTCACTAATTTTTATCCAACACTACTAACAGTATGGATTCCGTTATTATAAAATTCTACTTAATTTGCAACATGTAAAAAGTAAAATAAACACATTAGCGTTGGTGGAAGTGTGATTTTAATAATTATCTGTTACACATGTGTATGCACAATTGCACATTACTACTATGTTTACTTCAGTTATTATTAACAGTTTTAATTGTAATTAATAATTTATTGTTATTACGGATCTATACAATGCTGCAGTATAAATGGATCGTAGCTTTATATATTTGTAATACAGAGTCTATAATGTTCTTTATATATTATCTGTAAAGTTAAAATAAAGAAATAAAATATTATTCAATTAACCTTAGGAATTAGCCCCAGAATCATGAGTACATGTATTAGGATAACCAGGTAGACGATGAGCCCCCAGTTGCACTGCACACCTGGCTGTGCTCACCTGCAACGAGGCCTGCCAGTAACAGGTGTACGGCGTACCTGAATGTGCTCGCAGGGAACGTTCCTAGACATTTTCTGGGCCAACTCGGGAGCAACTAGGAATGGGTGTTGGGATCGGGTGACGTCTGGGATAATTGAGGGGTGTCGATTAGGGGGTAATGAAGTCTAGCGGGGTAACTCGTGAGCTGCTGCATTGTCGGGAATGGGAATGATCAATGTTATATGTAGGTAGTTGTGATGTTTTCAG
Organism: Oasisia sp. SBJ-2009; assembly: GCA_964017155.1. Classification (NCBI taxonomy): domain Eukaryota; kingdom Metazoa; phylum Annelida; class Polychaeta; order Sabellida; family Siboglinidae; genus Oasisia; species Oasisia sp. SBJ-2009. The sequence continues at coordinate 27,282,672 of OZ024865.1, forward strand.
TTTTTGTTTATGTTTACTTTGAAGTTTATGTGGTGAATTTTTGTTTAGTTGGTGTGTGTGTAATTGTAGATGGGCTAGATTGAAATGTAGATATTCATTGTGTTTATTCTCATCTAAATTCCCCTGTATTTCAATGGTGTGACCTTTGATAATGGTCTGCCACTTTTGTTTTTCGTTTTTATTCTCACATGTCTTGCAGTGCTTTCTCCGCGGAGCCCCTCTCCTCTAATCACCTCTCTTCTTTTACTCTTGTTCTCCACTCCTCTCACAATCCCTCCTAATTTCCCTCTATTGCAATAGTAAAAGTCGGAGTAATCAAATTAAAATAATATATATGTATATATTTTATATATAGTTTATATATATACTTATATATATATATACACGTGTATATATATATATAATAATATTTTATATGCATGGATGTACACAAACATTCATACACAATTTTATAAACACCCTCATACATATGATTGTGCTCGATCTGTCATGCTGCCACTTAGAAGAACATTGGTCTATTTAGTTCACCGAACATTGCCTCAGCTCACTCAGACAAGTACCTGTCTATAAAGCAGGTAGATATATATGACAAAAGTTCACGAGTAGTAATTGTGCCATAGCTGAATACTTCCCACAAAACTCAAATGAACAGTTCTACTAGCAGGAGACATGTAAAACATGTGTAATCTTAAGAACAGGATGCTGCCTTACATAACATAACAATGTACAAATCTTTATATGTTTACAACTGTCACGTCATCCCCCCCCCACTATTCACAATCATGACACAGTGTCTGTTGATTAAATTTGTTCTCTTTAAAAAATTAAAAAATCATTCCCGATTTCATTTTTGTGAGCCAGGGGCGAGGTATAAAGTTCAAAGATGGTGGAGTATGGCATGAATCAGATTTGCCCGGCTGTGTCGGAGAAACACAGCAGCCAGCTGAGCTTCACGTGCCCATTCTTCCTTCAGGTGTTCTTCCGTGCTGGTGGTCTCGCACCTCTGGAGGACGCCAGGGACCAGAAGGTCACGGGAGTTCTCATTGGCCTACAGTCTCATTGCCGTGGTTACCTGGCACGACAGAAAATGAAAAAACTCAAGGTTTGTGTTGCGTGTTGTTCCGGCATGAATGCCATTTAAGGATTGAAGTTGAGGAGCTCTGGCCTGCCTGGCGGGAATTGGGGTCAGCGTCTGAGTGAGGACTGACCGCCAGGGTTGTTTTAGGTGTTGTGTTTATGTTGTGTCGTATAAAATATGTATTTATCGCAGTTGCCGTGTGGATTGAGTTGTTAGTGGGTGGAATTGTCAAATATGCTGATGTTTATTAGGCTTTTCTTAAAGACCATGTAGATACATGCACACCCACCACATACACCACACACACCACACACACCACACCACACCAACCATACACACCACACACACCACACACACCACACACACCACACACCACACACACACCACACACACACCACACACACACCACACACACCATATACCAACCATACACCACACATACACCACACATACACCACACACACCACACACACCACACACACCACACACCACACACACCACACCACACCAACCATACACACCACACACACCACACACACCACACACACCACACACACCACACACACCACACACCACACACACCATATACCAACCATACACATCACATACACCACACACCACACACCACACACAACATATACCACCACACACACCACACACACCACACACACACCACACACACCACACACACCATACACACCACACACACCACACACACCACATACCACACACCACCAACCATACACACCACACCTACCACACACACCACACACACCATATACCAACCATACACATCACATACACCACACACACCACAGACACCACACACACCACACACACCACACACACCACACACACCATATACCAACCATACACATCACATACACCACACCTACCACACACACCACACACACCATATACCAACCATACACACCACATACACCACACACCACACCAACCATACACACCACACATACCACACACACCACACACACACCATATACCAACCATACACATCACATACACCACACCCACCACACCCACAACACCCACCACACACACCACACACACCACACACACCACACACACCACACCACACCAACCATACACACCACACCTACCACACAAACCACACACACCACACACACCATATACCAACCATACACATCACATACATCACACACACCACATACACCACACACACCACACAGAATATACCACCACACACCACACACACCACACACACCACACACACCACACACACCACACACACCACACACCATATATCACCACACACACCACACACACCACACACACACCACACACACCACACACTCCACACACACACCACACACACCACACACACACACCACCCACCACACCCATCACACACACCACACACACCACACACACCACACACTCCACACACTCCACACACACACCACACACACCACTCACACCACACGTGCACACAAGCATGCACGCACGCACACACACAGACACTGATTATGAAGAACATGCTTTTTGTATAATCTGACCACTTGGTGTACAATAAACCATCTTACAATATTTCAAAAGTTAAACATAACACAATAACATATCCATGTTAATTACTCAAAGGATAAAACATTATTTTCTAATCATAGAATTCCATGAATGATATTTACTATAAGGAAACAATAACTTTGTGACGTAAACAAATCGAGTAAGTTTTGACAATTGTCTAACTTTCGTAACACAAGACATGGAGACTGTCACAAAGTGTCTGAAGCGCCCCCTATGTTCCAACAGCTGCAGCACCTGGCGATCACGTGCGTGCAGCGCAATGTGAAGAAGTACGTCGCCATCAAGGAGTGGCCCTGGTGGCGCCTCTACACCAAGATACAGCCGCTCCTTGATGTACACCGCACGGAGGAGGAACTGAAGGAGAGAGAGGTGAGGGAGGGGAGGGGAGGGGAGGGGAGGGGAGGGGAGGGGAGGGGAGGGGAGGGGAGGGGAGGGGAGGGGAGGGGAGGGGAGGGGAGGGGAGGGGAGGGGAGGGGAGGGGAGGGGAGGGGAGGGGAGGGGAGGGGAGGGGAGGGGAGGGGAGGGGAGGGGAGGGGAGGGGAGGGGGGGGGGGGAGGGGAGGGGAGGGAGAGGGGGGAGGGGAGGGGAGGGGAGGGGAGGGGAGGGGAGGGGAGGGGAGGGGAGGGGAGGGGGGGTGGTTGACACAGTTTATTAGCTATAGATGTTCACTGTGAACTGCACATGCTGTAGATATCGAAGACTCCCCGTTATCGCCCACTGCAAACCTCCCGGTCTTGTGGAACCACATCTTTATAATTTCTCTATTTTTAATATAGATCAGTGTGTGTAACTATTTTATTTAACTAAAGTATTTTATAAATATTACAATTAGTAATTTTTACATATGAAGACATTTTAAAAGACGCGTTATTATAACCATTTATCTATACCGATTGCCTCCTTCAAGTAACACATGATAAAATATATCATACGTCCATCTATAACCCACGATGACAAGAAAATTTAAAGAAAAATATAACACCCCTATGACAACGTGAATTACTACTAGGTCAACTTATGAATACGATGGTTGCTGTGGGCCTATTATCAATAAAGCATGGTGTACTTACAGCTTGTTGGCCTACACAGTGTTGTTTGCATCATTATAGTTCATAGTATTAAATATATTTTGATGCATAGCGTGTACACACAAAATTATACTTGTAAATGTTTTGTTTAATTCACAACATTGAGAACTAATTTCAGGAAAAACGTACTTTTGTGTTTTATTTCAAGTACATATTTTTACTTTTTACTTGTACTTCAAGTACATTTTTTAGAAGTACTTTTACTTTTACTTGAGTAGCTTTTTCTAGAGTTACTTTTACTCAAGTACAAAATAAATGTACTTGCTACAGCTGTGATCCTAACACAGGTGATAAATACTTGTCCTGACACAGGTGACAACTACTTCTCCTGACACCGGTGACAGGTACTTGTCCTGACACAGGTGACAACTACTTGTCCTCACACAGGTGACAGGTACTTGTCACCTAATTGATAACTGGTGGATCCACTGGAAATTGATCTGAGCAGACCTACTGCACCTGATGGAATAGACCCAGTGAGTGCAGCAAACTGGACGTGTCTGCTAAGATTGCCTTTGTGAACATGCTGAGAGAACACTGTCAAGAGGAGAGGCTAATGTATGTTGTGTCTTCTGTGGTGACAGGTTGAGTTGGAGCAACTGAAGGCGAAGTATGAGAAGGCCGACAAGGAGAGGAATGACTTCAGACAGGTAGCTGAGAAACTACAGGCCAAGGTACACACACATACATGCGCAGGTGGTAGAATACTTGACCAGGACTCGAGGAACAGTGGTTGGAATTCTACTAGTTTCTCAAACAGTTTTGTTAATTCTGTTGTCTGTATTTCTAAAGAGATACCTTTGGTCCTTTCTACTTGGTATGCTTGTTCGAGGCAGTAAGATTTCATGCTGGTGGTAATGCATATCTTATGGTAGACTCTGTAATTTTAGAAAATGTAAACTAAAAGTAATACTCTCGTGTGTTTGCCATATACAGTGTATATGATTGTTTTAGTGTTCCTTGTAAGTGAAATAAGTCATAACATTCATTGACATTTGTCATATTATACCCTAGAGTTGAAACATTACCATGTTTATAAATGTAGAACTCTCTATGTAGTGGGGAGCGGTGGTCGCTCGGTAGAGTGCCGGACTGTCAATCGAGGGGACGGTGGTTCAATCCCACCTACCGCCTTTTAGAAACTTAGGCAATTTCGTCCACCCCACATTCGCCTGTGTCTTTCGGAAGATACAGTAAAAGCTGGTGGTCCCTTCTATCTGGTGTCTATGCCAGGGGAAGTTAAAGATCCCACACCTGTAGTGGACTCACAAATTCTCGTTGGACTTTAAACGCCCTGCAAAGGTATTTGGGAGAAAGAAAAAGAAAGAAAGTTGTCACAACACAATACTGCCTACATATGTTCAGCGTTGACACTTGTCAATTGTGATTAGACACAGAATGATCTAACAATGTTCACTGTTTCGAACGAACGTGATGTGAAATAAATGCTGCGGTGGCGCTCTCTTGCAGCTGTCGGAGATATCAGTGGACCTTGCGGAGGAGCACACAACGTCGAGTAAAGCCACGGAGCTGTTGGAGTCGGAGACGGTCGGCCGCATCCAGATGGAGCGAGAACTCAAGGAGATGTCTGTAAGTGTTTAACAAGGTTTAAGGGAGGAGGAAAGCCTAAAATCCGTTTTTTTTATTTCTCAACTTAGAGGACTGTAACTGGTGGCAGATGGTGAGTTATGCTCAAATACACACTGTAGCTTTCTTTCAGATTTTTAGGGGTACCCCAACCCCCCCCCCCCCCCCCATATGGTGGCCATCATGGATTTACATATTCGATTTTTACAGATATTTTTAACAAGTTGTCGTCCAGAACCAAGCTCCAGACGGCATGTGAACAAGGAAGCCTATGGCTTATTGAGTGTTCACTAAATTATAAAACTAAAAGTGTACATAAATTAGTATTATACGTAAAATTTTAAATATACAATATTATAAAATGCACTACAATTCTATTAATTAAATTACATTGTCTCTAAAAACACATAAGTAAAATAAAAAGTATATGTTGTCTCTAAAAATATACAAGTATACAAATAAATAAATACATAAAATGTCCTACAATAACACAATTTGTTTAAATAATAAATAAATTAAAATAAATATATGAATAAATAATTTAATCAGTATTAAAATTATTTCTAAAACATTTAAGTGTTCAACCTAGGTATAGCCCGCCCTTGCCAGATAATTGTCAATTTTATTTTTAAACATTTACACTGCTTGCATTTACATAGTCATGACTTAAATGATTCCAAGTGTATTTACATCCGTGTATGTACTTTAACTACCTTGGCTGCACAGATGGTGTGATCTGTTGAGTGTGTCAGAAACCCTCCCTCATCTTGTGATGTTTACTTGGCTCTGTTCAGGCAGATTTGGTCAAATAATTTTTTTCACAGTCAGTTTTTTGTCCTTTGATATTTTGATTGCTGTCAGTGAACATCATCAGTCAGCTGTTGATAGATGGTGACAACATATTCAGTCTCCGTTGTGACATGCTGATTTGGGTTGCTCTCGGGAAGATCGTCATAAGATATGTAATAGTCAGTGTGGACCCTCGCCAGGCACTGCACGGTGTCGCCATCTAGTGGTAGTAATTGAAGATGTTCGCAGAATGTGATTAAAACGTTACAAGAAAAATGGTAAATTAAGTGCAAAATAACTACAAAGGATACTGAAATAAACCATTTTGTCCGAGGAACCACTTCACAGGGGACCATTTCTCAGACATTGTTCTCTTAAACCCAATTTGGCACTTAAAATGAATTTTGATCCTTAACACTGATCTTGAATACCTGAAAACTATCAACACCATGACGCGCCAGCGGACACTGTCACTGGTGTGTCATGGAAATAGTGTCCTCAGTAACACTGTCACTGGTGTGTCATGGAAATAGTGTCCTCAGTAACACTGTCACTGGTGTGTCATGGAAATAGTGTCCCCAGTAACACTGTCACTGGTGTGTCATGGAAATTTAATGATTAATTATCTTCTTTAAAGCTCTTTATTTTACATCTTGTTGAACTGGTCCCTTGACCTTGTCTTCTGACCTTGACGATGATGTTGTCAGAGCAAGTACCACGCCCTGCAGAAGAAGCTGGAGCGCACAGAGATGGACCTGATGCAGACCAACATGATGCTGACGTCACTCGACGCAGAACTTGACGAAGATGATGTCGATGGTGAGTCACTGGCACTAACACTGACACTGACACTGTCATGACTTTCTTTAGAAATGATGTAGATTTGGAGATACCTTCTTATTATGCAGCTGCTGTTTCCTTTTACTCTGCATGGTGGAGCAAAAGAGACTTTTTGGAGCCCATGATTTCTAACAAAGCTCCTCAGAAAATGTTCCAAGTTTGACGTGACTTATTTGACTTGTTTTAGGGAAAAGTAATAATAATACATGTTTATTTTTTCTGTACCAATTTTGCCATTAATGTCATTATGGTTTAGAATAATATAAGTAATCATGCATTTTTCACAAACTATATATATTATATATATATATTGTATATATATTATATATTATATATATTATATATATATAATATATATATATATATTATACATACCAAAAAAAAATTGTAAGCATTTCTAACATCAATAAATTTGGATAAAACATTTCCTTGCTGTCGTTTTGTAGGAGATATCTACAAGGAGCGGTACGAACGGAGTCGGCGAGAGATGGAGTTTCTCAGAAAGAGGCTGGAGCAGGAGAAGGAGGAAGAGGCGGAGAAGTTTGAGAGCTCCAAGAAACACCTGGAGAGGAAGGTACGTGACACGCTAGGAGGAATTATTTATATAAAAATTTAGACTTAAAGGAACAATCAACCCAAAATATAAAAAATGCTCAAGCTGTTGAGCAAAGTTTACTGTATCACCGGTCATAATTTTTATTTAATTCTTAGATCATTTAGTAAGTGTTTAAGGAGAATTACTGAGCCTCTATGGAGGCTGACATTTTGGTCGTCACGTCCACAACCGCCACTGCCACGGGTGGTCAAAACAAACTCCACCCACTGATGTGTGTAATGTACACATGCCAAAACTGCATGGGATTTTCTTTATGTAAATGATCGTATACGTTCTGACTTAACCAACAAAACGACCTCCTACAGCCGCCAAACTGCTTCTCCTCAAACATATGGCATACATACTGGGCTACAAAGTAAAATCACTTACATTACTGAAACAAATACAATTCACAAATCTAACTCGCAAAAAACTCAACGGCAACATGACACCTTCAGCGGCTATACACATAGCTCTGTCGTTACCATAAAACCAGTGTTTGATTGAGGCGTAAATTATTAGCATTGTAGACTGACATGTGACATGCTAGGATGAATTATTTACATAAAATTTACAATTAAACTAAATGAAATTTTTTTTTCAAAGACAGGAATTGTTTGTTGAGAAAAAAATTGCATCTCTTATGTGGATTTCTAATAAAATTGGTTCGTTCTGCATGACTGACTTTCTGTCGCAGTTGGCTGAAGCTGGCGAGGAGACAGAGGATCAGCGCCGCCAAGTACAAAACCTGAAGCGCAAATCTCATCGACTCACTCAGGACATGCAGGACATGAAGCTCCACCTGGAGGAACAACTTGGCCGCAACTCAGAGCTCGAGAAGAAACAACGAAAGTAAGTGAAAATGCAGCTTTATTTTTATATGTTGGTTTTTTTTATAGAAAATTTATTATGTAACATGTAAAAACATTATGCAGTTGGGAATGTGAATTTAGGTAAATGTTATTCATGATAGAATTTGCATGGTTTTAGTTCAGAGTTGTTGAGAAGTGAATTGATTTATGAACACAGAAAATATTCCTGCGACTGAGTAAACACTGTCACAGGTCTTATGTGACTGCATAATGTAGGATAATATAGCTTTGAGTCGATCCCTATAGAGGTTAATGTGTAGGTTTGAGACGATCCCTTTAGAAGTTACTGATGACCCGGGTGACTTGTAGGTTTGAGACGATCCCTTAAGAAGTTTCTAATGACCTGGGTGACTTGTAGTTTTGAGATGATCCCTTGAGGAGTTACTGACGACCCAGGGTGACTTGTAGGTTTGAGACGATCCCTTAAGAAGTTTCTAATGACCTGGGTGACTTGTGGTTTTGAGATGATCCCTTGAGGAGTTACTGACGACCCAGGGTGACTCGTAGGTTTGAGTCGATCCCTTTACAGTGTCCTGATGACCCGGGGTGACTTGTAGATTTGAGTTGACCCGTTTAGAGTGTCCTGAAGACCTGTAGAATCGCGAGGATCCCTTTAGCGTGTCCTGATGCCCCGGGTGACTTGTAGGTTTGACTCTGAGCTGCGGAAGGTGTCTGAGCATCTGAGGGAGGAGAAACAACAGCGAGACAAACTCCAACGGGAGAAGGATGAACTGGCTGCCTCCAAGTACTCCATGGAGCAGGAACTCAAGGTACGTCACCTCACTCCATCACTGACCACACACCAGCACGGTGTTAAGGTCAAGGTCACGACGAATGTGGAGTTTCATATAAATTGGAATAGGTCTGAAATTTCGAAATTACGAATCAAATACAGATAATTGGCTTCGAATTTGGTTCAAATTTAGGGCATACTGTAATTATATCGTCAGTTAATTTGATATACATGTACCCTCATCTAATTATTTGCACTACTTTCCCAACATCTTGTATGATTCATCAGAGATTCATGATCAGAGATTCGTGCAGAGGATGTACTGTTTGTTCCAGGGGATGTTGATGTTTTTCCTGAAATTCAAGATCATACAGTTTTACATAAAAGTTGGGTGTAAGCTAATTAGAGCATTTATGCTTACTAGAATGAATACGGTACGAATTGTTCATGTAGGATACTTCTGTTTGATTTTGACAGAACGGAAAAATAGACGTGGAACTTCAAACAGAGAAATTGGAACGACTCGAGCGAGAGTTATTGGAACTGTCGTCTCACGGCAACAAAGACGACAAGGAGGTAGGTGTCACATGAAATGTTGCGCCCTGAGTAATGTGATGGAGCCATCAGTCAGTTTCAAAAATGGAGAATGTGTTGGCATAAAATGTAAAATTATCTAGATGGGCCTGTGTAAAAATTTGTCACCGGTATAATGATAGTTTCACAGCAGGATAAAAATTTATTATTACAAAGTTCTCAATGAAAACATTCAATATGATGTCACGTAAATCTGTATAAAATCTGCTAGTAATGGGTCGACAATTATTAACTAATCTGGTCGTGTTACTCTATACTACAAAAAGCTCAACATCAGACAAAGTATGCTAGATTTTGATTGAGATCTACCTAGTTTCAGAAGTATTTTGTTCTTGACTACTTTGTTTGTCATATGGCTGTGCTGTGTATACACATAACTAAAATGAATACAGTATTAAATAACGTAACATTTCTAAAAAACAAAGAAGCAAATAAATCAATAAATTACGTTTTAGTCATACAAAATACATAACAATAATCTAGCAAATAATTCTATAATAACAATACTGATAATTGAATGCATACATATATAGTTAATAGTAATAAATAATTTTGTAAATGTAAAATTAAAAAATAAATATGATACAATAATACTGAGTATATAAATATGGGAAGAACATAACCTGCCCAGGCAGGACAGAGCAGTGATGGCGAGGGTCTCTGGCTGTAGTTGGTGCAGCTGAAGAGACAGAAACACGACCTTGAGAGGAAGCTGGATGACCAGGAGGAGGAGTTGGATGACCAGGCCGGCACCATCCAGCAGCTGGAACAGGTGAGACTTGTCACGCTCCAGTGAACCCAGCGTCACACTTCAGTGAATGCAGTGTCACGCTTCAGACCCGAATGCTGTATTTCATGTCAAGAAACAGTATTAATCGAGACTGTAGAAAACATTCTAGTTTGAAAGCTGGAGATAGTTCACCTGTTTGTAATGCACAGTGTAACGTAATGGTAGGTTGTGATGTATTTCGGCCAGAATTGAAAATGAAAGTGGATTGTAGAGGTATCATGTGTTGCTAAGTCAAAGTTGGACATGGGTCATGTGCTTCAGACTAAGTTGAAACTAGAGATGTTTCACATGTCTAAAATACATGGTCATATCATAGAGGCATCGTATCTTTCAGGCTAAGTTGAATCTATAGAGATGTTCCACCTGTCTGAAATGTTTGGTCGTAACACAGAAGTGTTGTGTCTTTCAGGCTAAGTTGAGGTTGGAGATGTTTCCCCTGTCTAAAATGTATGGTCGTAACATTGAGGTGTCGTGTGTTTCAGGCCAAGTTGAAGCTGGAGATGGCTCAGGAGCAGATGAGACAGAAGCACGCAAAGGAGCTGGATGAGAAGGAGGAGGAGATGGAGGAGATGAGGTCGTCCACTCAGAAGAAGGTACAGTCTCTCTCATACGACCAGTCTGGTGACAGCCAGCTGTACTGTATAGTCCATCGGTTGAACGAATGTAGATGTTGCGCACATGTAAAGTAATAAACATGTGTTGATATTTTTAGAGTTTATATTTAGAGTTTGTTGACATCATGTTGACGTGTGTCATATTGACATATGTCATATTGACGTGTGTCATGTTGACATGTGACGTGAGTCGTGTTGATGTGTGTCATGTTGACATGTGTCGTGTTGACGTGTGTCGTGTTGACATGTCTTGTTGACGTGTGTCGTGTTGACGTGTGTCATGTTGACGTGTGTCATATTGACGTGTGTCATGTTGATGTGTGTCACGTTGACGTGTGTCACGTTGACGTGTGTCATGTTGACGTGTGTCATGTTGACGTGTGTCAGTTTTGTGTCGCCTTGATGTATCATGTTGACCCTTGCTACACTGAGGTATCATGCCATGTAATATGTCGTCAAGTTTAAAATGTTTTAACAAATCCAGACTGTTGACACCAGAGTGTGTCACCAATGTGTAAGATTGTGTCATCAACATGTTGACAGATCTAAATTGCGTTGCGACATCTGACGTGTTGACACATCAAAAACATCAATCCACATAAAGCATGTTGACAAATCATGAGCACATTGACACACAGTGAACACACTGACGTGTCTGCTGTGTGTTGACTTGTTAAGTGTGTTAACACGTGTGTGTGTTGTGTGCAGCTGAAGATGGTGGAGTCCCAGCTGGAGGAGGAGTACGAGGAGAAGCAAGGGATCGCGAAGGAGAAGAGGGAGCTGGAGAGGAAGCTGCAGATGATGACAGAGATGAAACCCACCAGGGACAGAGGTGAGGGGGCATCTCAACAGTGACGGCATTGGGGTGGTCTCAGTGACCAGGGCACATTGGAAGTGGTCTCAATGGCCAGGGCACATTTGGGGTGGTGCCAATGGCCAAAGAACATTGGGGGTGGTGTCAATGGCCAGGGCACATTGGGGGTGGTGTCAATGGCCAGGGCACATTGGGGGTGGTCTCAGTGGCTAGGACACATTGGGGGTGGTCTCAGTGGCCAGGACACATTGGGGGTGGTCTCAGTGGCCAGGACACATTGGGGGTGGTCTCAGTGGCTAGGACACATTGGGGGTGGTCTCAGTGGCTAGGACACACTGGGGGTGGTCTCAGTGGCTAGGACACACTGGGGGTGGTCTCAGTGGCCAGGGCACATTGGGGGTGGTCTCAGTGGCCAGGACACATTGGGGGTGGTCTCAGTGGCCAGGACACATTGGGGGTGGTCTCAGTGGCTAGGACACACTGGGGGTGGTCTCAGTGGCCAGGACACATTGGGAGTGGTTTCAATGGCCAGGGCACATTGGGGGTGATCTCAATGGCCAGGGCACTTTGGGGGTGGTCTCAATGGCCAGGCACATTGGGGGGTGGTCTCGATGGCCAGGGCACATTGGGGATGGTCTCAATGGCCAGGGTACATTGGGGGTGGTCTCAATGGCCAGGACACATTGGGGTGGTTTCAATGGCCAGGGCACGTATGTGTGCATTATTTGTGTGTGTGTGTGCGTGCGTGCGTGCGTGCGTGCGTGCGTGCGTGCGTGCGTGTGTGTGTAGAATAATGATCATGATGTTTACACTAACAGTGATGACCATCTGCGTCCCTGTCATGTTGTAGACGTGGAGAAGCGACTGCGGCGAGACCTGAAGCGGACCAAGACCCTGCTGCAGGATGCACAGACCATGCTGGCCAAGCAGAAGGATGGCGGGGCCAGTCGCACCACCATCAAACAACTCAAGAACCAGGTGTGTGGTCTGACGCAAACAATGTAATAATAATAATATGTGACCCGGCTGACCTAATGAGTGAATTTGACATTTGGTGTGAGTGCCATCTAAAGCCAGAGTGGAAGATTTTTTGATTTTTAGGTTTGTATGGAAAATAAATTTATAGCATCTGTTTGAACACTTCCAGCCATCCTACACTGTTTATGCAAAATAAAATGTGTATTTTAACGCAATCTAATGCGAGCCCTCTTGACTAACTAGCACAAAATGCAAAACTTTGACAACAATTTTCTCCAGTTTTACTTTTTTGTCTCTACTATGCCTAATGTGACATAGCTTCACAAATGTTTGTAATAAAGCCATAATTTTTGAAACACTGTAAAGTACTATATTTCCTCATTCCAAGTTTGTTTGGGGTCACATATAGTTCTTATATAGTGCCCCGTCCAAATAATTGTTCTGGGATATTTTACGTTATTCCAAATAAAGTAATACATACACTTGTACAATTACAATACTACTTTGGTGAAATATGCAATAATTCCTGCTCATAAAAACACTTACGTTCCCTTAAAATACATCCATAAATAAGCATAAAAGCATATTAAAATAATGCTTACTTAATCCTCTTAATGTGGGATTAAAATAATAACAGTATATTAATTAAAATAATAAATAAATTAAAATAAATGCATGTATAGTAGACTAATTAAACTATGGTCATCGAATGTAAAAATAATGTGTTAAAAGATGCGTCCTGAGTGCAACTTAAAACTGATCAACACTCGTACATTGGCACACTGCAAGGGGTAGATGGTTCCAATATATATTGCAGCTGAGAGGGTGGTCATTTGATGGGCAAAACGAACCACTGAAAACAGTTAAATTTTTTTTTAATGTTTTAATATGTGAAACTTGTAAGTGTGCTCACAAATTACCTCATGGAATCTTTTCAGTATAATAACTAAAACTGGTTGCAAAATTAGTGTAGGGAGCAGTGGTTGCACGGAAAAGCACCAGCTTATCAGTTGAAACCAATTTTAAAGTGACTGTGTATGTTTAAGACAAGTTTATTCATACATTCTTACTCAATAAATATTAAGAAGATAAATCATTCTAATTATGAAAAATTATGTACTTTAACTAGAAACAGTTAAAATAACAAATTAAAACATTAATTTTACTAGATGTAGTTAGTCATAATAAAATGTGTGTAGTTTTAATTATGTGTGTTCTGCATGACTGTTATATAATATAATAATAACAAAGTTTATGCCACGATTCCTGTCGAAATATATAATTGACCTTGACCCCGTTGACCTTCAGTTGGAGGATGCGGAGTTTGCGACTGCGGCCGCGGTGAAGGCGAGAAAGGGCATGGAGCTGGAGCTGGAGGAGGTCCAGCTACAACTGGACACTGCCCTCAAGGCTAAGCAGGACATCGACGCCCGCTGCTCACAGCTCAGTCGAGAGAAGAACGACCTACAGAGCCACCTGGAGGAGAACGAGGAAGACACGAACGAGATCATGAAGAAATACAAAGCTCTAGTGCAACAGGTGCGTCGAATTATGCACGATCTTTATTTAATCTTATTTATTTATCAATTTTAGTGTTATGTTATTACTAATGTTATTGTCTCCTATTAGAGACCCATTTTAAGAAATTATACATGCTTATTTATTTATTTATCTTAATAGCTATTTTTATACGTAATTTATTATTATTCTTTACCTATTTTAGTGATGACTATATTTACTATCATTTTATTGTGTATTGACAACTGTAGGCCCTACATGATTCACCAATGGTTTTATTACTGTCATTTTATGTGTGGCTGAAGAAAAAATTCTGTTTTTAAATGGACAATAAAGTTTTTGAATCTATTGAATCTTGATATGTCATAATGTTTTTCTAGAATTTGCTGCAAAGTGTTATCTAATGCATTACTTACAAATACCACTACTGTCAATAGATCATATCCAGAGGTTTTCTTCCAAGGCCAAGAGTCTTTCAGTTGATTTATGTCGTATAAAAAGTGATTAAAATAACACGTATTTGTTACATAAATTAGTTTGTTGTGTAACATAATAAAAGTCCAACATCTTATCATCAGAATTGAAAGTGAAAGCAATGGTGTTTCAGCAAACTGTTGACCACATCACGCTACAAGACCAGTCACGGTCCATTGAGGAACTTCTGCAGGAGAAACAACAGCTCAAGGAACAGGTCAGTTGTTATGTACATTAAGTTCTGTCTCCTCAGCTCTAGTGTCTTGTTGGCTTCATTGTAATGCTTTTATTTAAAGAGGCGTGATATACAACTGTGCTGGCCTGTAAAACTAATAGTTGAGAGGCGCTCAGATAGAGGTGTTTAAAATATTGAATGGGTATGAAAATATTGACAGAATTTTTTTTCTCTCGGTCAAGGAAGAGAGAAGGACTAGAGGACATGGAGTTACATTAGCAAAGAAGCAGTGTAGACTAGATATTAGAAAATTTTCACAAAGAACAGTAAACGAATGGAACAGATTATCAGCTGATTGTGTAGTTGCTAGTTGTGTTAATATGTTTAAAAATAAAATCGACATATACCTAAGGGGGTACACTTAGATAGATAGGTTGGACTCTCGATAAGTCAAAGGGCTTCCTTGTCCACCTGCCATCTAGAGTCGAGTCTCTAGGTGGCAATCTTGTTAAATCTTGTTAAAAAGTCGGTACAGTCTAACCATTTGCGCTTACAATAAAAAATCAAGTCTGATTTGTTCAGGTTATTCTAATAAACTGCTGGTGTAATATTCTCGTTTTGAAGTTGCTAATGGTTGGTTTTTAACTCATTTAGATAAACAGACCCAAAAAGTTACCTTTTATTTCCCTTTTTATTAAAAGAATGGTGCTATCCCAGCTGCATCTTCAACTGGTTTGTCTGTAATAAATGTTTAAATGTTCACAAAATTGACTATGGCTTCATCATCTTATAAAACAATATGCAGACATTTGTTTGGCCAGAGACAAGTTGACTTTGTATTTTTTGATCATATATGCATTGAAAGAGCAAGAAACATGTACAACACCAACACGAAAACAGATTTAGGAATGTCTATAGGTCCACTTTAAGAATATTGTCCAGGTGAACTGTTGTCATTTGCCATGGCAGTTTGATGCAGAGTTGACACATTCGTTGGGTATTTAATCATTTATACAGTCAAAACCGCATTCGACAGATTGCTCACTACTGCTGCCCTCTGTTGACAGGTACTGCAACTACAGAGCAGTATTGATTTCTTGCAAGACTCGACGGTTGACAAACAAATGATAGTCCGTCTGGAGGCAAAGATTCGTGATTTGGAGTCACGTTTCGAACTCGAGCAGACAACACGCCATCGTGTGGAGGTTGGCAGAACTAATATCGTTTTAATGTTAGCAGTAACTATTCATATTATTTTTATCCATGTGATGTGATTGATAATGTATATATATATATATATATATATATATATATATATATATATATATATATATATATATATATATATATATGTATATATATATATATATATATATATATATATATATATATATATATATATATATATATATATGTATAGATAATTCAGTTATCTTAGTTTTAGCATCTTTGATCAGAATTTGTCAAAATTCATAACATTTAAATATGCTTATTGTAATATTGTGATTGCTAAGAGTTGTGTTTGTGTGCTTTTTTTAGCATAAGTTTGTCTTTATCTATAGCATTCTATTCATTAATGTTAAACTATCAAATAAGGGCGTTATTTTAATTTTAATGTATAAATAACTTTTTTTTAACGTCACATGACTGCTGTTAGTGTCACATGACTACGGCTGCTGTCACATGACTACGGCTGCTGTCACATGCCTGCTGATGTCACTTAGGTTCAGTTGAGTCGATCGAAGGAGCAGCTGGAGAAGTTGACAGACGACCGGGAGAGGAAGGACGGAGTCGACCAGCGGAGTCAGGACGAGAGCAAGCGCCACCAGCGGCAGCTCCGGGAACTACAGGAACAGTTCGCTGAGCTCCAGCGAAAGGAAACAGAGGCTTCGGCACGCAAGAACGAATTAGTACGTGTGTTTGCTCTTTTCATTGCTTTCAGATGGTGTTAAGGGTATTGGGAACCCATCCAATAGTTTGGGTGCAGCAGCAGACGTAGCTTGTTTAACAACAACATGTTGATGTGAGGAAGATGATCTGAGGTTTCAGGAGTTGTTGATAGTTGTCCGACCCTGTTTTCATACTGTGAGCACCACATGTCAACAAGTATTGTATACAGATCACAACCAGACTAAACGTTTCATTTCTGCTAAGATGCATATTCATACGTCACACTATTTACAATCGATGGATCAATTTCACTTTCCATGTCTCCATCTTGTGCTACTTTCACTTTCTAAATCGGCACCATTGTCGCATTCACTCCAGCTTACCAAACACACATACACACTACTTTAAGTTTTACCGCTGCACCCATATACTTTCACATTCTGTTTGACCAGTTTCACTTTCTGTTTGTGCTGTAGGAGATGAAGCTGGAGGTGTTGGAGGCGGACTATGAGCAGAGTCAGACGGACCTGCGCCTGGCCTTCAAGCGGATCACGGACCTACAGGCCGTCATAGAGGACGAGATGGAGAGTGGGGATGACAGTGACTACAGGTGTGTGGACATTAGTTACTGCACTAAGACCCCTGTGTATGACACATCAAGTATGACAAATGAAGGAGTACAGATTTACAACCTGATAGCACTACAAAATCCAACAAATAACTATCAACAATAATGTAAGTTGTGTGGTAGTTATTTGTTGGATTTTGTAACGTTATCAGGATGTAAGTCTGTAACAATAATGTAAGTTGTGTGGTCATATCATCCCCCACGCAGAACAGAAAAAGAGTGACTGCTTGTTCATGCTTACATAGAGAGAGCAGGCTGATTACTCCTATTGTATTCAGTACCTACATTGTCCACCAGGGTATTACATGCTTATGCTTAATCCACCAGTTGGCACCACTCACAGTGCTGCTTCACATATTATTATATATCGCAGTATTTGTTTCACAATATGATACACATCGCGATACACCTGTCGCAATAAGTATACCACAATTTATAATAAAATACCTGTTGTGTGAGACATACTGGTGCATAGTTTTACAAAACCAGTTCATTTGAAATGCATTCTGCGTCTGACTCCAAGTAGGCTCATCCTTTCAATCAGGTTGAGACGTTTCGTAACTTGCATCCATCCATCGCAATAAAAGACACAAAACTTGGGTTTAATAAAATAAACCAACAAGATAAATATTATATTATATATCCCTCAGACTGGGCCAAAGTACCTTTTAGCAAGACCAAGTTCATATCCTTTATAATTACGTAAACAAGTTGTGACTTTATGGGTGGCCTTAATTGCTAGGTGGCCTTAATTGTCAGGTGACCTTAATTGCGACGTGACCTTAAGTGCAAGGTAACCTTAATTGCTAGGTGGCCTTAATTGCTAGGTGGCCTTAAGTGCCAGGTGGCCTTAAGTGCCTGGTGACTTTAATTGCCATGTGACCTTAATTGCCAGGTGACCTAAATTACTATATGGCCTTAATTGTCAGGTGGTGTTAATTGTCAGGTGATAATGAAGCAAGGTTCGACTGTGTCACATTTTTCACATAAAAAGAAAAATCAGTTGTGCCCTGTCGACTGGGAAGTAACCCTGTTTCCCTCTCCCACAGCCGGGAGGGCAGCGGGATATCAGACTCCGACTACTCCGACTCCGACACTGACCTCGACACGTTTCTAGTCAACCACCGACACTCCGCCGTGTCGTCGTCAAACAGCGTCAACCAGCGACTGACGCAGCGCCTGGTGAGCGTCAGCAGCACCGAGTCGTCGACGTCGAACCAGCGACGGTCGGCGTCGGCGACGACGGACGAGAGCGAGCTGGTTACCGTGACAACGACTGGCACGAGTAGTAGGTAATTCTTGTATGTCGGCGCCCGTACCGCATCATGCCGCCCAGGTCAGTGTGACTTCCTGCACTAATACCGTCTACCTCACAATCTTCACGACAAGTGCATTCTGGGTAAACTGCATTTATCGGTTGTTCCTCTGTAATTTGTTTTTTTTCTCGTTTTGTACAGATTTTTCATCATGCTTGTAATTTATTATTTTAAAAAGCACATCACATTTATATATTTTGAATAATAATAAAGATTGCAATAAATGAATTTTGAAACTACCTATAATTGTGAAAAAAGCACCCTTTACTATAATTAATAAAAAATTAATTTAGGGAGTAATGTTAAGTACAATATTTATTTTTGTATATTTATCTCAAGTATGATAAAACAGTATTTCTATAATTTTATTATGTTGGAGCCATCAACAATATGTTCCATATAGTATTTCTATAAAATTGTATGCACTGTTCTGATGAAATATATACCTTGTAGTGACAAAGTTTTTGCGGGTTTTCCAGAATGCACATGTCATCAAGATTGCTCTGTACAATGTTGTGTCATCCAACATTGTTGACTCACCATAATGCACAAAATATCATGTGATCGCTGACTAACAGTGTGATCAACTTATTTGGGGAACCTCTGACTACGTTAGTTAGCGGTGGTTGTAACATGGCATGTTAATGTTTTTTTTACTAATGATTGAGCTCATTACAAAATTTATTCTCATAAGGTTGAATTTTTATTTGAAATAAATGACCATTGAAAGCTTGTCATAAAGAGAGATTTTAAACATAAAGAGAGATCTTAAACATAAAGAGAGATTTTTAACATAAAGAGAGATCTTAAAATAGTGTCATTGCAACTGACCCGTTTGTTTTCTACACAAATGTGATTAAATTACACGTCTAAATGTTGGTATATCGCAATTCAATTTCAGTAGTACATACCAATACTTTTTCCTGAGTTTTGTGCATTCCGGTATATGTCAACAACGTTGGATGGGATAAAACCTCATAGATAGATATCATTGATTAGTAAAGGTGAATTAGTTATCGTTGTATGTCTTTCCTTAAGCAGCTGTAGGCATCAAACCATCATCACTTATTGATAACTTCTTCAGACCCGCATTTGATTATTTTCAATCTTGATCAGTTCTAATTTATGTTTTCCGTGAAAATTGGGATCTGAATTATATGGTCCATCCAGCAGCATTTCTGTTTGAATAGTATGGTGTTGTATCGGTTAAGAAAATAATTATTTTATTTACATCTTGATAACCTTTCTGTACAGATAGTCGTAATCATTTGATTTGTGTTGTATTTCTCTTAAAATAAATATTGCTTGAGTTGGTTTGGTTTCAGTTCGGGCAAAAATTGTAACTACAAAAATGACAATCTGTCACATCCTATTGACAATTTGTGTGAGGTTTTTCATATAATTAACTACTGTTGTTGATATTCTTAGTTAATTAATCTCTAATGCATGGGTGGAATAATTAGGCGAGAATTTTGCATGTTTGTGTTGTTGTCTGTTCCTTGTGGTATAAAGTGGTTAGTTTGAAGTGCATGATTACCTAGTAGTAATACCTATTACCTACCCTTATCTACCTGTCTTATCTGAGCACTACCATTGGTACCTGGTACACCTGGCTAGTTTGTTGTAGGTAGTTTGTTATTTCTGTGTGCTGCAGTAGAATTTTACTTCAAAAACCGTCATAATAAAAATTACTTCCTTATTTACGTAACTGGCAAATTATCCCAAGCGAAAGCATTCGTAATTATAAACTATTGGAAAAAAATAATACACATACTTTTTTAACAAAGCATTAATTTAGAATGATATCTTTCGTATCTCATAGGATAGAAATGACATTGATATATGAGCAAAGATAAAATATACACTTGCAGTTTTCGATGCTTCCCATTTTTATGTAAAAAAATTGGTATGCAAATATAATGATAAATACACTTTATCAAGTTGTAAATAACTCAACAAAACCAGTAAAAACAATTCACTTGATACTCATTTCAGACTACACTTGTATAGACAGACAACGAAAATTAATTCTCACAATACACATGAAACATACATAAGATAGACAACTGCCTTGCAAAAGGACCGTACAAGTCAGAACATAAATAGGGTGGTTCCTGTGAGAGTGCCTTAAAGCCAGATTGTCTGCCCAAAATTGGCCAAGCAGTAATTTGTAACGGGAAATATGCTGTCTAAAACATGGGAAAGTTAAACATCAAACGGTATTGTGGTTAACTCTACTTGCCTCTGCATTATTGCCAATAAATTTTGTTCTGAAACTGGATGTTTTGTTTACCATTTTAACGTGTTGCAGGCAGAATCTTTAAAACATAAAAATAAATCCGAGCTTAATAAAGTCACTTAATACAAGTTGGCAGGGAGTAGACCTTCGACATGGATATTGCAGTCATAAGAACTTAATTTTTAATGAAAAAATAAAACCTATGAACTGCCACCCACACTTTGACTCCAATTGATTAAGCTATCATAAATGTTATATGTATACCTGCATAATGTACAATATTAGTTGATGTCAAGTGAAATCAACAGATAGTGTACCCTTATAAGATCAAATAAATGTTACAAACGTCATGATCTGGCAGCAGTACTACAGTGTGTGTGGCATGCAACTAAAAATATTCATATTTTGTACCATTTAATCTTACTATTATGTGCTGAAAGAAATTCTATTTCGAGTTATGGATCATTGCATGTAATGTGTGGGACATTGTCACAGGAAACTTGTATTTAAAATGCTGCCAATCTCAGAATGCAACCTAAGTGTAATAATTTCTATGACAATTAACATTTGCCGACAATAAAAATTTGCCATTTCACGAGGCGTGTGTGTTTTTCAGATGCAGCAATATAGTGAACGGATTTCGGTGCTTCACGCCGGAAGTTGCCGACAGTGTGATGGCGACGGACGGCAGCAGCACGATAAGTTTCCTGAGTTTGGCGTCGGAGGACAGTGACACATTGACAGTTAGCTCTCAGTACTCCAACTGCTGGAGCCCGACATCATCGATGCTAGAACGTTCTGTGAGTCAACAAGACAGTGTCCGTAGTGACAGGTCACCGACGCTATCGCCGCAGACGACACGCAAGAAAGTGTACGCAGACGGACAGTACATATGATGAACGGCGAATCATTATTTTGTTCTCGGTTGCTGGGGTGCTCATTGAAAGGTTGACGCTTTCGGTGACGACAGTTGACGTTAGTTATTAACGATGACACCTGTGATTTAGCAGCACAGTCCTGCCATTTTTCGTTGACAAAATCAGTGTCGTAAGTGGCTTATTTCCACTGGAATTCACGCTGTGTAAATGTCGTTTCAGTGAGTCAGAAATGTTGAAACAAAGAAGTATAATCAGTTATGCGATTATCTACAATATTGGCATGGCCTTGTTCAAGTTTTCCACCAAACAAAACAGTTCTTGTTCGGATTTCTAGGTCTTCAGCATGAAACTACTGCCATAATTTCAAACGGACTGTGTCAGGAATCTGTCAGCCTTCCCATGATGCAACTTGTGTGTATATATGGTGGTTAGTGTCAGTGTGCATAGAGTGAGCAGTTTGTGTGGATGTATTGCGACAGAAGAAATGGAAACAGTACATCTTCAGCAATAAAAGACGACTTCAGGACTTTGATCGGATGCCAGGAAACTCCACCTATCGCTGAGTTATTTAGCTGCGTACGACAATGTGATATGTGTCAAATTCCTTCACGTGATGTCGCTGATATGTTATGTTTATCTAGCAATAAGTCGCACGGCATTGAAGCATATTCGTTGCGCAAACGACGGACGGATATGTCAGTATCATTGGTAATCGTCATTACGCCTGATGTCAACTTCCAAAGGACTTGACTTTGGCACCATTAGATCTGTTTTGATAGTTGAAACATTTTATTGGTCTACATTAAAGGTGGATCTTAGGAGTTCGCAGAATCCAAACAGTTGTGTTTGTTAAAATCATCAATACGTGGCATAGGAATTGCATTTTTGAGCAATCCAATATGTTCTTCAAACAACACTACAACGAATACACACAATTTGACAGACGTGCCATGGTCATCAAAACATTACCCACCAGGCTGCCTGATTTTTATATCCACAACAGCATTAATATGCATTAATACCTGTTTTACTTGATAGGTGGCACCATGTGTATATCAATTTATTTTTCCATGACATTTGTGGGGTGACAGCCAATGTTTTGAGACTGCGAACTCACATGATCTGTAATGCATGCATGCACTTGTTATCTATAATTTGGCACGTTACCATGGTTACTGGAGATTGGCCAGTTTTAAAATATTGTAATTATTTATACCAATGTGGGCCGCTACTGGATGTTATTTATTTTACATCTGTTGTAGGCATCAGTTGTGATTACGTCACTGGTATTCCGCAGTAAATGCCAGACTCTGTGTTGATTGCACAAAATGTACCTTCATTGAAAATGCGTATACCAAATCGTGACTATTGTTAACAGTTAATTCTTTCCACTAATTGATCAAATTAGAATGTAGTATTTTACTCAGTAATGTAGAGTTTGAATGGGAAACTTTTTCTCTTTACACAGTGGCAAACATTATTGTTATATGCCTTTGTTTCACTGGCAGAAATGCCAGGATTATCTTCAAATTCATTTATGAATTCTGATTTTGCTTGTTAAGACGTTGGCACCAAAAGTGTGAAAATATGTCAGACATACAGCAATATTGTAGAGTGATTTTTTTAAAACATCCTCCTTAAAAATCTCTTTGTTTGTTTAGGGGCAAATTGAAAGAAAATTTAACCTACCCATGTGACTTTTTAGTGCAAATGTGTTCGGTTTTGATGACATCATCATATGTACCAATAAATAATTTGTTACCAGGTAAATTGGTGGCAAAATGTCTACAAGGTTATTCACAGTTTTACATATCACTAGACATCAATTATAGTAAGTACCTTTGGTGATTTTACAGAAATCTATTTCACTATAGAGGAGGCAGTTTTAAAAAGAACCCTCAACTGTTGTAGTTATGTGTTTGGGTGCAATACTCCGCTTGTAAACTTTAATAAAGTAGCTTTTTATACAGTGTATGAGACATCTGGGATTGACCTGGTGTGTTAAATTCGAATATGTTCACTATATTATGTGATGTCAACGTCCGGTTTATTCATGGGATGTTTTATATTATTGATGACGTTTACGCAAGATATCATTGTACAATTCATTGAATTAATTATAAATCTGCATACACATTGTTTGATGCAAACTGTTATGAATCAAGAAATTTGTTTACATGAACACGAAACGCAAATAACATTTCCTCTACAGAAAATTACCTCCAAGGATTTGTACATTACAAACTTTCTAAAGAAGGAATTATCAGAAATGATAATGAAATGAAACATGGATTTTGTCTATCATGGGAAATTAATCTTAATGTGTTTTCATGTTTCTTGTTGGGGAAGTTCTTTCAGGCTATTGCGTGGAATTAGTTTGATATTATGCAACTTTATGTCTCCATCATTCTGCCTTATAATCTGTGCCATATGAATGTTGTATAGGATCCACAATGTCGTCGAACGATTTATGTATTGCCACAGGTGTTATATGCAGTGGAACACATTACTAATCGTGTCACAATCGAGACTAGTGCCTCAGAAATATTTCGTAGAAATTTGAAAGAGAATCTTGTATTCTCGTCTCTTTGGAGCAATTCTGTTCCTGGTCCTGGCTGATGTCTTTCTGGGCCTGTAAATGAGATGTGTTCTGATGACTGGAAGGCTAATTAACTAAATGATATTGCCAGATTATGTGGCAGTTCACTAAAGAATAATTATCGTAAATGTTGATATTTGTTGCTTTAAACGTTAACCAAAGAGAGCTAAATGTGACATTAGTTTCATGTTCATCTGTGTGAGTGTCAAGTCTGCTGAATATTCATGTGTACATCACTGTGGTGATGAACATTCATTCGTGTGTGTGTGTATTTGTCACTGCTACTGAATATTCACGCTATTCTTTAGAATGTTTCAAGCTGCTGAATATTCACACTATTCCATTTGTGTCTTTGCTGGTCCTGTTCTGTCGACTACCTTAGGTATCTATTCAGATTATATCAGTATGTGACTAATGTCTTTCACGCATTTATCGTGGCTTCTGTCTGTATTTTTTTTACTACAATTGAGGCAAACTGTTTCTATGTACATGATCATAGTCAACATGCAACACACAAGAACATGTAGAATCAACATTGTAGATGTCTGTGTCACATGGTAAGTGCTAATGTAACCTGACCAACTCACTTGGCTGCATGACTTTGCCAAGACGAGTTATGAGGGTCTCAAAAGGCTGCCACCTCACGGAGCTTGAGCCAGATAAATGCTGATGAAATGTCAGACACAGGAATGTTGATTTTAGTCCTTTGCATCACTAGGTATTAGAAAGATTTCATGTAAGTTATAAATGTCAATGATGATAATGAATTAAATGATTCACACACTACACAGCCCTGGGTACATTGTTTTAATGTTGAACTTGTACTACTAACACGAATGTTTGGGGATCGAGAGATGAATTCTCTGGCATTGCAAAGTTTACACAGATCCGCTGTTCTGTGGCAAATGTACAGGAAGGGAATGCTGCCGAGTTTTATGCCTTGTGATTAGTTGATTTTGTATTCAATTGGTGCATGTATCTGTCGGTGATATTAAGCTTAACTCTTCCTAAAACATTAATAAATGAATAATAAACATTAATAAATGAATAATACAAAGCATGTTTTGGTATATTCCTTTATTGTGTTGTGCGGTAGACCATGACAAGTGTTTACTGTTTGGAAGCCATGATGTGCAGCCAGCTCTCTGAATATATAAAATACCAGGAGTACAAGACACTGTGTGTGATAACTGCAACAAAGTTTAACACTTCCCCAAAAAGTAGCAAGTCTGCCCCATTGGACATCTTTATATAAATTAAGTTGCACCTTCCTGTAAAAAGGTCATGAAACACAAAATCCTGATTCGCAGAACAATTGCATCTTAAGATTTTTACAAATAATGAAATATATCCCACTGTTTATAGCCAGGTACCCTTTTGTATAGCTGCATGAACCAGATTGATGTGAACAAACTTGCCCAAGATTCGACATAACAGCACAGAATTTGAAACCTGGTTCTTAAAAGATTGAGTGATGTTCAGGTCACTAAGCCACTGCACTCCATACTAGTGCCGAGTGAACTGGAGCAACTCGGAATGAACAAAATTACACAGGAATCACCACAGCAGCAGGATTAAAACCCAGAATCTCCGGAGGAAGAGTTTGATGCTCAAAGCACACTACTGCACTCCTTTACCGGCTACACGTTGGACCCCCAAAACAGGGCGTCCATTCCACACCCCTCCTGGCAACAGCAAGTCTTATTGCATACACTTTCTCACACACATCAATACTGTTATATCATTATATTCATCAGGGTAATCGCCTTCATCCCCACTCTTGAGGCTGCAAGTCCTGGAATGCCTCAGGAGGGGGAGGTAATACTGACGGGGGTAGGTTGGTAATACCCTCAAGCCAGGAGGGTAAACAGTACGTAGGACGCTGTGATGTCTCGTCTGTCGCACTTCTGTCATCTGAAGGAGATTTCTTTGCCCGTTTAGCGAGCCACTCGTCCAGTGAAGGTTCCCGCTGCTTCTTAAGCTGTCTCTGTCTCCGTACCTCAGTCTCTGCCTCGACTACAACACAGATGCACCAGTTAACTTGATCAGGGCAGTTGATTGCACTTCCAAGTACAGTGGACGTTAGAAGACATCAGAAAACCACAAACATACCTGTGGACAAACCAGGCAAATATCTTATGACACCACTAGAATAATTTGTCTCATACAGTTCAAAACCCATTTCACAATCAGATCAGAGCGTAAGTAGTACTAATTACAGAGTAGACATAAGAGGAATCACTTCAACATGTAAGTAGAGAGTAGGCACATCCAGTTGACATACCTTGTTTTTCTAGTTCACTCCGCTGTTGTCGCGTCATGTGTGAGTATTTGCAGGTGATACCAAACTTGCAATGGCCTGTGGACACATGTATCATCGATTTAATATTCATTACATATAATTTTATACACTTGTCAAACTGTTGAGATTACAGAACTGTGGTGGATATTTGTGTGTAGTTTTAACTCTGCACATTAATTGCAGCATGGCTGAATGCTTACCAGAGAAACTGGTATGGTGACTTACATGTTTGCCAGGTAAAGTATAAAGCACTTTGAACAATCCTAAGGACTGGATGTTATTCTACCCATGAACATAGCGTTTTTACATTATACTATTATGCATGCACTTTGGTCTGCTTATTTCTATATAATGACTGAAGGTATTTTGTCAGAAAATAATGCTTTGATTTCATAACTATATTTGTATGGAAAATGAGCCTCCAATTGACCTTTCAAATGGAGGCTCATTGTTGCAGTGATCACGCGTTTATCTTAGGGAGCATTCAGTATCACTGATAACTCCAGTCTCACCCACAACCAACTGTACTAAAATCGGTATATTGAAAAAAATTACCAATTTTTTCACTGATAACTTGCACAAATCTCTAATCCTGAATTCCAGGCCAACCCCAAATCCTGCCCAAACCCAATTCACCTAGTATACTATATCATGGTAAATTTCCTAGGAAATTGCAAAAGGGTGCGAGATCTCATGTATATTTGGTCTTACCTGACTGTTGGAACATGTGACAAGCGTTTTTACTGGACTCAACTGCCAGGATTGTTGCTGCATCTGCAAAGTGTAATCAGTGCATTTAAATTTACAATGTGTATGTTGCAACTAAAGTCGGTACAACAGTTGTGGGACTATTGCACAAACAGTTTTTTGACGCATGTGCATTGCAGCATGGAAATGCACATCCCGTTGTTGCTGTTGTCAGATAACGTGTTTAGAGTCTGAGCATCTGTTAGAACGTTTGTCAAATTGCAGAATCTGCTACATTGGTTTGAGCAACAAATGCAAAGTCAGTTTTATATGAGACGTTCTAAACGTGGCAAAGAAAACGACGCCAAACACTGTTGAAAAAGCGTCGAAAGATTAATTTAAGTACTATGTCAGTTTGACGGTGCAGGGAAGATTCGGATATGGACACATTTACAAAATGGGGGTGTGAGTTTGGGTTTGAGTTATAGTGTCAGAGCTAGGGTTATGGTCAGGGTTGGGTTAGGGTCAGGGTAATACATTTTATACAAGTCAAGTCGGGCTCCCACTGTTACGGTCACGCAGCAGTGACAACCTCACATTCCTATTTTGATATAGTGATGTGGTCCAAATCGACTGCAGTGTAGCCGTAGGTGCAATAGTCGTGCATTAATAAACCGACTGTCGGTGCAATATCCAAAGCCTTAAATTGATATGCCCCAAACTGGATACCATACAAATGATGGGTACAGTCAAATGTGCGAGTTTTTACCAAATTGCTGCATTAACATCTCATTGTCAACGAGGATGGGTAGCAACATCACTGGATAGGTAAACAATGAAGGAGCAAAAAAGATATTCAAAAATCATCATGGACATGGTCAGTTATGACTTAAATGTCTTGAGAATAGGTGTCACATTATTATCTATTTCAGGTCACAAAACACATCTCAAGTGTCTTTTACGTATATGAGTTAACATCCACAGGTCCACCAAAATAAATAAATTAGTAAATACTAGTTGAATTACTAAATTGGTAAGTTTCCCCGCTTTCGCACCTTGCACAGATTCATAATGCAGATTTTTCATGCGTTGATGCTGAAGACCCCTCAAATGATTACGTCGGCTCGTTGGATTATCAGCAAAGCTCTTCTCACAATACTCGCAAAAGTACTGTTTGCCTTTACCCATTGTTTAATGCTGTGTAAACAACCGCATTAGCGTTTGACAGCCCAAAAGGCGATAATATAGCGCTTTGTTAATGTGTTTATAACACAATAATATCAATGCGTAATCTAATATAGGTCATTCATTATACAGCATAACCATAACACTCTCACATAGCTAAATAAATTGTTAGTATAATATTTATTTCGTGGATCAGTTGCTTTTATTGGTAAATAATGCATTTTGTATATAAAAACATTATTATTATAACGGTGGAACAGCAGGTTGATCATTTGCGGAGTAATATTTTGTTTAGTAGTTTGTGAAGTTAGTTGCTTATACGGTATCCAACAGGGGGCAGCACTGCTGCAGTACGTTTACGAAGGTAGTTTCAGCTTCCAAAATGTCGCTGATCAACACACTATATCATGGGGCCTTTAAAAGGACCTCGACGTTCTTCCTAACCGTCATGATGGGCACATTTGTGTTCGAAAAGATATTCGACGAAGGCATGGACAACCTATATGCAAACGTAAACCAGGGTGTGAGTATGAACGGTTAAAAATGATGCCCCGAATCGCGGTGACCTTCGCCGGATTTGACACCGACTTAACGCTGAGCGATATTATAGTTTATACTAAGTCGCACCTTAGCACGTTCGAAAAAACGGCTTATGCATGGATAATTTGATTGTTGTATCAATGATGGATGGTCTTATGGCATTGTATAGGTATCGCAGTAGCATATGTGTGTGATTAAAAAAATTATGAGTGCGCTAACAATGGTTAGATTTACAAATTACAATCCAACCAATCGTCCAATATCGTAGACCAGAAATTATTTTGAACATTACAAAAATACTGGAATGATATTTATCAGCTCAATATCTTGGAGACACAGTCATAGTAAAATTGCAGTAATAATAAAATCATTATGTTTGCATTGCAGAAACTGTGGATACACATCCGCAACAAATATGAGACGGAGGAGTCATAAAATAGGCGGAGTGGAGAAGTACACACACACATACACAGTACCTCGGCCAAGTTGATCATGGTGGACTTGTCCTGCGGAGAAGACCTGCGTTTGGGATGCACTGACATTGGACATTCACACCTTCAGAAAGACACAGCTGGACTAGCTTACAATACGAGAGCAGTTTAAACATCCTGACATTTATTATCTTCACAGTCAGGATTCATTGAAGTCGGACATTTGTATCATCAGAAAAAATGAACTAGTTAATATCATGAAAGCTGTGTAAATTGCAACAACTGACAAATGTTATTTTCACCGTGGGTGAAAGTTTCATCAAAATCTTTCTGAGCTTTAACGAACGCGTTCTGTTAGTTTGTCAAACTGTTTGTTTGAATGAGAACATTGATGTTATGCTCTCGTAGATAATACAGCTTCATGAGAGTGTTTTGGTTTCATATTTTTATTATACCCTTACTAATAGTGAGTGTGAACATCTTCAGATTTACTGGCAACACAGAAGGGTCACCAGTGATGAGAACAGAAAGTAGGGAGAAAGTTGGTGTACGAAGAACATGTCCATTCATAGAGTACATCTTGCAGTGTTTCCCCTGCTATATGATAGCGAGGTGGGCCACTTCACTGTTTTTCTAAGCCACCTTGCTCAAAACATGCAAAAATTGGGTAGGTTAAAACACCCTTCATGTAGTTCTGGGTGCCCATATCCACATAGCGTCATATCACGCCCTCGGTGCTCACTGAGCCCATCCTACCACCTTGCCCATTATTTAATTCGGGGGAAACGCTGTCTGGTAATGTTTCTGTGAGTGAGTGAGTGAGTGAGTGAGTGAGTGAGTGAGTGAGTGAGTGAGTGAGTGAGTGAGTGAGTGAGTGAACAGACTTAAGTACAGTGTATGAAGGAAAGAAAGTAGGTAATTAGTTTATGTTCATGTGTGACCCGGTTGCCTCCATGACTGGATTATCTTACCTCAAGACCGGTCAGTAGTTGCCCAAACTGAGCATTGAGACTGTCTCAAGATTTGTATTCTGAATTTGTAGGTCTTTTAACCACTCTGGTCGAGAAGAAGTTATGGATAGATTCAACTATCCTTGGAGTCCATGATAGTTTACACACTACCTATTGTGTGAGATATTTCCCCCTGGCCTAGGACCAGATAGAAGGGACCAACGGCTATTAGTGTCTCTTCCGAAAGATACAGACAATGTAACAAAATTGCCTAATAATTTTGAAACGGCAGCCGGTGATATTGATCTACAGTCCCTTCGATTGGCACAATCAATCCTACACTCAGTGCGAGACGACTGCTCCCACTACAGCCAACAGTTCAAATTCCAAGAATCTGTGGCATATTTGTGGTTCCGTTTGGACACATTTTTAATAGTGTGCCATTATTTATCAACATTTTACCCTAACCAGTCTAGGCACTGATGAGGGAAACACTTGTATTATATAAAGTTTTACATAAGGATCACGTGATATCAAGTTGGTACAATATTACAAATGCAAAGTAAGTAACAATATATGTAGGCATGTATAATTATATATCTGAGTGTACTTTTCTGTGATGTATAAAATATAAATTTACAGGTATTTTCTGCTTGAGACAAAAATAATAATAAATAGAAACTAAAAATGTTAATTCTTAAAAGCTAAATGATTGTCCCAATGACCATGTCTCAGTTAGTCTTCTCCGTAATAAAAAGGAGGCTATTGTCTCTATAGTCAAGTAGGCTCTCAATAAACCACATTCTAAGAGTGCAAGTATATATGTGTATAGAGTAGTGTATAATTATTATCAGCCATATGTATATGTTGTCCAGTATATGAGTGTGGGAGTGCATGGTTGTGTGTCTGACTGTTTGACAAAGTACGTCTAAAGGTAAGTTCTTTTAGCGCAGTATCCAGTCATCAGGACTGCTCAAAGCACTACACTATACTTCCCTGGCAGACCTGTTCAATCAAACACCATCTCAACTTTTCTGGGAAGCATCCAGCCACACTGCAATGAATGCACAAAGACTGCTCATACAAATATCCACCACTGTATAGCCAGGTACTCATTCATACAGCTGAGTGACCTGGAGCAAGGTAGAGCGAAAGAAATTACCCAAGGTTTCACACCGCAGTTCAGGATTCAAACCCAGGTCCTAATAGTCGAGAGTCCGAAGCTCTACCACTGAGCCACAGCGCACTACAAACTCTGTGTGTTCATCCATGTATGCTTACATGCATAAATGTGTGTACCATGTGTTTAAGTAAGACATAGCCATCGGCAATTTCCCTTGCACACAGAAGATACCAAATTAATAGATGAAGTGTCTAAGCGGTATTGTGCCGAAATGACCAAAATGTCCCACCATTTTGCTATACATTTCACGCCGATTGAGTAACATTGCCGAAGCGACCGAGAACCACATGTAGAACTAATCTAGCACCTGATTGGAGAATTTGCCCTTCGCCAATGAACGTAAGCGGCGCATTCACGCACTTGTACATCCGGCGGGTTGATATGAAAACAAATCCCTCGAACGTTTTGTATTGAAATTTGTACTACAGTGATGTTTGAAAGAGTTTTGCTGTGGGCTGTTTTTCTGTTCATCGCTGTGCAATCGACGACAGGCAGTAAGAAGGCAGAAAATCTTATGCGCGTAAATTACCAAATGCTAATATGTGACAGGCCTAAACTTGAATCGCCGCCACAGTCCAGACTAGCCCTGTCAATGTATCATGCCGGGCACACATACATGGCATGGCATGTCATAGTGACATAGATTAGACGTCATAGTCACAGTTTCAAGTGACATTGTTTCTTCTTTTGGCGGTGTTGTGTCTGATCAATGCAAGTCAGGCCAGTGTTCACACACGCTAGATCATAGTCTATGGTCATAGTCGTACAAGTCATTATTATCATTAATAATCTCCAAAAAAAATTCTAAATATAAATAATGAAAATGTATTACCCGTCACCACTTATTTCCCTTATCACAATTACTGTGTTAATTATTAGGTTGTGTGTGTTGCCTTTTGGACATGGACATATTTTATGACAAAATAGAGATAGCTGCAGTACTTAATAGGGCCCGTAAGTGTGTCACGATACATGGCGTGATTCCGCGCGATTGGAGCTCATTGGGGTCTAAGCGAGACAATTGGGGACTGGTCACAAGAATAATACACAATGAAATAGTTTACGGGATTTGCATTTTACATTGCTGTACATTGTGGTTTCGATATAAGCACTTATATCTGACAAATTGTCTAAATTCGCATAATCATAACACATGTGTACGTTTGCCCCAAACAGGTTGTACTACGCGAAAAATGGCACTTTTCATTATTAGTCAAGATCGCCAAACGCAAGTACTTGCCGCTATTGCCATGGCAACCACCATTATAATCGATTAAAATTCATGATTTCCGTGATCATTGTCACCGGCAAAGTGTTCCACTGCTTCTGCTTGTAATAATCCTTCGGACAGTATAACTGAAATAGTTAGACTGGAACCGTTCGATTATTACAACTAAAAACAAAACGAAGTCCTATATGTTAACATGGAGAATATGGACCTCCTGCCCCCAACTGCCCCAGCCTCGTTTTCGCGCGCGAGACTTACACGCCCTATTGGCACCTGCATAATTCAAAGATTCAAGATTCAAAAAACTTTATTATCCGTTTAAAAACATATTAAAAACGGAAAATTTTCTTTAGTCACACATAAAATGACAGTAATAAAACATTGGTGAATCATATCTACAATTGTCAATACAATATAAAATGATAGTAAATTTAGTCATCACTAAAATAGGTAAAGTATCATAATAAATAAATTACGAATAAAAATAGCTACTAAGATAAATAAATAAATAAGCATGTATAATTTCTTAAAATGGGTCTCTGATAATACGTACAAACATACCATACTTGAGAACATGAACTAGCTGTAGGTCTAGCACTGACTGCTGGAATACAGCAATATTAACTCTGTTTATTAATGAGTTTTAACAAGAGAAGTACTTGGTGCAATTTGTATTGTAGAAAATGATCAGGGCAGACTGAGTTATTTCATGTATTTTGATGTAGTTGTAGGGCCTATGTTGTGAACGTATTTTTTATGAAATCACAAAAGCTATTTTTAATGTGGGCCGAAATGCAACGTTGGATTTTCCACATGAATTTCTGAACCCATCCATAAAGATGGGATGCAACCGCCGAATTCATACTGTCAACTAGTCAAATTGGTTATTTTGCATGCATTTTAATACGTGTGAACATCAATCAAAATTAACCATATGCGACTCCGTTTGATACGTATATATTGGTTTAACCAGAATAACTTCAAAAATACAGTAAGAATGCAATATTTCTACAGCATAATTATGCCTATTATTTTGTTCATTGTTGGAATAAACACACTTAGGCATTAAAGTTAAGAAACAAATATAGTTGTAATGGCAAGACCGGGTGGCATTGGAATCTACACTCCACCTATGTCCCGTTCACACTAGCAAATTTAAACCGGTGCGAAACCGGTTTCGCTCCCATTGAGCGTTCACACTACAAAATCTAAACCAGTTCAGTGAGTTGAACAGGATTAAAGTAATCCACCTCCGTGAGGGTTTTTTGAACTGGTTTAGATTTAAACCGGTTCAGATTGCTAGTGTAGATGCAAAGTGAATTAGCGGCCAGTTGCACTAACTTTGACCTAATTAATGTCAAATGGTGAGGCTGGCGATCATTGCAGCAAGCAGGGCTCTATTAGTGGACTGAAACTACAGTACTGTACTCCCAATAATGTGTCTAGTGTGGAGTCATGTGGTACTTGAACTGGCTCAGTTAATGTGCATTAACTGAGCCGGTTCGAAACCTGTTTGTAGTGTGAACGGGGTACTAGAGTCCTAGACTAATTTTAAAGTGGTTCAACTCATTTGTTACATTGTTGCAGCTTGCACTGGGCGAGTGTTCATTGGGCATGTGGACGTCAACAGAACGGTCCAGACTGTGTACAACGAGAACTTTGACGTCGCAGCCTTCAACGTTCCCATTTTTATACAGATACTCAACGACACATCAAAAGTCTCTTGTGGGGGATACACGAGTGATGTACGTATCCATTCTCTGGAGCATTATCTTATAGAACATCTTTCACTTTTTACTTGTATTGTGTCATAATTAGGGTATTTTATAATGAATTTATTTTAACTGTACACACTGTAATTCTAGTTTAGCAATTTTGTTTAGTTATTAAATTATTAATATATTTTATTATTTATTTATTATTTTATTTTATCTATTTATTGCTGATAAGTTTAGCTTATAAACTAGGACTTTTAGAAGATTTATTTAATTATCTATTTATTATCATTTAACATTTCGTCTTTATGTGCTAGTTTAACTGATCATGAATATTTTAAATATGTATGTGTCACAATGTATTTTATGTGCCTCTGAGCAGAACATTTTCCGGATATACAGCTCTTTATAAATAAAATTATTATTATTTATTAATATAATTAATCGTAAAATCATATAATCTATGATCCTGTTATTCCAAGATCATTGTCGTCTTTCATTTGATTTGTTTTCTTTCAGTCTGCTAAGATTTGAATTTATATTCATGTTATTTGGTTTTGACTGTAAAAATAAGTATACGTTATTTTCTCAATATACACAGTGTATAATTATTTAATAATATTAGCGTATATGTTGAAATGAAAAAGAAAATAGTTGCTGGCAGATGGGAAACTCCTACGAAGATCAAGCTTATCGCCGTCATAGAAGTTACCCAAAAAGAGTTAGGATGTGTGCTCATTTGTGTTTATTTAAATTATTTTTAATGTTTTAGTCAAATCATCATACTGAAATACTAAATTGAAGAAAGAAACTAATCCTGGCTGAGCCGCTATGCAAAGTTTGGGAGTTAGCTGAGTCAAAATAGCCACGACAACAGCGCATATACCCGCCGCGGCAGGTGTATTTTAAGAAGGATACTCAACTTCTGAGAATACTAGACTTCCAGTGTAATGACCTATGTAATCACACAAGCAGCTGAATGGTTTTGTGGACTTGAATATCAGTCCGGGGTCCTATTGGCCGGCACTGACATAATCAGCATCAGTGCGATACTGGAATAGTGACTTATTGTATGACGGTTTCTCGTGGCATGTTTCTGGCGTCTAGGTGACGGTGGACTGTAAAATCATCAGCGGTTCAGGCAATGGTTACTCGAGGGTGTCGTTCAATGCAAAACCTGTCATATCGCCACGAGGGATTGATCCGATCCCAGATAAAGTTACGTTCATGTAAGTGTAACACAGACGCTAATGTAATTTTTTGAACAATAGAGTAAGAACTATTGTCAACATTGAAATACTGAATTGTAATTTTTTTTCATTGTCATTTTTATTTAAATGTTAGACATTCATACTAAATTGTTTAAATATTTTTTATATATATATTTTTTTTTCATTGATCTAAATGTTAGATGAATATCTAACATGTATTTTACTTATTTATAATTTTATTTATCATTTATTAATGTTATTAAATAATAATATATGATTTGATATATATATATATATAGACAGAATAAAATATTATTAGTTTTTATAATTATTAAAAAAATCATTATTATAATTTTATATAACTATTTTTATTATTAGTTTTATAATTATATTTGTTAATTAGTATTTACTTTTTTATTGTATTAGTATTGTTCTGAACTGTATTTTTTCAAAAGCTTTATTGTATGTTTGTAAAACTGTTTGGTATTGATGGTCCATTGAAAATCATGATACACCACATGACATGGTTACCATCATGAAATAAAACTTCTACTTCAAATCCTGTTCTTTCATTTCAAACATTAAGCAAGTTCATTCACTCTGCATTGTTCTAGTTCACTCAGCTGTACAGGTTAGTACCTGGATAGAGACAGTGGTAGATGCTTATGTAGGAGTAGTCTTGGCATTATTAGTTACAACACAACAGGATTGGATGTTTCTCAAGAAAGTCAATATACTGTTAGATGAATAGATCAGATTAAAGAGTAAAATGATTTGAACAGTTATACAGACTGGATAATTCACTATATATTTCTTTATTTTTTCGAATACTTTTTCAAATGTGTATACTAATTGCAATTTTAAATAGTTCTTGATTGAAAGGCTTTTCAGCATCGCTGGGAAGGTGTTTCGCCCAGAGAGATGCCGCCTCACAGACAACACTTTCCAGCAGCTGATGTTTCTGCGGTGTAACTCTGGGAAATAGTGAACTCGGCAAGAGTGAACACTGAACACTGGGCAGTAGCCAGATAGATACTAGACCACTGAATGTAACCAGACAAACAAAGACAATAGCAATAAACTAGATGAACTGCTTGATATATCGTTTTGTTTCTTCTACCTATATAGTAATATATCCTGAAAACGAAAAGTATTTGAAAAAGTATATAAATATATTTGCATTTAAAAATATTTGTATTTGTATTTGAATCCCTCAAAAGTATTTGTGTTTGTATTTAAATACATTTCAATGTATTTGACCCCATGTCTGATATACACTGTATACCGGTATATAATTATATACAGTCATGCCTTGTTTACCCAGTCTTCATAATCCAGTTGTTTCGCAATCTGCACATTTTGTATGGAGCCATCTTGATACCATATATATAAAAAGGTGTTTCGCTAATCTGTACATTTCATTCATCCAACCAAAAACAAGATATGACTAAGTGCTTGTGGAGAGTATTTTTCCTACCTGTGAGACTCGAGTAGTAAGCCAGTCCTTTCAGAGGGCAGTATTGCAGGAACAAGTTTTGGAAGATGAACATACCATAACAGTGATCATTGATGCTGTATGCATTGATGTCCGCTTCTCCATTAAAGGAACACGCAACATTAAATATAACAAATGCTTAAACGTTTAAGCACTGTCTACTGTATCACATAACATAATTTTTATTTAATTCTTATATCGTTTAGTGATCCCTAAGTGTTTAACGGAATTACTGAGCCTCTAGTGAGGCTGACATTTTGGGCATTTCACCTGCGGACATCATCTATCCACTGCTGCCAGTGCCTCAGGCAGTCAGAACAAAGCAGACTCCACCCACTGAAGCGCAAAATGTGCATAGGCCGAAACTTGGTGATAATTTACTTTTATCCCTAACCAACAAAATGGGTTAAACAACCACCTACAGTCGCCAAACTTCGCCTCACACTCTTATATACATATAAACACATTAGGTTACAAAGTAAAATCACTTATATTACTGAAACGAATACAATTCACGAATCTAACTCATGCAAAACTTGATGGCCGCATGACACCGATGGTGACGTATGTCTGCTTCTCCATTAATAGCTTCATGCACAATATTTTATGTTGCAGCAATCTTGTGCCTGGCCGTGTAGTGACCATACAATGCTGGGGGGTCAGCACAACTCCAAATGTCCATCAGTTCACAGAGGCCAAGTCGATGAGCCCAGCGGTGTAAGGATTGCTTTGTCTCGATACACAAGCCACACATTTATACTTTCTCACACTTCCAGTATTCTGGAAACCCAATTTTTTATTTAAGCAATCACATCCATTTGCTGCTTTCAAACACTAAGTATAATATTTTGTTTAAGTTTTTTTTATGTGCTATGATCATTTTTATGTGCAGATGATGCAGCTCATTTACCATGGTATATTTCAATATAATATTTGTTCAGTTGGCCTGTCCATCACATGACCTGTTGCCTAGCAACAAAGCCATCAACATTGATACCAAACGTGTGAAGCTCTCAGTCATTCTGTCATATAATGTTGTTTAATTTCTGGCCCAGAACGATTTTTATTATGACAGTAGGTAAGAAGCATAAGGCAATGTTATTTAACTGACAGCTGTGTGTGAGAATGTTTGATCATATATCACTGTTTGGATAATTTGCGAGGCGTCATCATTTTGATTATTACATAGTTAAACCACGATCTCCCACAGCTATATAGTTTAACAGAAGTGTGGAACAAATTACAATAAATGGTGGGGCTAAGGGTGAAGTTAAAAGTATGCAGATCATTGTTAGTGATAACATAAATGGGGATGTTCATTTAGCTGATCAAATATGGTATATTTCATTAAGAAAACAGAGTCATGCTACCACACTATATTTGCTAGTTCATTTTCATTGCAGCAATTTCCAAATTAGACCCAATGCAAAAGTCAACATTTACACCCGACGGATTGTCCTGCCCAATGAAGCCACAAAACCTGTGCGCTCTTATATGATTCCCGTGGAACTCAGGTAAGTACAGTATTTGAGTTTGACGTGAGTCGGGGGGAAACTAGAGGGGTTTTCTCAGTGTCAAGAGATTTTTGGTAAGTCTTGGAAATGCAGTTGTGTTGTAAACAGTAGCTATAGAGATGAAATGTTGTTTCCTGTTTTCAGGTCTTAATTTTTATTTTAGACACATGGAAGCGAACTTGCAAAGATAACAGAGAATGTGTGTAAACATTGACTATGTTCACCCAGAAAAGCTAACATAACTAAAAAATAGTCCAATTTATATAACACAATAAAAACCCTTATGTATAGCAAAAACAAATCTTAAAAATTACACAGAATTTTGAGTTATCCTGCAGAGGGCACCACAGGTAGGTAACATTAATATTGCCTTTTCTGCATGAAATATGATTTGATCATTATTATTTTGTTTATCAAATTTTAAACTAACCAATCAGCAGGAGCAGCCAAATAGCAACAGAAAAGTGTAGTTCGTTTAAACGCATTTGAGGCAATTTATCTTGTCTAGTTTTAACTATATTGCATAATTCTACAATATAAAAGATCATATCTTACAATGATTCATAAATTGCACATTATTGATAATAGTAATAAATAAGTAACTTATATAGCGCTAATATACTCAGAAACTGAGCTCAGTGGCACAACAAAATCAATGGATTTAGAGTTCTCATGATTAAAGGCGGGGAAAAAGTCATCGCCGATGGGATGGGTGTGCTAAGAAGCTAAAGATAGGTTTTCAGGTGACAGCGAAATGTAATGACATCTTCTGGTGATTTAATGTTGTCAGGAGGTATATTCCACGGAGTAGGAGAAAGCTCAAGTTCTAGCATTGACTGGTTCATTTTAGTTCATTTTCAATGTCGTTTTGTTTATTCAATGTCAACTTGTTGATTCAAGTGCATGTGGTGGTACATGTTTAGTTCATTCAAGAAGCAACTGAAGACATTTCTGTTTAAAAGACCGTTTTCAGTTTAAAATAATTTTATTCTAATACATGTATCCCAACATTTTTAATATCTACTATTTATCAACTGATTTATTTATTTTTATTTATGTTTAACTTGTAATATAATTAACTATTATTTATCAGTATTAGTATTTTAGTATTATTAAGAATAATTTATTTTTATTGATTTTTTACTGATCTATTTATGTTATCTCTATTTTTATTTTAAGGTAATCTGTATATTCCTATAAAGTGTAATGTGCCTCTGAATGGTTCTATTGCTAGACAAAATACTGTTATTTATTATTATATTACATGTTGTCATTTTGCTGTTTATTCCCAGTGAAACACCCAACCATGACGTGAAAATTGAGTGTCACCAAAATGACACAGGTAAGGCATGTCAACCTTGAAAGTCGATGTGCTGAGCATCCTGTCAGATTTGTGTAAATTTTCCCAACAAAATTGCCAACTCTATATTAGAATAAATCCAGCATTTGCTGTCAAATTTATTTGAAAGGCTTTCTTTGATAATAATATGCAAATGTACTGAATGAAGTGAAAAAACAGTGGTTTACTCAAATGTGAGCCACAATAGTAAGAATAGTGACCTCTCAGAAGTTCAGTTCAAATAATCTGGCTGTTGGATATATGGGAATAAATCATCTTCACACAGTAATTGAAGCATGGCTTAATACTTCCCAGAGCAGCTGAGACGGGGAAGGCAGGAATGAACACGTCAGCCCGAGCATGAATAGTTTTGAGCAATTCTAACAATAGGATATCATGTTATAATGACGTATACAAACTGTTATGCAGTGTGTGTGCGTGTGTGCGTATGTGCGTGCATGCATGTGTGTGTACCTATAGAAGTCAGAAGAGCTAGGGCCAGATATATGCTGTTGTACAAATGGTAGTAGTAGTAGTAGTAACACTATCAGTAGTAGTAGTAGCAGTATCAGCACTAGTAGCAGTAGTAGTAGTAGCAGCAACAGCAGCAGCAGCAGCAGTAGCAGTAGTAGTAGCAGTAGTAGTAGTAGCAGCAGCAGCAGCAGCAGTAGTAATGATCATATGTTGCAGGAGTCATTGATCCTTTGGGGCTGGAGTTTACACCTGTCATTATGCTTGCGGGGGAGAATGTTACAACGGTGAGAGTACTTGACTGTCACAGACATGACGCGTCAGTCAGTCATATATTTAGTCATATTTTAATATCCATCTTCAGTCTCCAACTATGATAAAAAACCAATATTTTGTTTCACTAAGAATCCATCAAAAAAATTGTTAGTTAAAGTGATGAGGTTAGATAATACATATCAGGCATTGACAAATGTTGAGTAATTTATTTTCACATCAAACGAAATATGTGACTAAAACTTTTATTATGTATTATTATTCTTAAGTTGCTTATGTGACTAGTAGTACCTTTTTAGTATTATTCTTTTTGTAACTAGATTACCTTTTATTATTTTTCTTGTCTATCCATTACTAATTTATTTTATTGTTTATAATAATCTTAACAACAGTATTACATGCTCTTTTATTCTAATGCACCTCTGAATGGTAATCATTCCATATTGATTGTGCAAAAAACTGCAGTAAATGAATACAAATTATTTTGAGAAATTCAAGATTATATAACCTTATTGTCCATTTAAAACATTGCATTAAAATGGATTTTTTTTCCTTCAGATACACATTGGAATGCCTGTAATGTGGAAATTGTCCTTCAGATACACATTGGAATGCCTGTAATGTGGAAATTGTCCTTCAGATACACATTGGAATGCCTGTAATGTGGACATTGTCCTTCAGATATAGATTGGAATGCCTGTAATGTGGAAATTGTCCTTCAGATACAGATTGGAATGCCTGTAATGTGGAAATTGTCCTTCAGATATAGATTGGAATGCCTGTAATGTTGAAATTTTCCTTCAGATACAGATTGGAATGCCTGTACACGTGTAATGTGGAAATTTTCCTTCAGATATATATTGGAATGCCTGTAATTAAATTGGTAAATAATGTGTAGAAACATAATGGCGCCACTTCTCTGTTCACACTCGGTCTGTATATTTCAGGTGCCCTTCACAATGAATAAGACGGGAGACCCCGTGGGTGTCTATTGTACGGCTGCCACAGACCCACCCTCAACCCCAGAGAGACAGTTCCGTGCATCTAACTCCATTGGTACAGTATGAGCTTGCTACCGCTGTAATGTCAAGATGTAGTTGGACACCTAAAAATAAAGCAATTCTTGGCTCTCCGGAAATATATATACAGCACAGAAATAATTATCTATGATGTCCGAAAAGATAGACACTAAGTATTTTGTGTATTCTAACATACAATATGACAATGTACAGACATTACATACTGTGTGTATTCATATAGAAGAAATAAGTCCAAAAACATACAATGCTTAAAAATATTTGTTTTTGAAAGTTGTGAAAATGTCTGAAAACAGTGGTGGAATACATGTAAGGCAGACGTAATGGTAATTAATCTTGTTCCCAATGGTCTGTTGCAATGTGGGGGGCACTTCACCCAGACCTCTCTGTTCCTGGAGTTAGGAATGAATTAAAGCTCACAATGCCATAGTGATGACAACAGTTGTCATTGCTTTCTGCGGGGTGGGTGTGGAGTGGTGTGTGGGGAGCGGTGGTCGTGCGGTAGAGCGCCGGACTGTCAATCAAGAGGGCAGTGGTTCAATCCGACCTACTGCCGTTTCGAAACTTAGGCAATTTCGTTCACCCCACATTTGCCTGTATCTTTCGGAAGAGACACTAAAAGCCGGTGGTCCCTTCTATCTGGTGTCTATGCCAGGGGAAGTAAAAGATCCCACACAGGAGGTAAATGTGTAACCTGTATTGGACTCACAAATTCTCATTGGACTTTTAAAAGAAGCCCTGCAAAGGGCCCCATCCAGTATCTGGGAGAAAGAAAGAGAAAGTTGGTTTGTTTCAGAAATGACAAGTGCTGATTGATTTTATTTTATTCAGGAATGAGAACATTAACGTTCCAAGAGCAACAAGTAAAGTGATGATTGACAGGTTACAGGAGTGATAAGTAAAGTGACGATTGACAGGTTACAGGAGTGACAAGTAAAGTGACGATTGACAGGTTACAGGAGTGACAAGTAAAGTGACGATTGACAGGTTACAGGAGTGACAAGTAAAGTGACGATTGACAGGTTACAGGAGTGACAAGTAAAGTGACGATTGACAGGTTACAGGAGTGACAAGTAAAGTGACGATTGACAGGTTACAGGAGTGACAAGTAAAGTGACGATTGACAGGTTACAGGAGTGACAAGTAGTGACGATTGACAGGTTACAGGAGTGACAAGTAAAGTGACGATTGACAGGTTACAGGAGTGACAAGTAAAGTGACGATTGACAGGTTACAGGAGTGACAAGTAAAGTGACGATTGACAGGTTACAGGAGTGACAAGTAGTGACGATTTACAGGTTACAGGAGTGACAAGTAAAGTGACGATTGACAGGTTACAGGAGTGACAAATAAAGTGATGATTGACAGGTTACAGGAGTGACAAGTAAAGTGACGATTGACAGGTTACAGGAGTGACAAGTAAAGTGACGATTGTCAGATTACAGGAGTGACAAGGAAAGTGACGATTGACAGGTTACAGGAGTGACAAGTAAAGTGATGATTGACATGTTACAGGAGTGACAAGTAAAGTGACGATTGACAGATTACAGGAGTGACAAGGAAAGTGATGATTGACAGGTTATAGGAGTGACAAGTAAAGTGATGATTGACAGGTTATAGGAGTGACAAGTAAAGTGATGATTGTCAGGTTATAGGAGTGACAAATAAAGTGATGATTGACAGGTTACAGGAGTGACAAGTAAAGTGATGATTGACAGGTTATAGGAGTGACAAGTAAAGTGATGATTGACAGGTTATAGGAGTGACAAATAAAGTGATGATTGACAGGTTATAGGTGTGACAAATAAAGTGATGATTGACAGGTTATAGGAGTGACAAGTAAAGTGATGATTGACAGCTTATAGGAGTGACAAATAAAGTGATGATTGACAGGTTACAGGAGCAAGTGATGATCGGCAAGTTTCAAGAATGATCATTAAATTTACACTTGATTATTTGTTTTAGGCATAACAACTACAGTGATGCTTGACAAAGCATCTATTCAGCTGACACCGAATGACATCACAGTTTCTGGAACATCGATGAGGGTAACCTACATAATGGTTTTCAAAGCTTGCTTTGAGCTGTTTTGTGTTTTAGGCAAAGTAAAACAGTAATGTTTGTCTTTCATAACCACCACCCTTTTAATCGGGGTGACTTCATTAATTAAAAATGTTTGGCAGTACTACACAGATACAGATTCCTTATCATTTTATATTCATAGCAGATTTTTCTGTTGACATAAAATGTGCAGTTTTTTGCAATGTAGGATGACTAATATAGCCCCACCTTGGCGAGCAGAACATTGCGGATTAACAGCCAACTAATGTATGATCTGATAGAAACCTTAAATAATGGAGAATAATTTTGAAAAACAATTACAGTGATAAATGGTTATGACTTGTTATACTT
The DNA here is from genome assembly GCA_964017155.1 of Oasisia sp. SBJ-2009. NCBI lineage: Eukaryota > Metazoa > Annelida > Polychaeta > Sabellida > Siboglinidae > Oasisia > Oasisia sp. SBJ-2009. Next base: position 27,327,300 of record OZ024865.1, read on the forward strand.
TTGAGAATAGGTTCTTAAAAAATTAAGTAGGGTCAATACACACCTGGACATTTGAAATTCAAGGCTATTCAAGACTTTTCAAGGCTATTTCAAACAGAAATTCAAGACTGTCTTAACGACATTTGTACTTTTAAGCGCAGTAAATTAAGTTATCATTTTTACTCAACTAAGAAAACAATGGCACTGACCACTATGATATGCCCATTGCCCAATTTTTTATGCATAGGTTTTCCTTTTCTGACTGTTATTCATTGAGTCAAAACAAGATTTTATTGACCACAATTAGATTCAAGACTTTTCAAGACTACTTTGTAAAATTCAAGGGTTTCAAGGCCTTGAATTTGGTCCAATCAAATTCAAGGCTTTTCAAGACTTTCAAGGCCCCGTACGCACCCTGAGCACCGCATATTATAGAATATATTATGTGTGATTGTATGTATGGTTGAGTCCGAATTAAATGATTTGTACTTTAGGCCTTCCTGACGTTGGACGCAATGACAGAGACTCAGTTCCTGTGCTCAGTGCGAGTGGCAGACAACTACTCACATGCCGAGGACCTGGCCATGGTACAGACCTGTGTCTACATCCCAGCAGCACATAGTGAGTCTCAACACATGGTCTCGTACTCTAGGTGCTGTGTGTGTGGGTCTGTGTGTGTGTGCGTGGGCGTGTGCGTGTGTGTGTGTTTGTATGTGTCTGAGCGTGTGTGTGTGTGTTTGTATGTGTCTGAGCGTGTTTGTGAGTGTGAATGAGTTTGCGTGTGTGGTGTGTGAGAGTGTGTTTGTGTGTGTCTGAGTGTGTTTGTGTGTGTGTGTGTGGGAGTGTGTGTGTGGGAGTGTGTGTGGGCGTGTGTGTGGGAGTGTGTGTGTGTGTTTGTGTGTGTGTTTGTATGTGTCTGAGCGTGTTTGTGAGTGTGAATGAGTTTGCGTGTGTGGTGTGTGAGAGTGTGTTTGTGTGTGTGTCTGAGTGTGTTTGTGTGTGTGTGTGTGTGTGTCTGAGAGAGAGCGAGAGAGAGTGCATGTGTGTGAGAGAATGTGTGCATGCATGTATGTGTGTCTGTGTGTGAGGGAGAGTGTGAGTGAGTCTGTGAGTGTGTGTGTTTCTGTGGACAGGCTCCCACTATTTAAATAGAGCTCCAGCGCCTTATACAGTTTCTGATGGTTAATTCCACCTCCTGGCCTTCTTGTGGGAAAACTGTTTTCACTGACAGGAGATACACTTTTATGTGAAGTGAATATGAGTTTATTGAAGTTTCTTTCCATAATCAGTCTGCTCAAAGGCAGATAAGATAATTAAAGCAGCTGTCTTCTAGTAATTTTATGTATCTATATGCCTAGCGATTATATGGTATCTATAATATGTGTGTATTTCTGATTGTAGCTAACATAACAAATATAACGACAACAACTACTACTACGACAACAACTACAGTACCTCCGCCAGGTGTCAATGTGACGACAACCCCTGCCCCTGTGGCGCCACCGCCAGTGAGCGGGGACTGGAAAGTCGCAAAGGAAATCATCGAATTTAAGGTTGGTGTACTTCCAAACAACAAATAGCTTCCTCAGCCTGAAACGAAATGACCTCACTGCACAAAGTTGCCACAGTTTTGCCCCAGTTAGTTCCATTCTACCAGTTAGTTTTATATATTAAATACAAGTGTATGTGATGCCGATGTTGAGTCCTGTTTTATGTATAAATCACTGTTTATCTCTGCATCCCTCCTTCTGTCTTTCCTTCCTTTCTTCCTTCCATTCTTTCCTTCCTTCCTCACTTTCGTCCTTCCAGCCTTTTATTTTGTTCCGGATGCAGGCAAACATTTGTATGGGAAATATTGACAAGTTATACTTTGTATTGTTTTGATTTAAAGAAAACAAGTTGCAGGCAAACATTTATATTGAAAATATTGATATGTTAAACTATGTATTTTTGTAATTTAAAGAAAGCAAAATGCAGGCAAACATTTATATTGAAAATATTGACAAGTTAAACTTTGTATTTTTGTGATTTAAAGAACGTTTTATTTACACTATTCTCTCAACTTGATGACATTTTTCACAAAGGGAAACTTGACATAAAATAATAAATCAACAATTTCCGGCAGCGAAATGACGACAAACACGCCCTGGTGTTTGTTACTCGAACCAATGCGGTGCAGCCACGCGGCTCCCAGGTGGTGGTGCTGCGGTGCTGTACTCCGCCGGAACTCAACCCAGACAACCCAAAGTACGTGAATCTGAGTGTGGGACTCATCTTGACGTCTCACATCGCCCCCACCAGGGAGTTTACATGGAACACAACCACACGTAAGTACCCTTTAAAGATGTCTCCTCGGTCAAATTGAAGTGCAAATAAATGTGTTTCCTCAGTTAAGTTAAAGGTCCATTAAAGATGTCTCCTAGGTTAAATTAAAGTGTAATTAAATGTGCTTCCTCAGTTAAGTTAAAAGTCCATTAAAGATGTATCCTTGGTTAAATTAACGTACAATGAAATTAAATGTGCTTCCTCAGTTAAGTTAAAGGTCCATTAAAGATGTATCCTTGGTTAAATTAAAGTACAATGAAATTAAATATGCTTCCTCAGTTAAGTTAAAGGTCCATTAAAGATGTATCCTTGGTTAAATTAAAGTACAATGAAATTAAATATGCTTCCTCAGTTAAGTTAAAGGTCCATTAAAGATGTCTCTTCGGTTAAAATAAAGTACAATGTAATTAAATGTGCTTCCTCAGTTAAGTTAAAAGTCCATTAAAGATGTATCCTTGGTTAAATTAAAGTACAATGAAATTAAATATGCTTCCTCAGTTAAGTTAAAGGTCCATTAAAGATGTCTCTTCGGTTAAATTAAAGTACAATGTAATTAAATGTGCTTCCTCAATTAAGTTAAAGGTCCATTAAAGATGTCTCCTCGGTTAAATTAAAGTACAATGAAATTAAATGTGCTTCCTCAGTTAAGTTAAAGGTCCATTAAAGATGTCTCTTCGGTTAAATTAAAGTACAATGTAATTAAATGTGCTTCCTCAATTAAGTTAAAGGTCCATCAAAGATGTCTCCTCAGTTAAATTAAAGTGCAAATAAATTAAATGTGCTTCCTCAGTTAAGATAAAGGGCCATTAAAGATGTCTCCTCGGTTAAATTAAAGTGCAATTAAATGTGCTTCCTCAGTTAAGTTAAATATCCATTACAGATGTCTCCTCGGTTAAATTAAAGCATATGTAAATTAAATGTACTTCCTCATTTCAGTTAAAGGTCAATTAAAGGTGCTTACCGGGTTAAAAAAAGCTCTCTAAACGTAGCTTTCTCAATTAAAGTAATGCACAATTACAGTGCCTCTGAAGTAAAGGTAATACTTCGCCATCTATGTCTCCTCAGTTAAGTTTAACCTCCAATAAAAGTACCTCCTTAATTGACCAGTACATCATGGTTACAATTAAAATGCTGTCAATAGTGTAGATGACAATAATATATGCACCTTACTGAAGCTCCACCGCATTGCTAGGTCAAACATTCCCGCATACAGTCTTTTAGAACATTACCTTATCTATGTGCTATAAATAAAATGTTGAGGGCCAGTATTTCTTCCAAGTATACAATTCCTGATTGATTGTCCAGACACTCTGGAATTCAGTTCAGGAATTGGGATCCATGTTTTATAGCTTATCTTGTTAGCAATAGGTCGGCACTTTATAAATTATAATTATAAGTTTATTTAGTTGCAAAGATGTGAGAAATTATGATACAATTAAATAGAAATTTAAATTTTAGTGCATTTTCTGTAAGGATAAATGAGTTGGTTGTGTGACATTGTGGTCTGTCATTGATGTTTGCTGATGACAGTTGACAAGGATGCACAGAAGGAGAGGACCCTGACTGACCCAGTTGACGTGTCCCTGTCTCCCTGCCCCTGTGACATGACAGAGAACTGGTGTGACACCAACTGCTGCTGTGACAAGGTTTGTACTATCGTTGTACTTTTGGCTGTTTATCTCATCAGATAAATTAAACCATAATTCAAATAAACCACGCAGTTTTTTTTAGTTGCCTAACTTTTATGAGTTCTATGACTTGTGGAAAACAAAAAATATTTAAGTTAAAAATAATTCCTATGGAGGTTATTATCAGTTAGCTGTCATGTAGGACTAAGTATTCACAATGTTGCATGTTTCTTCTATGAATTATATATGATTGTTCAAATTTATGTAAACTTATCCCATTAGATCAGTTGACGGTTGACACAGTCTGGAACAGTTGTAGAAAACACACCTAACGTTCTGAGCAACGTTTCAAATTATGCAATCTTTGACAGGCATATATGGGTGTAACCACTTTGGGAAACCGTCCTAAGTGTCTGTATTCCATGCTAGGTGACACCACTGTAGCAGTATATGTCTTCTTGATACCTGGTGACGACAAAGCCACTTAACATATCACGGAAGTTTGTGAATGTCTGCAAGCACGCATCACCCACTTCACCACGGATTCAGTTACATAATAATAATAATAATAAAGCTTTTTTGCCATATTCAATGTGCATTACATGATGAATTAGAATGTAGTCTGGCGTTGACTCATATAGTGCCTATATATACAATAACATGAAATATGGCAAATAAATATAAGATATAGATATAAGATATACATTGTACATAATTTGTTCTTTAAAATAAAACAAATATTTGTATATGATAAATAAATAAATAAGGACAAAATTAAAATAATAGATTATCTTGCATGTCTACTTAGCAAGAAGGCATGCCAAGGAAGCGCTGATTGGTGGGATGGCCACTGGATAAATTAGCGCACGTCAGCCTCTGTGTTGTTGTCATGCACAAAGTCCAGTATGCTCATCAGCTGCGTTTGGTGAGCATACCCCCATTTATGCAAGCAGCAACACAGAGACCAGAATAGATATGAATTGGCCAAAAGTATGACGTTTATTATTTACTGTCAAGTGTGTAATCCCCTTTTTGGCACACTGACGAATTAAGAGAAAGAAATGTGGACTCAACAACCCAATGCCACGCCTACGACTGAGTACATACACGTCTCGTGAATGGAAAAACATGTGTAATTGATTATATAAGAAGTGCCTTTGCAACTTGCCACCTAATTAGCAAACTACCTGCTGCTGAATACTTAATGGTAAAACTAAACCATAACCCCAAAAGTGGGGGAAATATGCCACACATACGCCTGGCATTGGGTTGTTGAGTCCACATTTCTTTCTCTTAATTCGTCAGTGTGCCAAAAAGGGGGTTACACACTTGACAGTAAATAATAAACGTCATACTTTTGGCCAATTCATATCTATTCTGGTCTCTGTGTTGCTGCTTGCATAAATATATATATATATATATATATATATATATGCTTCCTCATTCCTACTGTTCCTCCCACAGCGATGTGACGAGGCTACTAAGGAGACCTTCACTTGTATCCCGGGTGTCCAGGGAGGGGGAAAGCCGCTTCTCCCTCCCCGCCACCTGTGTACGACTTCCTACGTGGGACATCCGGGAACATTCCCCTTCTTCTGCGTGTACAAGGACAACACTGCGTTCCTGGGGTATTTCTACCCCATCGAGGCAGCCAAGCGCGAAAAGCAGAGTGTCATATCAGCCATCTCGTCACGCAAGCCCGAGTACAGCTACGCGTAAGGGGTGGTGTCATAAGTTCATAGAGTATGGTTACAAGTAAGGGATGATGTCATTAGTTTATAGAGTATGGTTACAAGTAAGGGATGATGTCATCAGTTCATAGAGTTCAGTTACAAATAAGGGATAATGTCATAAGTTCATAGAGTATGGTTACAAGTAAGGGGTGGTGTCATAAGTTGATAGAGTGGTCTCAAGTAAGGGGTGATGTCATAAGTTCATAGAGTGTGGTCACAAGTAAGGGGTGATGTCATAAGTTTAGAGTATGGTTACAAGTAAGGGGTGGTGTCATAGGTTCAGAGTATGGTTACAAGTAAGGGGTGGTGTCATAAGTTCAGAGTATGGTTACAAGTAAGGGATGATGTCATAAGTTCATAGAATTCAGTTACAAGTAAGGGATAATGTCAAAAGTTCAGAGAGTACGGTTACAAGTAAGGGGTCATATTGTAAGTTCACAGAATACATCACCCACTACCCATAAGTAATGGGTGATGTCATAAGTTCACAGAGTACAGCTAATTACAAAAGGTGATGTTTCGCATGGATTCACAAATAACTACACATTCTGTTTTACATCTCTTTGACATATTGAAGATAACTGGAAATAGCAGCAGAAATCCAACTGAAGAAAAACCCAGTAAATATTAATTACCATATAATAAGAACAGACAAATTGACGCACGACTTCGGACATTTACGTAAGTGTTGTTTTGTGACAGACCTTCGGAAGACGCAGACGTCGAACTCGACAACTCGAACTACAAATACGGCCTGAGCTTGCGAACTGTGCCCCAAGGCCGTCCCACCTTCACTGCCATCGACCATTTCCGCCTCGCCTTGCCCCAACACACCTGGACGGGTCAGTGTGTCCACACCGCACCCGTCCAGTATCTTGTTGACACTAGCGCCACCTGTGGGCTGACAATGTCCGAATCTGCATGCGTGGATGATTCGCGTCTCAATGCGTTGACCTACATCCAAGCAATCGACCCTAGCAGACTGTCGTTGCTGCACCCACTTCACTTGCTGTCCGATCACAATAGTGGCAAAGTCGTGAAGGTTACGGTCAACTATCTCTGCATTCCATATAACTCAACACTTACTGGAATGTACGAGAAGGGCTCAGCACCGAAAGAGGTTTTTAAGAGGTATGAAAAAAGTCTATTTGGAAGTTACCAATTGCCGATGGTTGGCAACGTTGTCGATTGTCGTTTCGAAAATGACACAGGCGCTTTTGTCTGCGGCAACGGAACGCTCGGTGACACATCGTCATCAGAGCCAGTGCTGCCACCTAGATGTGCATGGGACAATAGCTTCGTGAGGCCACATACACCAGTGTATGATAGCACAGAAACGATCTGTAGAGACGCAGTGGTGGACGTGCGATACAACTTCACATGGGTTGGAACGACGATTTTACAGCTAAACGCAACTGTTATACTTGCTGATGTTAATGTGTTCCCAAAGAAGCCAGCTAGTTCGATACCAGTGACGCTGAACCAGAAGTTTGAGGTGACGTTTGTTCACAGCCGCCAAAATAACATGACTAATGCAACTGGGGAGACGACAGAAGAACGCTCGGGGAATCCAGGTATGTGGGTCACTTTGAAATGTTTAAAATTTAATGCTTAAAAACTCATCTACATCCCTCGACCAGACATACGTATGGACCAGCTTTTGTAGGCAGCTGTTTTTGAGCTAACCAAATGGAGTCTGCATTAACTGTTGACCCCGCTGGTTGCACGGACAAAGCTTTATTTTAGAATTTGAACTCTTAGTTCTTAGTACACCAGACACATTATGACAGCACCCAAAAAAGTTGGTGATTTTCAGAGATATTTTATCAGAGATTGTATATCCCAGCCTATAAAATACAGCTGTCAAACAATGGTGTGTATCATGTTTTGAAACAAACAATCTTTTGAGCATGTCGTTTAATGGGGATTTATCATGTTTTGTATCAAACATTATCAGTTGAATAGTTTCATGGTTCAATAAATGTTTAAACAAATGTTTCATCCTTGTTTGGAAAAACAGTCTAAATTAAAATGTCTTTCATAATAAATATTACAGACTTTACAGTGGGGAACATTTCGTGGAATAGAAGATAAATAATAAAGTAGATACAGGGACGTAAATATAATTAATGAAGCCATTTTAAATCACATAATTTTCCAGAATGTTTACTGTATCATTACTGTGTCTGTTTCAGGATATGAGTTTGGCCGTCCAATCATAACTGGAAGAGCTGTTATTGAAAACGAAACATTGGGTGAGGGATATGTCGACATGAATGAGTCTAGTCGCATTTCTCTGTGGAATCCAGGTAATCTATGGAATATAATATGAGAATTTACTTATTCTTTGTGTGTATTTCATTTTAGAGTTTCTGCTGACGGTGGTTTGCTGGAAGCAAGTACATAGTCAGAAAATTGTTTCGAAAGATGGCCTCAGAAATTACAAACACTGCCTCTCTTGACAGGGGGAATTCTTGACTTCAGCAAAAATGCACCCATTAAAAGTTCAACCACAGGACAGTCAACATTACCTGTTATTGTATACAAAGTGGAACATTTAAAAAGAACTTACCTGCTTATGTTTGCATTCTGTGTATGCATTGTGTGTGTTGTGAAAGTGTATATAAGGTACAGCAGACCAAATACACATGTACACACATGCTCACTGGCACATATATAAGAACATGTATACATACACATTCACGCATGCATACGATACCAGTACACACAACCACACCACACCACGCACGCACGCACGCACGCACGCACGCACGCACGCACGCACGCACGCACGCACACACACACACACACACACACACACATTGTTTCAAGGATAATTCAGCGTTTTGAGGATGTCTACAGTTTCTGAAAAGCCGGCACAATTTGCTATAGACAAATTCAATGACTACCTACTGTACCAGTGTACCAGCTGGGACCGTCTTGCAACACAAAATGGGCACGTCTGGAAATAGCTTGCTACGAGAAGCAGCTACAGCCAAACAGTAATGATGACAAAGTACTGATTAAGTAATTAAGACTGTTGTTTGTGGTGACAGGTGTGAACAGTCTGTGTGAGGCTGCAGGCAAACTGTCAGTGAATTAAGGCTGTTGTTTGTGGTAATAGGTGTGAACACTGTGTGTGAGGCTGCAGGCAGACTGTCAGTGAATTAAGACTGTTGTTTGTGGTGTCAGGTGTGAACAGTCTGTGTGAGGCTGCAGGCAAACTGTCAGTGAATTAAGGCTGTTGTTTGTGGTAATAGGTGTGCACAGTCTGTGTGAGGCTGCAGGCAGACTGTCAGTGAATTAAGACTGTGTTTGTGGTGTCAGGTGTGAACAGTCTGTGTAGGGCTGCAGGCAGACTGTCAGTGAATTAAGACTGTTGTTTGTGGTGTCAGGTGTGAACAGTCTGTGTGAAGCTGCAGGCAGACTGTCAGTGATGTTTGGAGAAGACACCATGAGTGGATGTAATCTCCGCCTCAGTCTCCAGGAGCTCATAGACTGCGACTCACTCAGGTAACCATCGCAAGTTCTCCATGTATCGTCTGTAATGGCAATCTGTCGCAGTTTAAGAAACAACTAAAGACATTTCTGTTTTCTAATTAAGGATTCTGACAGAATGGATATCATATTTCAGCTCACTTTTGCACATCATTGATCTTATTTATTTTTTATTAATATTGTGCTATAGCTGGTATTTTTTATTTCACATATCTAATATATTTTGAAGAATATGGTTGAATCTTTATATATATATACATATATATATATATATATACATATATATATATATATATATATATATGTATATATATACATATATATATATACATATATATATATATATACATATATATATATATATACATATATATATACATATATATATATATATATATATACATATATATATATATACATATATATATATATATACATATATATATATATACATATATATATATATATATATATATATATATATATATATATATATATATATATATATATATGCCACTTGTGTCACATGCAATGGTTAGGATGTAAATATATCATTATACTGAGATTCCCACCAATTGTATATCCGTCTTCAAATTGGGGCGGGTATTTGCATTGTTACCACAGCTGACACAGTAGCGATTGACAAAGTCATTTACTATAACTGTATAGTTCGACTCCTCTCACTCCACGGCCTTACAGAGACAACCGGTCAGGGGTAGCACCATAACTCCCCCTGGTTTGCGGGGATGAAGTGATGTATAAAGCACTTTGAGTGTCCTATAGAGGAACTTTACCTTTGTATGTTTGATGTCCTGAGCACTGGATACTGCACTGTGTAATAAAATCCCTGACCTTTTTAATGTTCTCGCAGGATGTTGATACTAAGTCGCCAAGAAAACATGATGGCAGCAAATCACATCAGTCTTGTTGGAAATGCGGATTCCAGAAAGCTATCAGCCAACTGGTCAGCCATACTGAGGTGAGGATGTTGGTGGAATCACTAACTGGTAATATCAACAACACATCTCTAACGTATAGTTACTGTACTTTACTGTTGCAGCAATGTAGAGCCATCACATCCTTTTACCCCTTTGCCTGTGGAGTAACTACTGGTATGTGTGTGCGTGCGTGCGTGCGTGCGTGCGTGCGTGCGTGCGTGCGTGCGTGCGTTCGTTCGTGCGTGTGTGCTTGCATGCTGGATGTAGGATGGATGTGTGTGGGTGTGAATGGTTTTTTCATAGACGATTTGTATCAAACTTCCACTGTTTCACAGATGCATCACTGACCTATAAAATGAAAATAGTTCATTAATCTTGCCTCAATTCTCTCTATGTATTAATGTATCTGACCAGTTGAAGGTTAGTACCATAATGTTACATGGATGTGAAATTACTATTCACAGTATTGGGCTTGTTGTCTACAATTTTCCCATAAACTGTTTACAAACAAGTTGGATATGTTTGACATCAGTGACATTTCGAAAAAGCATCCCAAATTTGCGTCATGACGTACATCTGATATGAATACTTGAGCTGAAGAGACCACAGTAGTAACTGTATTGGTATTTTGTATTTCTCACCAGGGAAAATATTACCGCCGTTGTCGACCCTGATCTACTGAACAAATCAATTCCCGTTAACACGACTACAGCTGCCACAAATGCCAGCATAAACGTGTCAGACGTATACAGTGAGCTGGGAGTCTGTGAGAACATCCCCAGTGGCATACATCTGGACGTCTTCTACGCTGACGCTGGTCTCTTTAATGGAAAGTCGTTTCCTATGATCGTTGGAGCCAAAATTCGGTGAGCTAAATTTTTATTTATAATAACCATGGATTTTAATTTTCCCTTGCGATGTATCCAGATTTAAATCTGTTTACAGCATGGTTAAAACTTAATCATTGCAATACAATTAATACATAATACGGATATATTTCAGAAATTAAATATGTTAGTAAATAAGCAATTTATGCGAGTTAAAATATCAAGAGAATTCTGACTAACTTACTGACTGACTTAACTTGCCTAAACATTTGAATGGGTCCTAAAAAGTAATGAAATAATTCTTGTTGCAATATAAAATATAAAGTGTTAGTGACGATTTGTAATTGTTAGTGCTATGCATGTATGTGGTTGAAGGATCAAGTTTAGATTATGTATGTTTATTTGGGGATCAATTAAAATTTTATATTGGCATTTGGTGTCACATTTTTATTATCCTGTGGGTGGTAGTTGGCAAGTTCAGGTTATCTGCAGATAGTTGGAGATCAAGTTCAGGTTATCTGCAGACCATTGGAGATCAAGTTCAGGTTATCTGCAGACTGTTGGAGATCAAGTTCAGGTTATCTGCAGATCATTGGAGATCAAGTTCAGGTTATCTGCAGACCATTGGAGATCAAGTTTAAGTTATCGGCAGACCATTGGAGATCAAGTTCAGGTTATCTGCAGACCATTGGAGATCAAGTTCAGGTTATCTGCAGACTGTTGGAGATCAAGTTCAGGTTATCTGCAGACCATTGGAGATCAAGTTCAGGTTATCTGCAGACCATTGGAGATCAAGTTCAGGTTATCTGCAGACTGTTGGAGATCAAGTTCAGGTTATCTGCAGACCATTAGAGATCAAGTTCAGGTTATCTGCAGACCATTGGAGATCAAGTTCAGGTTATCTGCAGACCATTGGAGATCAAGTTCAGGTTATCTGCAGACCATTGGAGATCAAGTTTAAGTTATTGGCAGACCATTGGAGATCAAGTTCAGGTTATCTGCAGACCATTGGAGATCAAGTTTAGGTTATCGACAGACCATTGGAGATCAAGTTCAGGTTATCGGCAGACCATTGGAGATCAAGTTCAGGTTATCGGCAGACCATTGGAGATCAAGTTCAGGTTATCTGCAGACCATTGGAGATCAAGTTCAGGTTATCTGCAGACCATTGGAGATCAAGTTCAGGTTATCTGCAGACCATTGGAGATCAAGTTCAGGTTATCTGCAGATCATTGGAGATCAAGTTCAGGTTATCTGCAGGCAGTCGTGGATCATGGCAGGTTGGATGATTGGGATGCTAAAGTGATTTCAAAATATGTCCTAAGAAACCCCTTCATAAAGGACAATACACTATATACAATGATATTGTTTAGAAAGTAGTTTATTTATTACAATAAACATATTTCTCTGCTAACTTTGATTTGACTCTGGTTTCAGATACACCCTGTCGACATGGAAGTTGAAATGTTTGGCAACAGGTGGCGCTGCATGTTTTGACAACGAAACGTTGCACGAAATGTTACAAGACTCGGCGATGATTCAGACGTTTACACTCACCAGTTCTGCAAAGTTCACCAAGATCCCCAAGTCACAGCCGGCTCAGGCCACCCTGTGAGTAGCTGATGACACCTGCAAGTGACTAAATGTTATGTCTTAATTACCTGAGATAGAAAATGGATAACATTTTGTGAAATTGTGAAATGAAGTTTTATATGTTTTTATTCCACATTTTGTAAGCTTTAAAAATGATACCTCATTTCTTAAAATATCTTCAGTGGTTTCGTATTGTTTGGTAAAACTGAAGAAAATAATACACAGAAGTGATGTTTTGCAAAACATAGTGTTCTTTACTGAAATTGTGATTTCTTTTTTATCTGTGCAGTACATGCATGTTATTCATTTTGTAGGAAAATAAATGGACCTTTTAATTATAACAAAAATATAAAATATGATTAATAACCCTGCATAACACTTAAAATATACAAACAAAAACTTAGTAATATTAATTTATATTTTATAAATATTCCAGTGGTTTTTAATAATTTTTTATTACCACAATATATTATACTTATATATTTAAATTAATATGTGATTATTATATTACATAGTCATAAGAGTAAATAAATATTTGTTATTTTTAGTTACATTATTTTCCACACTGTTGTTTTATAAAATGCAAATGTATTCGGTCATTGTTATTGCCGATGTGAAGGCTTTCCCTGCTGTAAAACGCCACAAACACTTATAATTAGATATTGTGCTATATTAAATAAAATATTTTATTATTCAGTTATGCAGTTCACCAGCCATGGTGAAGATAATAATAATGATAATAATTGTTATTTATAAAACGCCGTATATCCAGAAAACGTTTCTGCTCAGAGGCGTGTACATATAACATTTGTAACATATAAATGTATAAAATATAAATAATCAATTAAAAAGTCAAGTTGTGTAAATGATAATAAATAATTACTTAAATATAGTTTCTAAAACTCATAGTGTAGTAGCTAAACTTATCAGCAATAAATAAATATATAAAATAAATAATTAATAAAAAATACATATATATATATATACATGTATATATATATATATTAATAAGATATTAAAACAATACACTAAAATAGCTTGGGAAACTATAATTACGGTTAAAATAAATTCATTGTGACAAAAAACCTACAAGTAATTTATAAATGCAGCCTTAAAAAGATGTGTCTTTAACAACAACTTTAGACGTGCCCCATTTTGTTGCAGGGTGAGTGGAGTTGACCCCGACCAGCCCTGGGTGTGTGACCAGGACCACTGTTGGCATGAGATAGTGTACCCCTTCATGGGCACCTACCACATGCACGTTACTGCTGCTGCCATTGGTCTCATCAGCCTCCTGTTCATCACTGGCCTCATCACGATGCTGACCCCCTGGTGGGTTAAAATGATCATGGTCGAAGCCGGGGAGTGAGACCCAGCCGTCAAGTAATTTGCGTTAGTTCACACAGCGTGACATACTGACGGAATGTGGCTTGGCAATCGCTGTGGTGTACGACTAAGAAATAAGTTGGTCGAAATAAGTTTCTCCTAGTCTGTCTAGTGAGTGAAACCGGGAACAATGCACATTTCTGCTGTTGTGGACACTGGTGCAGTGTTGGACTTACCTATCCATTACATGACAAGTTGTTTAGCAAGAACTCTGTATTGCATGACAGAAATGTCTGCCAAATTAATACATTTAGTCATATGTATTGCTGAAATGCTGGTATCCGAAGACGTTCTTTATGGCAGAAACTGAATTGTTAAAGTGACAAAATCAAATGTAGTAATGTTTATTCTAGGAGCTGTCATGTCAGTAATGTAACTCACACATATAATCTCTGTCAACATTGTTGACACAGGCAAATCTTAAAGGAGGTTATGCACATAATTGTGACGTAAGCAAATTGTGACATCCTGGAGACATCATTGAAGCAAAGGACACAGTCTTATTCAGCATGATGACATCATACAGGTAATTGTGTAAGTTTGCATTATGTGTATAGATGGACAGTAGTTTGGTTGTCGTTTCTATAAGCACAGTATGGGTACTAAGTCGCCCATCAAGTAATTACTTAATACACAATTCTTCCATTGGGCATAATTAATTACAGCAACTGTCAGTCCAGTCCAGAGATGTTTGGAGTATCATGATGTAGCTTCAGTATACAAATGATGTCAACTTGGTTCAGAAGAAATTCTGTATTGACACAAAGTGCAGCAAACCTTGTACAACCCACAGCAGTGTGGCATAGTGTCTAAGTACACCGTATGAAGTAGTTTGTTATGTATACATACGTGTACATAATACCTGTTTACTAATATCTTTATACAGTTTTGTGTCTTGGTTATACATATGCAAGTTCTTTGTATGTATTGTTTTATTTTATAAGAGTTGTATATATAACTAATTTTGTATGTTTATACAAACAAGGTAGAGTGTCTAAATAACATCTGGTGCATTGTATGGAACATTTATTTGCAAACAGTAGCAATAATATTACGACTGTGCCCAGCTGCTACCAGGTTGCTTTCTTCTTGACATTCCTGTTTTTATTCCTTCCAGTTTGCTTTCACTGAAATGGCTATAATTTTGCAAGTTTGTACAGATACATTGTATATAATGTCTTTATTTATTATTTAAGATGCATCTCAACATGTTAAAATTCCCTCCTCAATAGATTATTTCACTAATGTTTTGGATTCAATTCACAGAAAGGACCATACTAACATTGACTACGACATTCTCGTTATTTTTTCAAACTTGCTTTTCAGTATTGATGAAATCATTGCATTGGATAGACCATTAACATATTTTTGACAGAATCCAGTGAAAAATCAGCAAAAAAAGGACAAAGATGACCACAGACTGTCATAAGTCTGGTCACACTGTCATAAGTTACATGGTCACTTCTTTCTTTTGACAATTTCAACAAATGTACATTTTTATTTTAAACTGATAGTTTTGTGTGAACTGTTCACATACAACAAATTTTAACATTAGTAAACCTTGTTCATGAGGGATTAAATCAATTGAGAAGGCAATTTCATTTAGAATGTGTGATTATGTGTACCAGGTATTATTGAAATAAGTCATTGCTAACTGATATCCGTCCATAAAAATGTGTTATGTTATATATTATACAGTGTCACCTCCACATTAAGTTCACCCACCAGACTGATTGAGCCAATATGGGCTGATTAGAAAGGTGATCATATCAGCATGACTAATTTGCATCAGTTTACTGTGTGGAACTAATCTGAATCTGTCCATAATTGCTAGGTGCTGCATTACAGGGTGACTCTAACGTGACGTTATAGGGTGACAATAAAGTGAAGTTCGACTATGTTATGTAATCGGTGATTATTTCCATTTATACATCTTACAAGTATTTTGTGAATCATGTATTACCTCATTACAAATATTGTAACTGTCCCAGCAGTTATCATTGTATATCTCCAAAATAAATATGGGTTGATTTAAAGGATAACCTAAATAAACAAACATTAATTAAACCTGAATTTGATATAAAACATTACTATTGATGCAATATGTCGTGATACATAATTGTGCTGCCACCTTGTGGACTAGAATAAAAGTTGTTTCGATTCCCACCAGGAGTCATGTTGGTACATTCAGAACAATCTCATCTAAACACTCAAATGACACAATTGAAAGAAAAAACACGATATACAACAATATATATATATATTATACATATATACACAATTGACTGTAGTCTGTATATTGATGCAATGGATACCCAATAGACATTACTAGTTGTCAACATCCATTGTGTTCTGAACCGTTTCTGAAATATAGGCCGGAGCTGGAACACCAACAGCCTTGTGTAGTTTATTACTGATCGGAATTTGTGTGTTACTTTACTTACCCATGCCTTTCGCCCCCTCCTGGTGCTTTGGGCACCAACAACAGCTTCCCAGCGTCCTCTGTCCTGGGCTATCTGAAGCTGGTTCCATGTGTACCCCGTCCTGCTGGTGTCTGCCCCAACTTCTCGGTGTCAGTCAGTCAGTCCGGCAGTCCAGCAGTCCGTCCGTCCCTCCTTCCGTCGGTCCATCCGTCAGACCGGCAGGCCGGCCGTCAGTCAGTCACTCGGTCACTCGGTCAGGCAGTCACTCGGTCAGGCAGTCAGGCAGTCAGGCAGTCAGGCAGTCAGGCAGTCAGGCAGTCAGGCAGTCAGGCAGTCAGGCAGTCAGACAGGCAGTCAGTCAGTCAGTCAGTCAGTCTGTCTGTCTGTCTGTCTGTCTGTCTGTCTGTCTGTCTGTCTGTCTGTCTGTCTGTCTGTCTGTCTGTCTGTCTGTCTGTCTGTCTGTCTGTCTGTCTGTTTGTCTCCCCAGCCAGTCATGATATGTTGGATTGAAGTCTCCATTTTTCTTATAGCAGCAGTCTGAAACATGGTCCACCACTGGGATATGGGCCTTACTTACACTCTTGACTTCTTGCAACAACCATACTTTGATATTGCTACTACAGTCCTCAACGCTACGCTAACCTTTACAAGAGTTATGATTGTTGTGTAACTTAATAACCTGGCAGAACTCTGACGCTGGCTATACGATGCTGCCAGCGAGAAACATGTTATCTGCATTCTTCTATACCCACATGTAGGTCTTACGTCATACTTCTGTGAGTTGGATATTAATCCCTCTTTGTTTGGCAACCAAGATGTACAACGTTTATATATGTATATAATATATATATAATATATATATAATATATATATATATTTTTTACTATAGTTCAATGCATTTCAAAAATATCACAAAACCAGCTAAACTTATGAAATGGAATCAATGTGTGTGCACACAACATGTAGTGTTTGCATAAGAAACACCAGCAGGGTATGAACCTGCCACACACAACACTGAACCGACATTACCCTAAACTGTGCAAATAAACAAAATGGTTTAGAGAAACATTTGACAGTGCTTTTGCATTAAGATACAGTATTCTAACTGCAATAAGTCACAACTGTATTTTATGTTATTAGAAAATGAATATATATGATCCCACAGGAATACATAATTATTAGTACACGATATGAAAAACTATGCCCAAACACATTTTTCTGTTCAAGACTGCAAAATGTGGTTTTGAACGCTTCGTATTCTGTTTTTGCCAGGAAAATTACAAAACGCGCCTAACTGTTTCCTATAAACATGAGTTTTTAGTGTTAAGTGTGCTAGCATAATTATGTATCTGTGTGCATGAGAGTCTGAGTATCTGTGTGTGTCTAATAATGATAAATGTATGCATAATCCTGTTTTATATAATAAAAAGAAAATAAGTTCAAGGTATGTTCGATATTTTCTTTATATGTCATAGTGGGTTTAATAGTTTGTTTATGCAGATACTTTGTCACGTGTCGTGTACACATATGAAAGTTTGGTAATGTACGATATTGTACAGACTTGTATTAACTGTGTTTCTTAATTATTAAGAAAATACTAATTTAATTTATTATAACCAAAGGTTATACTAGGTAACGTATACGTGTGTAAATGTAAGCAAACTCATCTTAACAGGTATGTTAACATTGAATGTTCAGTTATTTATTCATACATTGAATTATAGAATGAACAAAAATGAATCATGAAATATGTCAATAGATATTAAAATAAATATATATTTAAAGGCAACATATAATTCCATGATATAATTAAGTGTAATATATTTTTCCCTACGTACAACAAATTAACTAAAGCTTATCGTGAAACTAAGTTGTTGTGTACGATTAAAACAACATAAAATTTGTTTTAAACATCAATAATGATGATATTTAAATTAGTTAATAGTCATAATATAGTTTTGAAAAGCCTTGAATTTAGTTAAATTAATATTTTTCTTAATACCTTAAAAAATAACAGTCAATGTCAATGTCACACATTGACTGTTTTAAAGAAAAACTTTGAAAAAGAAAAAAGAGGGAATGAGGAAGTGGGAGACACTGTGTACATAGCCTGTAGTACAATCTAATGTAACTAGTTCGGCCAGAGATACCTCATCGGTTGCTCCTCATAACGTTCCCTGGCACGGTTGGTCACAATCCTTACTCCCTCACAACTGACCGACTTCCGCCGGAAGTGTTCCTATGGGAGGGAAATACCTGGCCCAAACCCCGGTTCGCCAGACCGGTTGTGACCTCCATAGGATGAGCGTCACTGGTATCCCCTTCCGCCACGTGCGGTCGAAACACTCAGTTGCAATGAAGGTAGCCATTTTGTTTGCTTATAAACCCATGTCGAGCCTTAGCTGGTGAAATTGTGGTGTCAACTTGTAAGACACGTAAGCAGATATATCTGACGTTATTTATGTTATAGCATTACATTAAAACTCTGGTTATATGTTATGTTATATAATATGATGCACAAAACATGCTAACATGCATAACTACAATTATTATTTTTGATTTATAGATAGTTATGTTCTATAGCGGAAGTTGGGCAACAATATGGCGCACACATTGCCGTCGTTTTCTCCTTCATAAAATTAAATGAGGCATTGTTTTTTAAACGCAGCTACAAATACAATACATCCTACAGTGAACAATATAACTCATATTGATATACGAGAATTCATAATTTAAGATAATAAACAGAGGTAGATTAAACATATTAGTTATTTTATTTAAGAAATAAATGCAATGCTTACCTAAGATTTATATCGACGCAAATAAGCAAGTGCATCTGTTCATTATCTATTCACAGTAGAACCACGCTAACATTTATGCATAACGATGATAATTTTTGTCTTTCGAATGCGTGCTGGTTTGACTAATACAAATTAGCAATATATAATGTCGACACTGTACCACATGGCAATATATATGTTATGTACTACGAACAGTTGCCGTTATAAATACCACAACAACATTACACACATAGTCTACCTTCAAACAATTGTCTGTAGCAGTCGTCGCTCTCTTTTTGGCGTCTAGTTGTATATCCCAATGTCTAATGACCTTCAAACTGCAACATGTGCAGCTCACTCGAGACCAACTGTCAAACCACGTAGAGCGTCACATGCGTATCGTTTGCTAAATATCATACGATACGCTGCACCCGACCCAACACGACCGTCCATAAACACGTAAAGTTGGTCTTGTACTGAAAACCAGAAGAACTGCCTTTCGACTACAATTAACTGCACTTCGACGAATCCATGCTTTCGATCGAACGCTTAAGTCATTTGTTTGTAGCAACTCTCAGGTGCAACGCGACACAGGTTACTAATCATACGTTGTGTGCGTTCTTGCACGGGACCAAGAACATACCATTGTCGGAGGCCGCACGTCAGGCTAAGAATGTCCACGGCAGTGAAACTTTGCATTGTCTGTGTTAATTGACAATGAAACATGACAGGTATTACCGACGGACAACGTAGCTTCACTCTTCTTGTCGAATGTGCAAATACCCTTGACCGTACTGAATTGCGGCTTAATTAGAATGACGGGATGGGTGAAAAGGATTGGTGGATGAAAGTATGGATGAAGAGGGGTGTAGAGGGACAGTGAGTGATAAGGAAAATAGTAGAGGATAACAAAATCGAGAGAGAGAGAGAGAGAGAGAGAGAGAGAGGGGCGGCCAGGCAGGGAGGAAGGGAGATAGAAAATGTTTAGTATGTTTAAAGGAATGGATGGGGGGGGGGGTAAATCAGCAGGGAGACAGACAAAGAGAGAGAAACCAACTTGTTCACTCTGACACATTGTGCTTGAGAACGATAAGGGACCGCAACGCCACTCATTTATTATTATGCATACTTTCATCTATTTGCTAAAATGCACAACGAACGGTTTAAATAAATAAATAATAATAATCACAATGGTGTTCCATGTGTGTGTGTTTGTGTGTGTGTGTGCGTGGGTGCGTGCGTGCGTGCGTGCGTGTGTGTGTGTGTGTGTGTGTGTGTGTGTGTGTGTGTGTGTGTGTGTGTGTGTGTGTGTGTGTGTTGAAACATACCCCTTTCCACCAACACTGTGATGTGTAATTCATAATTGTTGTGGTTGAAAATAAATAAATGACATCTTCCCAAGGGACATGCTTTGCAGTCAAAGGTTTACAGTGGTGGGCGGTAATGTAAGCTTTATGAAACTTATCACAGCCAGGAAAAATAGAGGCACTACGTTGCTAAGCCATATGTTGAAGTTTCTGGAAAGAATCGTGGATGGCAGAATAAGAGAAGTAGCGTAAAGGGAATCGGTGAAGAACAGCTGGAGTTAAGACAAGGAAGAGGAACAACGGATGGGATGTTTGCCCTAAGGTAGCTAGTTGAGAAGAAACTGGAAGGACAAGAGGATATGGCATTAGATAGATTCATAGACCTGGAGAAGGCCTATACTACAATCCCAAGTGAAATGACAATGGGAACACTGATGTGGATGGGGGTCCCAGGGGGGAGTCAGATTGGTGGAGGGGACACGAAGAGCAGGGAGCTGTGTGGACCGGGAGTGTTAGGAGAGTCCAAACTTAATGTTGGTCTGACACAGGGGAGCGCTTTGAGCCCATTGTTGTTTATCGCTGTGGTGGAACTGATAAGCAGAAAGATTTGTATAAACAATACTCCAAAAACTATTGTACGCAGGCAGTGGTAGAGGATGGGGAAGCAAATCTCCAAGAACAGTTGATAGAGTGGAAAGATATTTTCAGCAGATATGGATTGAGAGTACGCGTGGTTAAGACGGAAGTAATGTGGTGGGATATAGAATGAAAGAGCTGTAAATACACCTGGATGGGAAGAAGCTTAACCAGAGACAGTTTTGTCTACCTGTATGGAGCGATATGTGGGGTTGACAGTTCGCCAATCTCAAAAAGGGGAAACCTATGGGATGTGGCTTGGACGTTGGCGTGGGTGTTCAGTTAACAAAAGGTAAAGGTAAATTCTAATATAGGACAGTATCAATTCCTCAGAAAATGTGTCAACTTATAAAGTATCACCCTGTAATCTGTGCTGTGCGGCTCCATTTGGCACATAGGGAGTCTTACCTCAGTACCAAACAAGGTGGAAAAAACTGAAAAAAATGGCATTTCCATTTCGTTGGAACAGTAAACCCGAAGCTTTTAAAAGAGAATCACTATTAAACACATTTGCGGACGGAGATCTTAATATTGTAACTAAAGAACTAAAATATATCTCTGTTTGTCAAACGAGTTCTGCAATTAATTAAAGAGCATAGAGCCAAGTAGACATTCTTTGCAGTGTATTGGCTGGGTATACACCTTAAAGAGTACACAGTTCTGCTCCGCCTTTACCTACCGTGAATGTCACGGTGCTGGTTCACGTCCGAGTAACAAGCCATCAACCGTTGCCTTCTCGACGACTTTCAATGTAATTCATGTTATTAGCAACATCAGTAAATTAAACCATTACTTAGAACTGTATCAGTTTAGAACATGTTCAATGCGCTTTTTTGGAGTTTGACCTGCTCGGCGCAACATAATCGGCACATCCCATATGATCGTTCGATGGACAGCCACGTGTGCGTGGACAGCCAGTCTCTGCCACGCCCCACGACCGTCGCCCGGTACAACATTACGCAACATGTACTGGAGCGCCAGCGACCGATGTCGCTTCGATCGGCGCAGCAACTTGTCTCTTGTTTCGGCCGCATCTATTCACACCTCGAAGTGCTGACCCAGGGAATATCATCGGGCAACCGGAACGTGTTTACAAACACGCCGAACGCTGATATAATCATGTATATTATTATATACGCCTACACAGCGCGATGTGTACCTATTGAACTTTGCAGATACTTTATACACTCCGCAACTTGACGCATATGTACAATAGGCAATAGCCCCCTTCTTATCCGGCCCCCTGGGTATCACCGGACCACAGGACAAAAAATCAAATAGACCATATCTGCATAGGACGAAAGTTCAGAAGATCAATGCAGGATGTGAGAGTGCAGAGAGGGGCAGATGCAGCCTCAGACCACCATCTAGTGCTGGCCAGAATGAAGATGAAGCTAAAGAAGAGAGAAGTCAAGCGAAGCACCAGTACGCAGTACAATGTGGACTTCCTACAGGACAGGGTGACAAAAGAGACCTTCCGACTTACAGTCAGAAACAAATACGAAGCCCTACAAGATATCCTTGATGAAGGAAACATGGACATAGACACACAATGGCAACAGATCAAGGAGATGTGGACCAGCACATGCAGCGAAGTTCTGGGAAAGAAGAAATACCAACAAAAAGACTGGATTTCTGCAGAGACTGTCAACAAAGTGCAAGTGAGGAAGGAAAAGAAAGGTGCAGTTAACAACAGCCGAACGAGAGCAGCAAAAGCAGCAGCACAGGAAGAGTATACAGAGGCAAACAGAGCAGTCAAGAACAGCGTAAAAACAGACAAGGCAAACTTCATTGAAGACTTAGCCAAAGAAGCAGAGGATGCATCAGCCCAAGGAAACATGAAACAACTGTATGATGTAACAAGAAAATTAGCAGGAAAGTACAAGAACACAGACAGACCCATCAAAGATAAGAATGGCAATGTACTTACCAGTGATGAAGACCAGTTGAAGAGATGGAGGGAACATTTTGAAGAACTGCTAAACCGGCCACCACCTCAGAACCCTCCAGACATCGCACCAGCGGAAGAAGTACTCCAGATAAACTGCGAAAGACCAAGTAAGGCAGAAATTGAAAAAGCCATTCAGCACATGAAGAGAGGGAAAGCTTCCGGCCCAGACAAAATTCCTGCAGAGGCAATCAAGGCTGACATAGAGACCTCCACCGAGATACTGCATGACCTATTCGGGAAGATATGGGAACAAGAAGAAATACCAACGGAATGGAAAGAAGGGTACCTTGTGAAGCTCCCAAAGAAAGGCGATATGCAAGAATGTAAGAACTATAGAGGGATAATGCTCCTATCAGTACCCGGAAAGGTCCTCAACAGAATAATCTTGGACAGACTGAAAACAGGTGTAGATGCCAAGCTCAGAGACCACCAAGCTGGCTTCCGGAAAGACAGATCCTGCACCGACCAAATTGCAACACTGAGAATCATTGTCGAACAATCCATGGAATGGGACTCATCACTGTATATAAACTTCGTTGACTACGAGAAAGCATTTGATAGCCTTGACAGAGACACGCTGTGGAAACTCCTACAGCACTACGGCATACCTGAGAAATTTATATCTCTGATAAGAAGTAGTTATGAAGACATGGCATGCAGGGTCATTCATGCAGGACAACTAACGGACTCCTTCAT
The DNA here is from genome assembly GCA_964017155.1 of Oasisia sp. SBJ-2009. Lineage (NCBI taxonomy): Eukaryota > Metazoa > Annelida > Polychaeta > Sabellida > Siboglinidae > Oasisia > Oasisia sp. SBJ-2009. Next base: position 27,351,000 of record OZ024865.1, read on the forward strand.
GGTGAAGACAGGAGTGAGGCAAGGATGTCTTCTGTCACCGTTCCTATTCCTGCTCGCCATAGACTGGATCATGAAAAAGACTACAAAAAATAGAAGAAATGGGATCCAGTGGACACCATGGAGCCAATTGGAGGACCTGGACTTTGCGGATGACCTCGCTCTCCTCTCACACAGCCATAAACAGATGCAGGAAAAAACAGAGCAGCTAAACACAGTGTCAACACAGCTTGGACTCAACATCAACAGAAGCAAGACAAAGACTATGAAAGCCAACACAAAGAACAACAACCCCATTACATTGAACGGAGAGCCACTGGAAGAGACAGATGCATTCACATACCTGGGCAGTACAATAAACAAAACTGGAGGGACAGAAGAAGACGTCAAAGCAAGAATCCAGAAAGCAAGAGTGGCATTCATCATGTTGAGAAAAATTTGGAGAGCAAAACGAATCAAAATTAACACCAAGATGAGATTGTTTAACTCAAATGTGAAGGCAGTTTTGCTCTACGGAGCGGAGACATGGCGAACCACACAGAAGACACTACAGAAAATACAGACCTTCATCAACAAATGCCTGCGCAGAATACTACACTTGAAGTGGACAGACAAGGTACCGAACACCACACTCTGGAAAACAACCAAGCAACTACCCATAGAAAATGAAATAAAGAAGAGAAAATGGAGGTGGATAGGACATACACTAAGGAAACCACCAGAATCAATCACCCGTCAAGCCATCACATGGAACCCCCCAGGGAAGAGAAGAAGAGGTAGGCCACGAAACACCTGGCAGAGAGACACAGAAAAAGATACAAAAGAGATGGGGTACACCTGGAAAGAAATGGAGAAGATGGCCACAAACAGAAAACAGTGGCGTTCCTTAGTCGATGGCCTATGCTCCGAGCGAGCGAAAAGGCATAAGTAAGTAAAGTAAGTTATCCGGCCCCCTCGCCATCGACCACCCGGATTATACAGCCACGTTTTCATTGCAATAGCGTTTTCTAATACAAACAACCGGCTAACGCGGCCAATGGTCAGGATTGGATTAATTATCTTCCCGTCTTCAGCCAGTCGAAAATTGCAATCTTTAATCAAATCACAAGTCAAACAAAATAAGAATGCCTACCATACACATTCGTCGTTCTTGGCAAAATATAACATATTGTCGCAATGTTTTATGTCTCGAATGTTGAAAACGTACGTGTGTGCTTAAAAAGGAGCGGCCAGTTTGCCTTGAAACAGGAGCATTGACCGGTGGTTCCCCTTACGAGAAGCCATCTGCCTTCAACGGTCACTTTGGGAGGTTCTTCGATGTTCTGATTGGCTTATGCTCTGTCAAATGCATCTGTGACGTCATGAAACGTTATCGTAACCACGGGTATGTAGTGTATAGCCGTTGACGCAGTACTCCACGGTCGGCGCAACCACATGGTAAGATTATGATAGTACGCTTTAGAAATCTTACATCCGTTTCAGTCTTTTCAGTCTCGGTAACTATTTATGTAGAAGCCTACCATAGCATTAACCAAATATAACTCAGAATGCGTGTCGGGAAAAAGCCATCGTGTTTTGCCCGCAGTGTGTTGAGGTACCAATGATGAGAAATTCGGTCTTATCTGCGTTTAGCTTTAATTTACTGTTTTTCATCCAGATGGAGACATCTTGGAGACAATCCCTGAGCTGGTTTAGGGAGCGACAAGTATCTGGTGTAGTCAAAGAAACATAGATTTGTGTGTCATCTGCATTAAGGTGATAATCCAGGTTGTGACTCTGGATAAGAGAGCTTAGTGGTGTTGTACACAGAGTGAAGAGCAACGGTACTGGTTTACTGACAACATTAATTAGTTTAAATAATTACTGGTTATTTTTGCATTTCAGGTGCCTCACGTGTTCGTCCTGTTCGATGGTGGAATCGCTGTGCTACCGTTAACTGCTCTACGTCCGCCGAATCAGACACTGCACGATCTTTCTAGATACGGGAAGTTGTTTTGGTACTTTTGCAGTTTAAGCCCGCACCTCGAAAAACCCATCAAAATGATCACGTACGATAACCAAACTTCGCAGGGTGTATCTACTACACATGTACAATGCGTATGCACTTGTCACGTGATCAAAATATAATGATTAATGCCTGAAATCGATCAAAATGTGTAAGTAAATAACGCGCTTTCCTTGCCGAGTCACTACTGCCACAGTGAACTCCGTCAGGTGGCGCCAAGGAAAGCGCGTTATTTACTTACACATTTTGATCGATTTCAGGCATTAATTATTATTTTTTGATCACGGGACAAGTGCATACGCATAGTACAGGTGTAGTAGATACGCCCTGCGAAGTTTGGTCATCGTAGGTGATCATTTTGATGGTTTATTCGAGGTGCGGGCCTAAACTGCAAAAGTACCGTTTTTTTAAGAAGCCAACGATCGGCACTTATAGTTATACAGAATTCGGACCCACCTCCGTTTTGCCATTATAACTATTTATTTGCCTATATTGGATACCTCACACAAACTCTAATCATAAACATGATCAATCAGCATTCCCAGACATATTTATGTTTCACATATATTGCATTTTGAGACCCAAATAGCGCTCCGATTTGTGCCAGTCGCAAGTGCAGCGATGCATGTGACATTGCGCCGTGTACGTGGAATGAGCGATAAACAGTTTGATTATGCCGACCGCGCTGTCTTTTCGACGTCAAAAGTCTGCTAAGACGCGCTGTTTAAAAACATAAATATGCGCAAGATGATGTTAAATGATTGACTTAACAAAATCAAGTATCAAATGTTTGCAAAGATACAGTCATGAAGGCAAAATTGAGGTGGGTCCGAATTCTGCATAAGTGCCCAATGATCTCAGCGATCCAGAAAAGGACCCCGTACAACTAGCCAGGGAGATTATAGCCGCGGCACGAACCCTCGGAGACACAGTGTAAGAACAAAATAATCACATGAGAGGTGATGAGGCGTGCCGACGGAAAGCGGCGTAGCGTTTACATTTTTTTCCGGCGTTATAAACGTTCCGATTGACGTTTCAGCGCATGTGCAATACATGTAAAACCGTCAATGTACAGCGAAAGGACAAAGCATTTGTGGCATAAATACCATGGGTTGTTCGTTAGGATGTATTATTATAACATGTCAGCGAAGTTATTTGTCGCAAATTAACACGAGGCAAACAAGTTTTGATGCATATTTTGATGGCCAGCGTAAATCACGTGACTGTAGTGCGCAATAATCCGTGATTTATAAAAAAAAACGTTATATTTTATTGCATTGAACGACATTTAAAAAAACTCTTCACAGTAATCACCACAAGAGAGTTAACGAACAGCCCATGGCATTTATACCGAAAATTGATGTTGTATCTGAAAGAAATACGTAAAGACGAAATATTAAATGCTAATAAATATACAATTAAATAAAGCTTCTAAAATCCTAGTGCATAACCTAAACTCATTAGCAATAAATAAATAGATAAAATAATTAATAAATACTAAAATATATTAATAAGTTAATAATAAAATAAGGAAAAAAATCTTTTGAAAACTATAACAACGGTTAAAATTAATTAATTATAAAACACACTACAAGTACTCTACAAACGCGGTCTTAAATGTTTTTAAATTATTAGACTTCAGTTCAAGAGAGTCTAGTCCGTAGATCGTTCCACAGGCGCGGCGCCGTCACAGAATAGCTACGCCGATTAAAACGTTCTAAATGGTGGCGTGCTACTCTCACGAGACGGCTTCCGGCGATGGCTTATTTAATGGTGGCTCTAGACTTTTAGTTTTATAGCTCGACAATGGGTGTTTTCTGTTTCGTGGCAGTCATTCTCACTATGTCCCCCGAAGACATTTCCTTATTCGATGTGGGGACGGACCATTGTTGTGGAGATCCGCGGTCTCAGTCTTTTGCCGAGCAGTCTCGAGTCGTGTGCGCGGATCCCGTTGACGCCTGAAAATTACCTCTAAAGACAAGAAAACGTGACATTTTAGTACTCTTTATTGCGTGTTATGACTATATTTTTAAAATATACACGGTGTACGACAAGTATGCCAACAATCATAGCAGTATATACATTTCACATTTGACTTCGTGTAAGTAAGTCGGTACCTGGTAAGTCCTAATTTTAATAGTCAACCGTATATGCCATCCTTGCATCTACTCATTCTACCTACACACAACCGATTTGTGCCGACTCTTAAGCTTGTTGTATATCTTTTTAGAGACACAATATCTTCACTGGTCAGTCTAACGTTGGCGTTGCTGTCATTTCGGAAAGACCGCGTATCACAGATAAGAACACCCCGAAACGTATAGCAGCTAATCATTTAGTGAGCGTGAAGCCCTGAGCAATAACTCCATTAAAAATGTGCGACCTGCACGGCGTTTATAAGGAACGGGTCTGTTCCTAGTGTCCTGTTGATTAATATAATTTTCTTAGGAATATAATTGATTGTATACTGCCCATCACTTTGAGTTTAGTTCTTAAATGACAAATTTCGTCCCCCCGAAGCATGTTCAATTGTAAAACAAAACTTCCCTTTTCAAAACAAGTTTCATTGGCAGTACAGCATAGCAAAGTTGGACTGAGTTGACGGCAGTAACTTCTCATGTTCAACGATTTGCCACGTTCAACACGACAGAGTTCCTCTTGCGAATGACTACACTGGCTAATTCATTCCCGCTACACGAACACACTGGATCCTTATATACTTTTATCAATCTAGTCAATGCACAAAGAAGCTCGGCAAGCGAGACTTGACTCAAATAAAACCTGAGATCTGGAGGACGGAATGACCCATTTGTGCGAATGTGTCAGCGACAACGCACGTAACTTGCAACAACAGAAGTCTTACAACGCCACAGAACACACGAGTCCACGGCTAATGGAAGTTCCAACTGAAAGCCTTTCGGGTGAAGAGTAACTCACGTGTCGATCAAGTAACAACGGCTTAGCGAAAATGCGACAACGGATCATTCGAACGTTGCAACATAACATTTGAATCAGGCAGCACGGAGTCTGTGGTAACGTCATATGTTGCATTGCGTTATTATGCTGTTTTTAATTTTCTACTCAAGTACACAACAGCGACTTCATTTAATTTCGTCCATTCTTTCTCATAGCAAACCACGGTTTTGAGCGATGACGGTAACCTTCAAAACGCGAATTCACAACCCCAAATATAGCGTAATAATGACAATAGTATAACAGATGGCGCTACCCATGCAGTTATAAAATGGCCGGATGACGCCGCTCCCTGATTCAAACACCCCGGTTGCCGCCGTCGTCAGCCGGAAATTGCGCTGACTAGGACGTCCCGGACGACGCTGATGGTGTCAGACACGTCGGCCAGTCCGAGCAGTGAACGCATCGTCGCGACGCGCTGCGAGCGATTCATGGCGTACGCGAGGGCGAAGCGCACGCACTGGCGCGCCAGCCACGCGCTGTTGTGTAACAGCGCCAGCCGCAGCACGCGCTCGACGCTGTCACGTGACACGTAGCGCCGGCACAGCAGCAGCGACACCTGGTGTTGCAGTGCGGGCAGCAGGTACTGGTTGGACAGGATGAGAACGTCGAGCAGCGTGGCCATGTCCGCGCGGTGATCACCGGAAGTTACCGCCTTTTCACCATAGCCGACCGGGTGGTGTCCGGCGGGAACGTCTGCATCAGTGTGCATGGGAGCGACGTCACTTCCGGTCGCAACCTCTCCGGAATCGCCGGGGTCTGGCGAGACCCGCGCGAGAACTTCCGCGAGATTCGCGCCGTCCTCGCCGTCTCCGACCGTCTGCACGCAGTCGACGAGCACCCGGAAGGCGCGCGACCGGACGTGCGGGATGCGCACGCGCGACTGGCCCGACTCGGAGTAGTGGCCCTCGAGCATGGCGGCGAACACGGACGACTTGAGCGCGAGCCGCTCGCGCCGGCCGGGCACGTGCGCGCCGTCGTCCATGACGAACGTCACGTCCGCCGGAGGTGGCGACGGAGACGGGGACGGACTCGCCGCGTTGTCCGACGTCGGCGGCGGCCGGCCGTGCTGCTGGTGGCGGTGGTGGAAGTGGAGACCGAGGGAGACGGTGAGGTAGGAGAGACTGTGCACGGTCGCGGGGAACACGGCCGTCGTCGGGTCCTCGAGACTGCGCAGCAAGAGACTGAGACCACGGAACTCCAGAAGCATCTTACGGCGCAGCTCCCGACTCCTGGAGACAAACATGACAGGTCGCGTTAGTTAGTTAATAATTATTATGATAATTACTATAATAATACATAACTTCTATTGCGCATAAATCATGGAAACCACGCTCCGATGCGTAACAGTAGAAAGGAATTAATCAATAAACTTGTCACCAGATTGATTGATGGGCCAGGGAGCTACAGTGGATTGGCAAGGTAACAAAAGATTGTTTTTAACGATGGTGGAATTTAGCAATATGTTCAACTGATCTAACACTAAAAGGAAATTCGACAGTGTAACCAAACGGCAATGTAATATCACAAAAACAAAACTTAAGAACAGGACAAATAAAATCCATTGACGAAAATTAACATGGACAGGGTATAGGTATTACCTGGTAAGCCTTGTTGCGTAGCCTTCAAAGGCACACGCAAACACAACTGGGACCAACAGCAAGGGACTGAAGAAAATATTAACTAACAGCTGGGGAAGTATTGTTTTGGCCGTGCGCTATTCTGATAGAAGGTTAAGTACACATGTGAGAAATAGCTCAAAGCATACACAACTACAACGCATACGTCATAGAACATTGCACATAAGACAAGGTGCGTGCGTCCGTCCATCGTGGATCTTGAAAACTGGACAAGGACCAGCTCTCACCTGCAGAGAAACGGCAGCGAGATGGCGATCTTGAGTTTGTCGAGCGGGCAGCCTGTGAGGAGGATGTGAGAGATGACGCCTCGGCCGTAGCGTGACTCCGACAACAGCGACAGGTTCGTCAGGAGACAACGTTTCAGCTCCGTCGTGTCATTGCTAAAGTCGCGTTCGTCACTTCCTGTCACCGTGTCGCCTCCTGTCACCGTGTCGCTTTTTGTCACCGTGTCTGTTCCTGTAATCATGTCGCTTTTTGTCACTGTGTCGCCTCCTGTAACCGTGTCGTTTGTTGTCATCGCGTCGCTTCCTGTCACCATGTCGCTTTCTGTAACCGTGTCGCCTCCTGTAACTTTGTCGTTTGTTGTCACCGTGTCGCCTCCTGTCACCGTGTCGCTACCTGTCACCATGTCGCTTCCTGTCACCGTGTGTGTCAGCTTTAGACGTCGGGAAATTTGCACCCGCTTGTCTCTGACGACAACAGACTCGCTGATCATCCCACTAGTCTGCCGCTCAGACACAGCCACTGCGACGGCAGTCTGAGAAGACACGTCACTTCCCACGCCAATGCACTTCTTGGAAGAGTCAGTCCCCGCGTCAGACACAGACGACGTCTCTCCCGCCTCCCAACCCAGACGCTGCTCGGACGAACACTCCGCCTCAAACAGTTGTTTCGCGACGCTACCAACGTCTCCCACATCCGGCCGACGTCGGTCGCGTTCGATCGGTCGCTGCCGGCCGAGGATGCGGTCGATGTGACTGGGGATGAGGGCGCGTATGATCGGCTCGAAGCAGTGCGGGTTGCGGGTGACCCTCTGTAGTATACGGGCCCCTCGGGCGAGAGGCAGCCGGGCGACGGAGGCATACTCGAGCAGACCGCGTAGAGCGTCGCCGCCGAGGAGGTAGGAGCTGGGGTCGGTCATGTAGGAGACGCGGGACAGCAGGATGAGGATGTTGTGTTCCGTCACCTTCCCCGGCTGCCGGTGGCGGTCGTAGGCGTCGGGCGGGGTCGGCTCGGTGTCGCGCGTCATCAGGTCGCCGATGTCGATGAGGGAGTTGGGTGCGCTCGCGTCGACGATCTTGCGGATTTTCGAGACGGTGTCCGGCGCGAGGCTCCGCTTGCGCTGCCCCGTCGACTTGACGCCTGCTGCCCGGCCTCCAGACACAGCCGACGTGGCACCGTCGACGTCGGGTTTATCGTCTGCGTCAGCAGCGGGCAGGCTGCAAGGAACGGCGACGGCGTTACTGCGATGTCGTTCTCTTTTGCGGTCGTGCGGACACGTTAAAATACTGTCACCAACACATTGTGCGTCACTTCCGGTCAGAGTTTCGTCATCGCTTGGCGCCTGCGCACTGCAGGATTGAGCTAATTTGAACACGTCAGAGGCGGAATGACGACGAACTAGGTTTACCGTCGCCGCGCTGTCTGTCACGATTGCAGCCTCCGACTCCGCCACGGTCTCGCTGCCCGCCACATGCTCGGAGCTCTGTTGCACTGGCGACCATTCTAGAAGGTCGGCCGGTGTCGCCACCTGCTGGACCATACCGCCATCTGGCGACCAGTCCGGTTGTGACGTTGCCCCGTGAACTGGGCTCGTGCCGCCGCTGAACGTCGTCGGGTAGGTTGACAGGTACGGTATGTCGACGAGCGCTGAGGGTGAATCGGCTCGCTGGGGGCTCGACTCGGGAGACATGACGGGGCTGGGGTAGGAGGTCGTGCTCATGGGACTGTAGGGACTCCAGCGGGGTGGCGAGTAGTACCCGTACAGCCCGCCGGGTGACGCCGACCCGTAGTACTCGATCGACTCCATGATGTTTCTCGGGCCGCTGTAGGCCGTCTCCGTGCGCCAGCTGGTCACCGCCTTGTACGTCGGACTATCGATGCTGTAGCGTGGTCCGGGGTTCGTCTCTTCTTCTGACTCGTCCTGCACGCTGCCATCTTTGGCTTGACTCCTCGCCGGGGAGGCGGCAGACATCGCGCACGACAACCCCGCGTCACTCCCTTCTGAGGCGACAATGTCCGGTTTTGCGACATCTTGTGCTGAAGCCATTGCCTGGTCTGCCCCAGCGTGTCCAGTGCTACTCTCACTGACCGTCTGATTGTTCGTGTCCATATTGCAACCAACCCTGTCCAGCGGGTCCAGCGCGCCAACACTCGCTGCACACGAGCTGATGTCAGAGAACGCCGCCTCCACTTCGCTCTCCGAATTGTCGCACATATCCTCCGCCTCATCGTCGTCTTCGTTGTAGTTGATCTCGCATCTGGACACCGATTCGATCACGTCGTCGTCTCTCGACGTCGACTCCGCTGCCTGTCTGTCTCTATGTCCACTTACCAACCGGTCCCGTTGTGTTTGGTCGGCATCAGGATTGGGATGGACCAGATCGCCGCATTCATCATCGGATAACCCGAGCCCCGTGTCGGCCGTCGACTCGGCGATGTGGGCGCACCTCCTCAAGTGGCCAATGAGAGTGGCCACGAGCCCGCTCTGTAGGAGTGTCTCGATACTCGCCTCGTCGTACAGGAAGCACACGAGCGCGCTGATCAGCCGGTTGTGTATGAGCGCGTAGTCCACGCGGCCAAGTAGCGCGAGCATCAGTTCCAGCCCGCCGCCGTCCCGCACTCGGATCCGGTTCACCGCCTCCTGGCAGTAGTGGCACAGCGCGTTGACGACCGTCAGACGGTGCGACGTCGGCCGGTCGCAGTCCCGTCTCACGCGCCCCACGAGCAGCCCGACGGCGTCAGCGCTGCCGAGGGCCAGACGCAGCGGCTCGTGCTTCGAGAAGGCGATCAGGCGGGACCAGGCGAGCTGGTGGATCGCCGTCTCCGGATGGGACGTCAGCGTGACCAGCTGCGCAGGCGCGTCGGATAACAGCAGCTGACGTATGCATTCGTCCGTGCACCTACAACCGACGAAAGACTATTGTAGTTACGTCGAAAAATGTCGCGACACGCTACTAAACACATCGTTTAAAAACCACCATCTTGTGTTTGTGTAGTTTAATGGAAGCAAAGAAGATATATTGTGTTTTATTCAAATCAACTACATTGGCATTCCAGTTACAAATTGGTAAATATGTGATGTGTAATGAATAGACCAATTCTTTTTTTAGTAAACACAAATATAAACCAAATTTGCATACTTATCAGATATTGTTACCAGCTTCTGTTTAACATAACAACAAATAACAAGAGTTAACAAGATTGCAACCCAGAGAATCAACTCCAGATGGCAGGTGGACAAGGAAGCCCTTTGGCTTATCAAGAGTCCAACCTATCTATCTAAATGTACCCAGCCCTTCCCAGGCATATGTCGATTTTATTCTTAAACATATTAACACTATTAGCACCTACACAATCAGCTGATAATCTGTTCCGTTCACTTCCTGTACTTTGTGAAAATGAGAATTATCTCATATCTAGTCTACAGTGACTCTACACTGCTTCTTTGCTAATGTAAATCCATGTCCTCTAGTCCTTCTCTCTCCTTAACCGAGAAAAAAATATTTCTGTCAATATTTTCATACCCAGTCAATATTTGAAACAGTTCTATCTGATCTTCTCTCTTCTGATTTCTAGTGTTGTTAAACCACATTCTTTTAGACGTATTTCATAACTAATATTCCTGAGTTTTTGTATCATTTTGGCTGGTCTCCTTTGTACTCTTTCTAGCATATCAGATAGCGTCAGCATAATGTTGCTGTAATACAGTTTTACCTTTTAAAACTTATAAATAAATCCACTCACCACAAAAAATTGCACACACGCATGCACCCGCACACACAGACTATTAAACATATGGTAAAGATTTAAAATATGAGAATATTATGGTGTAGCATCAGGTTTTGTTTTTAATTTCTATACAACTGCCCTCTGACAAATGTTCTCCCGTAGCGTCATTGTATACGTCTTTAAAGAAGCATCACCAATGATGTAAGTTACTGTGGAATGTTGTTTTATCATCTTAATTAATTTAACTTATTATAATATTGTCATATTGTTTTAGCATATTTATTTATTCCAATGTATATTATACATATTTATTAGCTACTGTTTACATATTTACATGCTTGATTTTACTGTATACACTGTACATGCATTACTATGTGACTTAAATATTGTGTTTTTATGCAACCTCCAAAGTGCAAAATGGATATCCACTCTATGATTGGACAATAAAGTTATTATATTATATTATATTATATTATATTATATTATATTATATTATATTATATTATATTATATTATATTATATTATAATAAAATAAAATAAAATAAAATAAAATAAAATAAAATAAAATAAAATAAAATAAAATAAAATAAAATATAAATATAAATATAAATATAAATATAAATATAAATATAAATATAAATATAAATATAAATATAAATATAAATATAAATATAAATATAAATATAAATCATCATCATCGTGCTGTCGGTCGCGAAGCGACAAAGACTGCTTCCATCACTTGACTCTTGCTCTCCATTTGTCTCTCTGCTGTGAGAGTGATGTCCATGAGTCGATCTTTATGTCTCTCATCTTTAGGTTTCTCTTGATGGTATCTTTGAACCGGAGACGAGGGCGCCCTCTCTTTCTCTGACCAGAAGACAGTTGAGAGTAGAGAACCTGCTTCGGTAGCCTGTCTGGTGACATCCTCATGAGGTGTCCAGTCCACCGGAGATTCTTTCTGATCAGAAGATCTTCCATAGATGGCAGCCCTGTTCGTTCTAGTATTTCCTTGTTTGTCACTTTGTCCATCCAGGTTATCCTCATGATCGAACGCAGATGTCGCATCATGAAGGCATGTAGCTTTTTAACCTGTCGTCTGTACACTGTCCAGGCCTCAGCTCCGTATAGGAGGGTGGACAGCACGATTGCACGGTATATCTTGCCTTTAACCCGCATGGACACATGGTGGTTGTTCCAGAGTCTCTGGCGTAGTCGGCCGAAAGATACACTAGCCTTGGCCATCCTCCTCTGTATTTCGTCGTCAATGCATCCATCACTTGATATAGTGCTTCCGAGGTAGGTGAATTCTAGAACAGAGTTCAGCTTGTTTCCATCAACCATGATATCCTCCTCTCGGGTTCTTGTAGAGTTGGATTGGTACAGCACCTCGGTCTTCTTGATGTTAATCTTCAGGCCGAACTTCTTTGACGCATCGGAGAAAGCATCCACTATTTTCTGCATCTCTTCAGCAGAGTGTGCAACCAGTGCACTGTCATCTGCGAATAGCAGCTCTCTCATCAGTATCCGAGTAGTCTTGGTCTTTGCTCTGAAGTGTGCGACGTTGAATAGGTCAGCGTTCTGTCTGGACTGTATGTAGATGCCATCCCCCATGTCTCGGAAAGCCTCGTCGAGCATTGCTGATAGGAAGATGGAGAAGAGCGTGGGGGCCAGTACACAACCTTGCTTGACCCCATTTGTGACACTGAACGATTCCGAGACTTCTCCTTCAACACTAACTTTTGCCATCATTCCAGTATGTAGTGCCTCGATCATTGTTGTGAATATAAATATAAATATAAATATAAATATAAATATAAATATAAATATAAATATAAATATAAATATAAATATAAATATAAATATAAATATAAATATAAATATAAATATAAATATAAATATAAATATAAATATAAATATAAATATAAATATAAATATAAATATAAATATAAATATAAATATAAATATAAAATAATATAAATATAAATACACTGAATAAATATAAATATAATATAAATATAATATTATATATTTTTTATTATATTATATTATATATATGATCTGACACTTACTCCTCCGTCAGATGAGCCACTGTCTTCAGTGCCGCCGTCAGCACGGCCTTACTGGTCGACTTGAACACTTCACACACGCACTTCAACCCACACGCCTCCAACACAGCGTTGTGGTGGGCAGGAGTGTCCGCAAATAATCTACACACAAACGGCATCATTATGTATCAACACAGCCTCGATTAGTTATTGGCACAAACACTGGATTTAGCAAGACAGGTGTGCATGATTTATGCCTTTGGGAAACAGACACAATTGTTCTTCTAAAGGAATAACAATAATATAAAAAATTTGCTGTAGCATCAAATTCATAATTGTTCGTGGCACTTTACAATATATAATACATCATGATCAAACTAAAAAAATACTACTAAGATAGTCATATAAACTAACAGTTTTGCCAGCAGTAATAAAAAATTAGTAAATAAATAAATTAATTAAATTATATACAAATGCAACCATATGTTAGCAAGACATTACCTTAGAATAATAAACACAAGATTACATAAAATAATAAATTATTAATCGATTAAAATGCATATTGCATAGAATATAAAATATAGCAGTACAAAATCAAATAAATCAACAGAAATGCAGTTTTTGTCTTCAAATAGTTCATAGATTGAGCCAGGTTCTTGTTGTGTTTTGTCACCCAGACACTTTGTGTAAAAATTCCCATCCTAGAGCTGCACATTGGTATCTTCTTTGCCACAGTTGTAATGCTCTGTCTTCATTCTCGGAGTTTTACTGTGGCTTTAGAAATGTTACGTTGGGGGCATGTATGTATGTAGTTTCAAAGAAACCAGCCCATTTAAATATAACAATGTTTTTATATTTTGCAGGACAAGGAGAACCAAAGAGGTGGAGTGTGATACTGACAGAAGAATGCAATAATAGTATTTAAGGGGGGGTTGAAACGCTTGACCAACCATTGTCCAAACATAAGAATGTACCATTTACAGGATATGTGACCCTGATTTGATGAACACGGATCTACTGTATATTTTAAATACTTTTTCAAACTTTGACATCTTTGGCGCTGGTTATGTCCATTACTCTCGAGCTGCATTTGGTTTGATTTGCTCCTTTCTATTCTGATGACTTTTAATTTTTTTGTATTACACCTGTAACTCCATTAACATACATTTCTGTGCAAAAACAAATATATGGTGTCTTGTTATCTATAGTATGCATGATGTATAATATCAACAATTCATTGAGGTAAATCCTGACCTTATTCTATGAATTAGGCGGTTTTAATGCAATCAGCCACACTGCGTCAGATAAAACGACCCTTTGTGCTGTCAGACGAAATCGTACTAAACCATAATAAACTAAAGCTGGGAAAACAGCAAGCAGTTTGAAAATTTACGTTGATTAGATAGGAGATAGTATTCGCAGCGACCAGTGCCAAAGATGTCAGTCTGAAAGATTATTTAAAATATACCATGGCTCCATGTTCATTAAGTCATGGTTATGTATGTCCTTACGTTTGGGCAAGGTTGTTCAAGCATTTCAGCCCCCTTTAATTACTAGATAGCTACAACTGCATTGGTAAACATCTCCAGGTTGGTATTACACATTGGCCTTCGATTCCTCTTTTTTCACATTACATAATGTGAAAAGTACACAAACCATTCGAAACTGATTGACAGACAGGTGACGCTAATTGCAACTTTTCAATTTAGCATGCAGCAGCCTCATTCAATGCATTGTGTGTACAGTGTGATATGCCGTAAGATTGTGTGATTTATGATATGCGTAAGTAAGTATTGTCTGTTGGGCTTACCACTATAAGGAATGGAACAGACAACTCGCTTACAAATTTATGAGATGTAGCTGATTACAGTGTATAGTGAACATAATTTCAAAAATCATTGTTTATAGCAGATGTCTGAGGTGATTCCCGTAACTGCATAGAGTTTGCAGATACAAGATGTGTGCTGACCTTAAGGCTCGGATGTAGGTCTGCTGGCATTCATGATCATCACCCATCGTAACCAGCGACGTGGCAATGGTGGCCACCAGTGTCTCCACCTGGTGGATGGCGCAGCAGCACTGTGGGTCGGTGGAGAGGTTGGCGAGTGTACGACAGGCGCGATTGCGGATACTCTGTGACTTGGTCTTCAGAAGTACCTCCGCTGAAACCAATATGCATTAATGCACTCAAAACTGTACACACTGATTGGCCAATAGCCACAAGTTGTCATGATGGTGCACATTTGTTGACACAACGTGATTTTTAAATCAGGCTGAAACAAAGCTTCTCCATCACATTCTAATGTTGGCTCTCTTTTTTGTTTCATTCCAGGTGATACAAAACTTCTTTAATTCCTCAGTTGTGGATCTCCTTTAAGTTTACCTCGGGTGACTACTGTAGTAGTTTCATAGTGCATATCCTATCCATTTCAATTTTGTTTTACAAATGACCATCACGCAGAAATGTTGATGCATTTTAAGCTCAGCTCTGCCAAACTTTTATTTTATTTTACTGTGGTACACACCATAGTAATCTAAGAGACTCGCAGCTAAGGCAGGCAGTGTTTGGTGGACGGTGAGAAGGGAAGCCATTACAGAAAGCAACTTACCTAGCACCGGAATACCACGTAATCTCAGCACCTAAAACAACAAATTATAACTCCTGTATTTATTGTATGTACATGTATATGGCATCTGACTAAAGCAGCACTGTTGATACAAAAGCATATATATTCACATTTCATATCTGTAGGCTCTGTGGATTTTTATGTAACAGTAAGTCTATATATTTTAAAAGGATGTAATTTCAAACTAAGTGTTTTTACTTCACACAGTGCCATTTCTGCAGATATGCTTCCAGTTACCGGACTTTGAGCAATGACCTATCAGGGGTAATGACAATTTAAAATCCTACTAAATTTATAATGAACTTGAAGTTAATTAGCATAAAAGTCGTGACATAAAAAATCCAAAGTATTATTCTACAAACAACTACAAATATACTGACCTTGACCCGTGTCTCCGTCTCCAAGCAACAGTTGCCAAGGATACTCAGAGCCACGTCAAGAACACGATCTTCATGTTGACGCAATATGTCTATAATTAACTCGAGCCCTCCTCGTTGACGCAGTTTTGCGACGCCATCTTTCTCTTTGAGGAAGTGCGTGCGTATCAGCACTAGAGCATTGAAGACCTTGTTTGGTCGGGTGCTGTGTAGATCACTGATCACAGACGACATTGACAGAGTAGAGTGACTGGCCTCAGCAGAGGAAGCAGTTGATCGCCGACTCATTGTGAGTCAAACTCACCAATGACTCATTACAATGGAGCCTTCGACGTTACGTAAGAAGTGCTTGCAGATGTAGGTGTGGCTGTGGCCCTAGTATTCCCCCTTCAAAAATAATACGAGTACATTTTAAAACAAAACCTTAACAACTTTGAAAGTTATTATATAAAACAACTTATTTGTTTATTCCACACATATTTTGGTTATATTTGACAAAGCCAACTGCACTAACTAGTCAGTGTTTCCCCTGCTATATAATGGGCTAGGTAGGCCACGTTACTGTTTTTACTGCCAAAATTGCCACTTTGTAGCTATATCTTGCTATGAACATATTTACATGCTGCTACTTTGTAGTTATGCATTTGTTTCCTCACATCAAGCCTTTGGTGCTCACTAAGCCCATCCTACCACCTCACATATAACTTTGCTCAGGGGAAACACTGGTATTCAATTTTTTCTTTAATGCGTTAACATAATTTGCTTCGGAAAGTAAACAATAGTTCACTTATATACAGATGCTTAAAACTAATTATATATAATAATGTTTTGCCTTTTGCACAATATCCTGAAGTGCCAGTCTAGACACTGTTTTAGATTCACGATATGAAAGTTTGTGCCAGGCCAAAAATTGTGTAACTGTTTAAATCTTGTGTTCTAACGCAATCAACCTATTTCGGTACACTATGTAATCCTGCACCAATTCACACTATGCGCTTAGGCCATTGGCATGATTGAGCACTTTACATAGAAATAGGATAGGATAGCACTATTTTTAATCTAAGTTTCTTTTACGAGATTTGGATTTTGCTGAACTTCAATTACTGATACTTTGTTAGCACACATTTGATGGAACATGTATTCAGAGATTTAGCACATAGAATAATACAGACTAATAGTTCAACTTTAACATAGTCAGATCGACAGAAGAATTTCTACATCGACTAATGTATAATCTACTAATGATATCTACTCTAGACTACTGACATATGCGTCAACAGTGATACACTCCGATTCGTGTTGTGCCTTAGACTAGGTTTCTGGTTGGTAAATTTTGGAGCAATCGCTGTCGATAGTAACTGTTATGGGCGTCTACAGTGGATGCGTTACGTCTGTATATAATACGTCTACATTAGCAGTGTCTGACTGTCAGTTTAGACTTTAGTTTAGTGTCAGTGACAGCGGAGTCCCGGAGAGTAGCAAACAAGACGGACAAATGCGCTCTGCCGTGCGATATTCATGGCACTTTAACCTTAATGAAGGCATCATAGACCTAACTTATTTTTATGCACTGCACACAGAATACAGGTTTTGTATTGTGCGTCTTAGTTTGACTTTAATTACCTTTATTTACGTTTTTTGTATGCTGACATCGATCACATTTGGAAAAGACGGAAGCGCCGTGCGCCATCTTCCGGCAGATCGCTTACCTAAAATCAGCACTTGGCGCCATCTTGCGCATAAATTACTTACTAAATGTTCAATTAATTTGAGCATTTTACGAGTATTTCATCGATGATAGTTTGAATTATTTGGTTGTAGACACAATCAATGTTGTCTTAATGTTCGCACTTAATCTAGATGTGAATAGCAATGTTTCTTATCTCAAGAATAAACTAAAAAGTGCAATCAGCAATGCAGTGGCAGTGTCAATGGTCCACGCGGCGTCTGTCGATCATTATTCAATTTAATATGATCTATGCAAACAACATTCAACAAACATTACAATTTAAAACCATGCGAACATGCTGTACACATAATGTTTTTGAAGGGAATACACAAGAAGTTAAAAACTTGTAGTAATATGTATCCCCGAACACAATATTTGTGCAAGGTCACAACCATAATATAAGAAATTAATCATTAGATATGTAAATATTGTACACATCCTAAATGCTTACACGAATAAGAAAGAAAACAAAACAATATAAACAGAACTAGTTATACAACTCCTAGTTCATTAGTCACATTAATATGATTATTGTAAAATAAATGGATGCATACAAGGAATTAAGCATAGAGTACAGCAGATACATTAGTCATCAGAATCAGTTGCAATGAAAGTTATGACTTATGTATCCATTCCCTTCCTTGGGCTAATCGAACCTTGGTTTACTCACTTGGTGAAGTAATTAATAAAACACAACGATATTTGATATATTTAGCTACATATTGTTGGTAAGCTGAGTGTTTATAGAAACTGAATTTGTTCACCATTCTCCTATAGAGGGCGCCACTATAAAAACGCGTTTGTCCAGTCCTCCAAATAATTCTAATGTGTAAATCAGTACATTTCAGTTTCACTGTTGACGTGGCTAATTTGAAATGCATGTAATAGACCGATATATTGCATTGATCTGCAACCAACGCATGCATCGTCTTACACTGATAATCCACATTTAAAAACTTAGGACACCGTATTTGAAAATGTAAATATTTACACCTCATATAAATCAAAAGTATATAACACACAATGAGGTGTCCGTAGAGCATGTTTTGTCAGTCAAACTACGTATTATATATATATATATATATATATATATATATATATATATATATATATATATATATATATATATATATATATATATATATATTATACATATATACATACATAACGCATACATAACGCATACATACATACATACATACATACATACATACATACATACATACATACATACATACATACATACATACATAGATACATACATACATACATACATACATACATACATACATACATACATACATGCATACATACATACATACATACATACATACATACATACAGACATACATACATACATACAAACACACACACACACATATATATATATATATATATATATATATATATATATATATATATATATATATATATATATATATGTGCGTGTGCGTGTGCGTGTGCGTGTGCGTGTGCGTGTGCGTGTGCGTGTGCGTGTGCGTGTGCGTGTGCGTGTGCGTGTGCGTGTGCGTGTGCGTGTGCGTGTGCGTGTGCGTGTGCGTGTGCGTGTGCGTGTGCGTGTGCGTGTGCGTGTGCGTGTGCGTGTGCGTGTGCGTGTGCGTGTGCGTGTGCGTGTGCGTGTGCGTGTGCGTGTGCGTGTGCGTGTGCGTGTGCGTGTGCGTGTGCGTGTGCGTGTGCGTGTGCGTGTGCGTGTGCGTGTGCGTGTGCGTGTGCGTGTGCGTGTGCGTGTGCGTGTGCGTGTGCGTGTGCGTGTGCGTGTGCGTGTGCGTGTGCGTGTGCGTGTGCGTGTGCGTGTGCGTGTGCGTGTGCGTGTGCGTGTGCGTGTGCGTGTGCGTGTGCGTGTGCGTGTGCGTGTGCGTGTGCGTGTGCGTGTGCGTGTGCGTGTGCGTGTGCGTGTGCGTGTGCGTGTGCGTGTGCGTGTGCGTGTGCGTGTGCGTGTGCGTGTGCGTGTGCGTGTGCGTGTGCGTGTGCGTGTGCGTGTGCGTGTGCGTGTGCGTGTGCGTGCGCGTGCGCGTGCGCGTGCGCGTGCGCGTGCGCGTGCGCGTGCGCGTGCGCGTGCGCGTGCGCGTGCGCGTGCGCGTGCGCGTGCGCGTGCGCGTGCGCGTGCGCGTGCGCGTGCGCGTGCGCGTGCGCGTGCGCGTGCGCAGTATGGAAAACAGCAGTATGGAAAAGTAACCACAAAGTGACTAGTTTAGATGGACGCCTGTCTTCAATATAAATTAAAACATGACACCGGAAGAAGGTTGAGCATGAGAACGTCGGTGTGCGCGTACAGTCCCGTATACAAATAACGATGACGTAATTATGAACGGTTGATATATTGTCCTTTTAACAAATTCTGCAAAAGGAAATGTCCACACTCATATAAACATGTCGTGCGTTAACAGTAATTATATAATATATACTTAATGGTCTATCTTCTTGATTGTTATGATATATTAAGTTCACACGTTAATCACTCAAGCAGTGCGGGACTCTCGTCACGTGACGTACATTGTACCTGCCTAACAACCGTACAACGCCGAAGTGCATGGACGTGTTTTATCGGGTCTTTCACGTGTCGGCTACACTTCCACTGGGATTTCCTATCCTATGAATCAGGCTCACGAGTCACCTGAAGACACACAGCTGACCCTAGACGACATCTTCCTTGTTCGGAAAGACTGCCGCCGACGATGACAAGGCGATCTGCCGAAACAAGTTTTCGTGAACTTCGGACGGAAGAGACGAGACTTCGGATGCGTTCATCAAGTTGACGAAGAGGAGGCTTATGAAGATTGTGACATTAGTGATAATTAGTGGACGTTAGTAATTAAGGTGTAGTTAAGTTAGTTAGTATAAGAATTATTGGAAAATAAAACTGGTAAACTAAAATGCGTCGTATGTTTTTTGTTTCGCACGCCTTGGGGAGATCTATTTACACGTAACGAACCAACTAGCAACAACGCTGTGATTGGGATGCATTCATTCTGCGTCTAATTGTAGCTATTA
>OZ024865.1:27381356-27528856 GCA_964017155.1 Oasisia sp. SBJ-2009
TTTATTAAGCTGGTCTTGCTTCGTTGCTGGTTGAATAATATTCAGTTATATGTGTTCATATACAAGATAATAGCGATTGTGTGCTCTACAATAAACTAAATTAATCTAGTCTATTTTAAATCTCATGAGTGATATATGTAGACCACGGCGTAAACAACATAGTTTATACAGACATGTCTTGCATGATTCCCATTGTTAAATAAATATAATAATAGCCTACTGGTATAACATGCCAGTCAAACTGTGTTTAAGAAGCAGTTTATTATTCACAACATGAAAGATAACATTATGCTCACGAGAGGTTCGTATGCGTATGCAAACCATTCAACCATAACCGAAGTGGGGATAAACGTCGCTAACACTAAGTTCATCGAACTTCTCTTTGAAGTGGATTTGTGGTTTCCTGACTAATCATATATCTAAAATTAGTAGTCTACAATCGCTGGCTTAGGATATTGGATGCGAGTAACTGAACATTTACAAGGGGGGACTTTAAAGAGTGGTATATTTTCATGCTTTGCATCTTCAATTCATAAGACGCAAAACTTTCAAAGAAAATACAATGTAAATCACTCAATGAGATCTAACAAAACGCAGCATATATTCTTTGGCGACGTCTTTCAGACATGTCAGGACTCAACATGATGACACTTTCTCCTGGGTTATTGCGTCGTTGAAAAAAACAATAACAAAGTATTAACATCTAATCTAGTTTGCGTATCCAATGCCAAGTGACCCATTTCTACCCAGACTCCATTTCGGGGGTCCGATTGCAAAATCTCTCTCGCGATTATGATAAGCGCATTTGTCGCAATTACTAACTGATGACCCGATTACAAACACAATTCAGAAGCGGGTCATGTCGTTGCATATCTATGATATCAGCAGCTGTCAGTAGTGAATAAACACGTACCCTGTGGGGAAAAGTTGATGGATCTACAGCCGCCGTCGCCGTTGACGTGGGCCGTTGGTTATGAATATACCTTGTTGTTGTTTAACGGAGCAGAGCAAGCCAAGGGGACCAACCTTTGTGCGTCTCTTGCCGGTTGGCGTGTACTGTGAGAGAGTGTAGACCCGTTACAGTCGTGGACACTCCGTGTTGAGGGGAGGGCGCGTGGGCAAGGTACGTGAGGTTTGCAGAGGAGGGATAATTGGGGGCTTGCTGGTGCAAAGACGGGACGGGTGAATACCTACTTTGTGTGCTGACTACAATCGGTGAACTGTGACAGGACTACCAGAGCACGAGTAAGTTCGTATTTGTTTATTTTAAGGTACATATAGGGTGTTAGTTTGAAGTGTTGTGTGTGTGTGTGTGTGTGTGTGTGTGTGTGTGTGTGTGTGTGTGTGTGTGTGTGTGTGTGTGTATGCATTTGCGAGTACGCAAGCATGTGTATACGTGTTATGGATGTGCATGCGCGCCTGTGTGTGCGCGTGTGTGTATCTGTTCGATTGCGTGTACGTAAGCGTGTGCATAAGCGTATGTGCACACGTGTGTGCATTTGCATAGGTGTATGTATGCGCGCGCGTATGTGCATGTGTGTATGTGTGCGTGCATGTTTCTCTGTCTGCTCACACACACGCACACACACACATACACACACACGCACGCACGCACGCACGCGCGCACGCACGCACGCACGCACGCACGCGCGCACGCACGCACGCACTTTGAATACTTCCTTCAAGCACGCTATACGTGTACTTATCAGCTTGATGTGATAGTACGTCCCAGTGTAAGTAGGTTGGCTCCTGCCTGCACCCAGCTCACGTCTCCTCGAGTCTAAACACAACAAGCTCTCTGTGGAATATCAAACCACAATCCACAGGATATTCCAGGGTTCTTTTCATCCATGCATGCATCTAGGCGTAGCTGAAAATACGTATATATGGGGCCATGCCCAATTTTATCAACGCATCGCTGTATACTTTCATGTACGCTGTAAGCCCCTATCATAGATATACACAATCGAATATCGCAATAAGGACACCAGAATCGTTGCTATCTGTTCGTCTTATCATCGTGAGTTTTGTGCATTTGGGCGGGTCTGGATACTACTTTATCAACATTAGTTTGGAAATGAAAAAGGACGATTTACAAAGTGGTGCACGTAATACCTGGGAATTTGTAAACATTATTCAATAACATTTACTGTGGTAAACTCTCCATATATAGAGAGTCTTTTAGACAGGTTTATGGTTTAATTTAATTTAACTTGTGACACTAAGGACAATTCCTGAAGCATAGTACTTCTTCACATATGTGCCACGGTCCGCTAAGTTGAGAAGTTTCCAACTATTTGTCAATGGTAAATCAAAAGCTTTGAAGCTGATCCCACGGGAAATGGAATGGTTCCAATATACTTAGTGATGTCACACGTAGGCAGTTTGTTGGATGTCTTCCAGAAAGTTGTCCCTTGCTGAAAACAAGTGTCAGATTCTTGAGAATTTGTATCCACATTGCATTCATAAATATTAGCCCACTGGCAAACAACTGCATGTGTAACTGTCAGGTTTCTTGTCGTGTCAAGATCATTCGATGATTTCTGCAGAGTTGACGACTTGGTACATACCCCAGGCCACGAACATTTCTTAGGTAACATTTTTCGGAGAGAATCGATGTTGATTTACCTCCAAATGCATGTGATTTGAAATATGGTCTACTGCCCATTTAGGTGACATTGATCTAATGTGTGTGTGGCGTATCAATATAACAACTGTGGCATGGCACATTGCAAGACATTTTGTACGCATAAAGTTCATTTGTTGACAAGCTAATGCAATTTTTCTCACTCACAAATATTATTCATTTCCCAAACTTTGCAGAATTGATTACATGACCTGACATCAATGGTTTTTAACAAAAAAACATATAATTTCACATTTTGTAATAATTAATGTATTTCATCAGTATATGTCGTTAATAAAGGTAATGTAAAGTATCATATAAACAATGGCAAGTTTTATTGTATGATTTAACTTACTTTGGAGCAAAAATGTGTGGATGAGTAAGTCATATCATACAATAGAACCATTTTTGGAGCCATGAGCCATATTCAATATGGAAAGTTATATTTAATATAATATAAAAGGCGATCAATTTAGTTTAAAGAATATATACTGGTATCACTGAGATATAAATGATAATGTGACATATTCACACTGAACTGCTATTGTTGCGAATGTTCTTCAATGTTACCTACCAACTACATAGTCTCCACACATTCCATCTTTTCCATTTGTTTTTTAATCAACACGCTGTCTTCCAATATCTGTTGTCGGTTTTTTTCTTATAAGTTTCCTCTACTAGCCTCCGTTATCATCAAGTGATACCGACTGTCATCATAATAATATATCGGCACATGCAAGGACCTTGCTGTATACGTCTACATTTGTCTGTGTCAAGCCACGGCCCTCGGCACCAACTGTAATTACCCGGCTGTCTGCAGCGTGCTCCACACAACAATTCCACGATATTTATTGGCCGTTTCACTGCCATAAACTGCAGAAATAGTGCAGCGATAGATCTGTAATTGTGGGGTAAATGTTGTAACTACCTGCGAACCCAGCGACCCCTGGTTTAGTCTCTCGTCGGGCAGGATGTACGAAGGTAATGAAACGTGCGTGAAAGCGGCGTTAATTTGGGTATTTAGGAGTCATATGTGGCTCCTGTGAAACTGTTTGTTGGAGTTGCGCCCCGTAGATTTTGACAACGACTTAATGTCTCTCGTCGTAAATAGTTTTGTAGAGTATTATTATATCCACCAAATATTTCCCTCTGTACTTACAAGCACATATACACACACACTCAGGCACGCACGCACGCACACACGCACGCACGCACGCACGCACACGCACGCACTCATGCCACATACTCACGCACGCCACTCACGTACGTTCATAAGCACGCGCGCACACACACGCATCCACACATACGCATCCACACACACACTCGCCACACTTGCACAAACGCACACACACACGCACGCACGTACGTCGCACGGTATTCAGAGAGAAATAGACATATTATAACTGGTATATTGTGCCTAAATATACATCATAGTAGGCTACATAAATTGTGCTCCTTTATTAAGAACTGTTTAATACATTATAGTAACGGATTATTCAAGGACACTTTTCATCAGTAAGAGTGAGGCAAAATATACAGGATAATATCAACTGAATTACTTCAAACAGATACTGAAAAAATTAACTGCGAATACTTATCTACGCCACTCAACATCGAGTAAAGTAAGTGTCAACGTTCGAGAATTTAGTGTGAACTATGTGCCGTATGGAGAAGTTGTGTTTCACTTGATTGGCATAACAGGAACATTTCTGGTGGTAAGTCACTTTTGCAGTGGGATCTATTATTCACTGTGTGTATGTTATCTCTTTGTGGCCGTGTTCTTTCACTTTCTTTGCCAGAGAGTGGAGTAAAATCGGTGACACGTTGCACGGCAAGTGAGGCACACCGCTACCACTACTTGTGAAACGTCTCACTTTTCAAGTGCCATTGGTTGGGCCGACATAATTGTCTCGCGACACGCTTAGACAACTTTTGCCGTAACACAAGAACATTCCATTTAGATGATACGTGGCCATGGTTTTATTAGCACGAAGCCACGGTATATTTTAAATAATTTTTCAAACTTGTACATCATTGACCGTAATATGGCGCTGACATATTACGATCAAGCTGCATTTGGTTTGAGTAGCTTTTATCTACTCAATGTAAATATTTTTGATTTTGTTCCAGTTTACTTCACCAATTAAACTGGAACAAATATATGATGTCATGTGGTGGGCGTTATATAAATCAACAAATAATTTGGTTGATCTATGGCTCCATGATAATTAAATCATGGTCACATATCCTCTAAATGGTATCTTTTTATGTTTGGGCAAAGGTTGGTCAAGCGTTTCAGCCCCCCTTTAACCTGAGTATTTTAGTGGAATGAGACAGCTATTCTGAACTCAATATCTTTCAAGGTGGCCTTCGCCAATTAGCATAACTCGTCTTATTCGGGATTATATATTCCGGAACAACTCTCTGTGAAAGTGGCTGTAGAGTGTTGATGGCTCCACGGCCACTTGACCCCTGTAAACCCTAATTAGTGACCAGATTACAGGGTTTGCGGTAGGAAGTAGACGGCGTTTAATTGGGCCTGTTTGCCCCAGGCGATTCAGCTGACGAGCAGAATATATTCAGGGTTCTGTTTGTTTCCGAGCGAGTCTGACTGAATTGTGGTCGCTGGCACAGTTGAGTGCCCGCCGTGTGAATGTGGCGTGGGTTTGTTCATGCGGTACTGCGAGTTGAATAGGGTCCGGGTTTATTCGTGCCGGTAGATGTCATCAGTACATTCTGGGGTGATTAATGTGTGTGACTGACAGGTGCATGGACCGTGGGCTAGCAGACTGGTGACACGGGCGGGCGGACGGACGGACGGACGGGCGGGCGGACGGATGCACGCACGCACCCACGCACGCGTTCACAACATATACATAATCGAATGCACGCACGCACGTATGTGCACGTATAATACATATTCACACTCTCACACATACACCTCTCTGTCTGTCTGTCTGTCTGTCTGTCTGTCTGTCTGTCTGTCTGTCTCTCTCACACACACACGCACGCACGCACACACACACACACACACACACACACACACACACTCACTCACACTCACACTCACACTCACACTCACACTCACACTCACACTCACACTCACACTCACACTCACACTCACACTCACACTCACACTCACTCACACTCACACTCACACTCACACTCACACTCACA
Source organism: Oasisia sp. SBJ-2009 (assembly GCA_964017155.1). Taxonomy (NCBI): domain Eukaryota; kingdom Metazoa; phylum Annelida; class Polychaeta; order Sabellida; family Siboglinidae; genus Oasisia; species Oasisia sp. SBJ-2009. The sequence goes on from OZ024865.1 coordinate 27,387,160, forward strand.
CTCACACTCACACTCACACTCACACTCACACTCACACTCACACTCACACTCACACTCACACTCACACTCACACTCACACTCACACTCACACTCACACTCACACTCACACTCACACTCACACTCACACTCACACTCACACTCACACTCACACTCACACTCACACTCACACTCACACTCACACTCACACTCACACTCACACTCACACTCACACTCACACTCACACTCACACTCACACTCACACTCACACTCACACTCACACAGGCATACTCGCCCCCCCCCCCCAACACACACACACACACTCACAAATACACACGCGCGCACGCACGCATGCACGCACACACACACACACACACACACACACTCACACAGGCATACACGCCCCCCCCCCACACATACACACACACACTCACAAATACACACGCGCGCGCGCACGCACGCACGCACGCACGCACACACACACACACACCACTCAGTCACACCCAAACGCAAATACAGACAGACGGACATGCAGACATACAGACGGGGGGCGGACAAGGGGTGGACGGGCATACAGTATTCAAAGACGCTACGAACAGTGGCTATTCGTATGGAAAGTAAATCTGTTTAATGGCGCATAACGCGGAGTTTGTTATCAAAAGATGACACGTGATTACACATGCAGCTGTCGTGTCCCGGCCGTGTCCTGTTACTGTCCACACTGAATGGCTGTCGAGATCAGTCAGATACGTCAATGAAGGTCTTTTAACCCCGTCTTCCATAGTCCAAATAATTGTCGTCACTTTCACTGGAATACTCGCAGGCACAGCGTGAACTATCGTGACTTGTTCTGCCACCTTCTCTATCAAATCGACCTTTCTTTTCAAACTCAGTATATGTTTAACCCTCTTTTTAAAAAGATAGCTTGCGCGTTCCGCTCCACTGAAGCACAAGCCAGCAGGTTCCATATCCAGAAATGTGCTCCTAGCTAAAAACAAGTGTCAGATTCAGGAGAGGCTGTGTCCACATATCTTCGTCTACTTTTCCTCCTCCAGCCAATCCCCCCCTTCTCTCCATCATCGTTAGTCACATCAGTCGACCCGCTTTCTTGAATATCTCACCCCCATTCCCACTACTTCACAACTCGGCCAACTCTGTATTACGTCACCATGAAATCCTCTTATTTCACATGCAGAGTTCACCCTGTCTTAAAACGCGTTTATTCAGTGTGCCCCCATTTCGGGAAAATGCCACAGGATGTGCGAGGCCATAAAACATCGCCATGCGTGACAACGCGTGTCCATGGCCAGAAGGGAAAACACGGTTGTGATGGTCCTGTTTTACCAGGAGCACGTCCCTTCTGTGGTGTCTTGTCTTGTCAGAAGTCCCGTTCTACTCGCTGTGAATTCGGACTTGTGGTTTCTCCGATACATTGTCGGTCTTAACCGGTTTGTTCCCACGTTTGTCCTACCAGCGTCTCTTTGAAATCAACACTCATATCTACAGGTTCAACTGCATATGAAACATATCGGTGTGTATTAATATAAAAGTTATTTGACCACATCCTGAAAACGCCACCAGCCGTGGTTAAGGACACCGTGTTATCCGTGTGTGGCCATGGACGGAGTGACCGACGGACATGACAACTGATCTGATAATTCGAGTAAATGTGTATGACACTGCAGAATGCAGATGACACGTTGCTTATTACTACAGCATGGTCTACGTATTTCCATCGAACCGTAGCTCAATAATACCATTTCAAAAGCGCAGCTCTTCGCTCGCATTTCCGTGGCATTTCGGCACGATCGATTCTCAGTAAAACTGCCTTTCCCACAATTAAGACCCCACAAATGATTAACTGGTTATACCCCGCCCTCCGCCAGCAAATGACACCCTCGACGACAGTGCCCCTTTTTGCCTTCGGGGTTCTTTCAGCGAGACCTTTCACTTGCACGCTTCGGTGAATCGCACCAGGTCGGGCTGCCTGATTAATCAGCTCTTGTATTGCTGGCGAAAGGCCACGCGCGGCTCCTGTCACCTCATTGGCCCAGCACATTACAAATGCACGGTCCGGGGCCGACGCTCGCTGTCATGGTCGCTGCGTTCCGTTGGAACAATTTACTTGATGTCTGTCGCAAGAGCAGGCTGCTTGGATATCGGGCCACATTGTGTATTCAGTGACAATATCGCGGCCGACGCGTTTGACACCCGTGAAGTGCGGATGTTTAATGAGTACTGCGATGATCCGGTAATCTGGAGATGATCGGTGGCGTGTTTGTTCTGGATTAGTTCTTGTGAGTCTGGCGAGAAATCGATGCGAGGACAGGTAGACAGACTGACAGCTGCCGCACAGCGCAGGTGAGGCTTTTAATAGTAATACTATCTGACGTAGGCGGTGTTTTTATTATTTCGAATGGCGCATTTGAAAAGAAGATAGGCTCCATCGACTACATACTGCATGACGTGTGTATTAATTGTTGTATGAATTATATATTACAATAAGTATGACGATATCGCTACTGTCATCGCGATTTACGATGTTACAATGTTATGTTTATTGTCATTATCTGTCTGTCTCGATGCAGATCGCTGTCTGTGTGGCGCTCTCTCCATCTCATTCCATGTGTATTCTCCCATGTTATATCTGTCAATTCCTTAGCCCACTTCCCCTCTTTCTCACATGTCTGCTTTTTCTTGTTTTCTTCTTCTTCTCTCTCCCTTTCTCGCTCTATCTCCCTCTTTTTTTCTCATTCTCATTTCACTCCTACTGCCCATTCTCACACTGGCCTTCACCATTCCCTTCCTCCATAGCTCGCACCCTCCATCCATCCCCCTTCCCTGCCTCCTCCTTCTCCTCCCCTTTCTCCATTTGTCTTTCACCCCCTCCCTATCTCTCTCGCTCTTCCTGCCTCTCTCCCTCCATCCCTCCCTATCTCCCTCATGCCCCTTCCCTTCCTCTCCCTCCCCATTTTTCTCTCGCTCCCTTCCTCCCTGCCTCCCAACTTCACTCTCCGCCTCCCTAATCCCTACCTCCCTGTCCCTCCTCTCTCTCCCCCTCTCTCTCCCCACTCTCTCTCTCCCCCACCCAATCTCCCTCACCCCCTCTCTCTCCCCATCTCTCTCCCCACTCTCTCTCCCCCACCCTATATCCCTCACCCCTCTCTCTCTCCCCTCTCTCCCACCCTATCTCCCTCACCCCTCTCTCTCTCCCCTCCCCCCTCTCTCTCTCCCACCCTCTCTCTCCCCACCCTCTCTCTCCCCCACCATCTCTCTCTCTCTCTCTCTCTCTCTCTCTCTCTCTCTCTCTCTCTCTCTCTCTCTCTCTCTCTCTCTCTCTCTCTCTCACTGCAAGATGTAATAAGTAATTCCAGATTAGACTAATCACCAGCTTACCTCACCAAATGGGACACTTACACCCAGCTGCAGCTAATCCAAACAAACAAATCCCATTCAGGAAGGACAGAACAGAAACATATCCAGACTGTTGGACAGTAATTAACAACAGATTCCAGTTAATTAATCACTTGTTTGGCTGTACCTTTAACAAGGTGTGAAGGCAACACCCTGCTTGATATATGGAGCAAATGGTATCACCGGCTCAGATATGAGTCATAATGCAAGCCCTGGGTGGGACTGTGAGACATTGTACTCTACAGTTAGTGAATCATGTTTCGACTAAATGTCACATTACTGTGGATACTTTTTGAGCTTATTCAATTGACGTCATGCTGAAAATACAAATGAGTGACTGGTATAGTGACAATGGCTACATACAGTGTATATACATGTACTAACAATTATAGGAACCTAGTTTGGAAAAGTTTTAATTTCTATTTACTAAATAAAAGTAAGACAGCATTCCCTTTGTTACATGCATTTCACACTAAATGAAAATTTTCTTTGAAAGTGATTTTAAAGGTCAGTTGTACACAGTTGTAAATGATGGTCACCTTTACCCTTTCTATTAGTTCATATAGAAGTGATAATGTCAAATAGATCTGTGATATTCGTGTAACAGATTCACAATTTAAACTGGTGAAGTTTACAGTAATGGAGGTGCATCTGCTATGTAATGCATGCGATAAGGTCAAACCTACTTAGATATGTCAAGACATAAACACTCCGTGGAGAGGGATTGCTGGAATGCTAATAATTCAACCTGTATATTTGACAGTCAGAACAAGATGCCACTCGATAATGGAAGTTCTGTGACAAACCTCATCTCCTTGACACGATGACCATGAAATGCCCACATCAACAGTTTAGAGTTCTTACTTAACTTGATACAAGCATGTTGCATATTTTTATCTATAATAAACATGTTCAGTAGGTATACTTTGGTGATGTTTACAAGCAGTCCTTTAAAGTATTGTCATTTTATACAAGTGTGAAATTTAGGACAGTTCAGAAGTGCTACTTGCATTGTAGTGTGTGTTCTTTATTATGAAAAACATTAAAATAATTATTGTTTAATTGACCAATATTTTATTTGGTAACCTTTTTTCATTTATATGTTTGAAAGTACAGTAATTGTCATTTTTAACCAACTTTTCCCATCCCATACCAAAATTGTAAAAATTGTTACACAATTTTTACCTAGACAGTTAGCACTTAAAATATGCCATATGCACATTTATTATTATAAAGATTCAATAACTTAGATGCTGTGGGATATTCTATAAAATACCAGTAAAGAAGTTTACTGTTTATTTAAGTAGAAACGTCAGTAAACTACAATACAGTTACTGTGTTTCTAAAGTCTCGGTTAAATCTGTGCATCACCAAATCTTTAAAATTAATGTGATAAATGTTATCAAGAGATTTAAGAGTAGATTGTAATTAGTCACAATTCTTTTATCAAGTTTAATTTTCTGGAATGATCAAAGATGACAAAATTAGATCTAAGTCTTTACTGTAAGTCTGCAATGGAAGTCTCAGGGAGGATAACTGAAGGGGATTAATCATCCAACAATGTGCCAGTATCAAAACCAGCAGGTACCCTGACATCCCTGTTGCAAGATCACATGCCTTAGCCCAGAATTTACCTGTTAATTAAGTTAAAGATCACGTGTCCAGGTGTGGCCGTCACATCAAACAACATCAAAGACCTTTCACATCAGATAAATTAATACCACATTAATCATTGATTTGATAGATACGACCATTCAGGGTTAATTGAGATTAATCTGCCAGGTGGGAAAATATATACAACCGGGCACTCCTGTGATTATACAGGTACATGTGTTATTTGTTTACTTTGATTAAATTGTGTATTTAGAATAAAGTAGGTTTGGTGTGTCAGTCACAGGGTTTCATTTGTAATGCTAAGTTATTGTATAGAGCCATTTTGCAGAGTGTTCTGATTTAAGACAAGTAATCTGGACTTGTCTTGCTCTCTGTAAAGGTTTATTGGCACCAATGAAAATGTTGAGAAACTTAAACTTGTGTGGTTCGTAAGTATGTTGAAATCTGTTTAAAATCTTGACTCACGATCTTCGTAGAAAATGACACTTGGCTATTTTTAGACTGTTTACGAAACAGTTTAGCTTGGATTGTTTAACTTTGGTAGAGTGTGTGAAACTGAACGCAGTTCATCTGAAAATAACAAAAGACATTTCGGTTGCGGGCTGACCCCAGTGGGCTGTGTGAGCTGACAATCTGACCCCAGGGGTATAAATTATTAGTGGTGAAAATATTATGGTGTGGTTGCCATCCTCGGTTAATTACAAATGCAGGCCTTTAGGGGTCAGAACAGTGCGCTGAGGTATGTGCTGCTTTCAGAACATGCATGCAGGTACACGTGCCCACAAATACATGTGTGTATTTGAAGTGTGTACGTGAATACTCGTGTATGTGTATATGTATATGCATGACTGCAGATGTAAACATACACTAACATGTATGTAAAACACATCATGACATGCATGCCAAACACATACATAAACACTCATATACAATACAAACACACGCACACGCGCATGCACACACGCACACATGCACGCACGCACGCACGCACGCACGCACACGCACACACACACACACGGTATATAAACTTGGATATACATTTCAGAGAATTTGATCACTAAAGATGATGAGTTACTTGGTATAGGAATTTTTTGCAAATCAGCAAAAAGATTGATACCTTTCCACTCTTTAGATTTGATTTTGGTAATGTTTGTTTTAATATAATTAACTTACAAAGTGAATAGTAATTGGTAAAATTGTATTGAAGTTCCTACATAAAACACCACTTATCACAACAAACATGTTAATGAGCACTACACTACATGAATAAAAATTTAGTTTTCTTTTCACTGAAACTGACAACTTATTCTAAAAAAACATTTAGTGAGGACAATACTAATCTGAAGAACTTCCTTTCATTTAAACTTCAACTGTCATAACTCCCTTTTAAAAGACACTCAAACACGACTGTTGGAACACCAATTTGAAATGTTTTCACGACAGCTGGCCTGCTTCGACTGGGTAAATTAGCGAGTGTTGGTGTGACCACATGAATAAGATAAAAAGGAGAAGTAACTATGAAGACACGTGTGTCACAGAAACACCTGTGTAGGACAGGTGTAAACACCCATCTGTCTAGTTGGCACTGTGCCAGCCAGGTGTGCTGAAGCTTTGTCTTCATTTCGTCCGTTTTTCCCCAGAGATCAGGCATGGTTGCAAAGCTTCGTGTTATAACGCCCCACTCAGCCACAAAGTGTCTGGCTGGAATAAAATAATTCAACATGCTTACTGTGATGTACTTTAAGTAAAATTACTCTGGAATATGATGCCGCTTTAAAAACAAAATGTCGGGCTCACGATAATGATTACCTGAAGACAAAATTACTAGTTATATTGTTATTACCCCGTAATAAATAAAGCCACTTAAAATATAGGTATATTGTAGTATGGTGTTATTAATAAATAAAATAAATTTTGACTTTACTTTTAAATATACTGTATTTATAGCATGATATTAGTTTTATAAAAAAATACTACATTTTAGTATGATGTTTACATTGTAGTATGATGTTACATATAAAACATTTATTATTGCAGAATATACGTAATTTTAAGCATCCCTAACATGTTCGTAATTTAAAATTATTGTTATGGTATCATGTTTGAAACAAAACGTCTAGTTGTAAACTGATGTTTAACACAAAAATACAAATAAATAGGCAGTTCTGAAACAAAATTTCTGTGTCAACACAGATAAATATCTTCAACTTCTTAAATTTTTAGCAAAAAAACTAATTTTATTATGTGCTCCATTATACCCTGGTTAGCTAATTTGGTAGCAGTATCAGTGACAGAACTTTGCAAACACTTCCCCGCGATAACATCGTCTGAGCCCAGCCACCTGAAAGATAAGGCTAAAAATGCAAAAACAAACTTGTAGAGTATAATGATGTCAGGAACAGGTTCATGTGACTGGTAATGACTCAATGGGAAACGTGTTCACATCTGGCCAATCGACCTGCAGTTCACATATCCAGGTGTGTTACACAGCTGTTTGGTGTGTATCTATGCTGGTGGCCCATTGTATCTGGTGGATTCTACAAAGACTGACTTCCCTAACCGACACAATAGGGCTGATTAATTTTATATTAGTCGTTTCAGTAATCGCTGGATCCATATGGTGGCTGCTTCACAGTGACTTTGGCTGGGGCTGGGCTATAATTAACATGTACCCCTAGATGTTTACGTGTGTGTAAACTGTAGATGTCATCTCACTCCACACGTACACTGAGCTGGGTCAAGGGTGTTTCGCATACGATGACAGATACTAGTGGCTGATGACAGATACTAGTGGTGACTTTTCTGGCAAAACACCCATGGGATAAAATTGCATCTTGGTTGAAATGAAAATAGGACCCCATTAGTCGCAACTTTTCTATTCAATTCATTCACAAACTGAAACGAATAACTGCTGCACTTACTTAAAATATCTTATGTATGTGAGAAGCTAATCACCATGTACCAACTACTTGATAGATCTAAGATTAATCATTACAGTACATATAAATATATAATATTGAACATAATATAGATTAATAAAAAAGTGCATAAACAAATATATAACAATATATTTACTAAATATATAACAATATATTTACTAAATATATAACAATATATTTACTAAATATATAACAATTGGCTGTTTATCATAAATACCTCTGATTTACTATTTCTAATCAGCAAACTTGTTTTTTAATGTTTGACATAAATCTGAACACAATGATTCTTTTGGTAACCCAGTGAGCTGCTAAGTGCAGAAAGGTTAGATACAATAGTTGAGGAAAATATTGTTACAGATTCTTTCAGATGTACTCATCAAACATGCCATTGATGCATGCACAACAGAGCTGATGAATTTTGAATTAGTTTTATGATTAACTGTCCATTTAGCATGTAATATGGTCATTACATTGATTAGAAAAATACGTGATTGATCATGGGTGAATACTAATTATTCAGCAAACCATGTGTTTCATATTCAGTGTTTGCTCAATCAAATATAATTGTGTGATTGTTTCTATTAGATTTTTGCTGAGTCTTCTGAAAGAGAGGCAATGGTCCCTACTGCATTGGGACCAGTTCACTAAGACACATTGTTAAATTTAGTCTTTTGAAAATGCAATAAAATCCAATGCCATATTACCGAAGACACTATTACATTTTTTATTACACCGTACCAGTGGCAATGTCCCACTGATGTGTCATTGTATTGACAGTTTTCAGGTATTCAAGATCACTCTTAATGATCAACATTTATTTTAAAGTACAAAGTCAGGTTTAAGAGGTCTTAACTACATTAGTGAAATGGTTCTCTTGTGTCTGTGTTCTGGGGTCTAACTCATTGTGGACTCATTGTAGATTATCAGAGTGGTATGGTACTCTGTCATGATCTTACTCCTTTTGTTGTGCGAAGCAGGCAGTGTGTGTCTTACCTGTGGATTCGGTGTACCTTAGGATGATTGTGATTGTAGGATCCACTTGGTTTTACAATTATCAGACCATCATCTTCAGATTGTAAAGTCATGTTTTCTGATTCAGTATTTATTTAAGAACATCACAGTCATAACTTATTGCCTGTGTGAACCAGAATTGTTTATGGGAATTTTTAAGAGTTTGCTGATATAGCTTGTGTTACTGTTTCCAAGAGACTCTTCCATGATTCCGTAATTCTAAGCGGGAATGGGAATGCACGTTTTCTTGGATTTAATTTTGCTCATCAGATGCGTACTTTGGGAGAGTGTCCTATTTATTGATTTTCTATATGACAGCAGTGACTCATCACATTGACTCACTGCAAGTGTATAATAGATGGTGAATTATCTTCTAAAGTCGCCTGTAGGTAGCTGAATGTTTTAAATAATTTATCCCTTTGTGTTCTTTATTTATATGTAACACTACAAAAAATATTTGCATCATTGTGTGTCATCGTGCCAGTAATTGCAGCTGTATGTCGACCTCAGTGCAGATGTCTGCTGGGTGACGCACCAGGCACAAGTCCACCATTATACACGAGGCCGTAAATCAGCAGCGAAATGAATGTTTTAAATCAGACGAGAATGGGTGAATTCTGACCGAATGTCCCTGCCACACCTCCACGGGCCATGAATCCTGGCAGCTGTCACCAGCATTAGTACTGGAGCATTCAGGGCTGTGTCTGCGTGGTCATTTGGTGTGGGTGGGTGGACGCCACGCTTAGTGTCCGACTCAGAAATACCTGGTTCTGTCCGATTAGACGCGGTCCTTTTGTCTCCACTTTGTTAATGGGCGAATATCTCTGCTTGATTGATTGTTTCGCTGGGACAAAAGTTTGTGGATAATGGGTGGTTTAATTTGTTGATGTGGGCTCCTGGTATACATGCTGTACTGGGTTGAAAATCAAATGAATACTTTCTCACGGAAGTGAACTGCAGCAGCACTAAATACTTGTACAAGTGGTTTATGGTTCCGTAGTGTGTAATATACATGTGTAGCCATACCATGTCGGCCGGCATACATTGATTCTGATCAGGATAATTTGGCTTTCACTGTTGCAATTGGTGTTTCTAGCAATAACTGTGGTCTATAGGTAGTTATTAACACTCAAAACCACATCAATCAACATATTAACACATAAGACGAGATTGCAATATATAGTGTAATATGTTATTGTAAATATCATCTTGATCTAAAGCATGTTGATACCTTTCTGTCAACCTTATTTGTCAATCTTGTACAATGGCATTTCTAAGATGGCTTGATATTAAATGTGACACCAACTCATTACATTCGTCACCATGGCAACTGAAGAATGCAGTGTTTGGTCACGTACAAAATTACCCCCAATTTCTGCAGCAATCTGACCTTACCAAATATGCATTACATAGTACTCTAACCTTTACAGATGCTATTATGAAAAACGGCTTTATTCATTTTAATGGAAAATATCCTGAATGCTTGCATGTGTAATTGCTAAAATTACTCCAGCGTGTTTATGATATGACAGTCTGTTGCTACGCGAAGCATGAACTGTTTTGTTGTATTGATTGCACTAATACAGTTTCGTCTATAAATATATGACTTGTGTGACATGAAAGTATATTGATTATTGTGTCAAGTTGCATGATAATGTGCTGGTATCTGTGTAAATGTTTCTTTAATTTTCATTCTTGTTGCACCAGTTGTATATTTGTGCATATGTAATGAAAATTGATATAAATTGTTTCAAAAATGGTTATTGTAATAGTACAATTTTACATAATCTGTTCAATGTATTAATGATGTACAGGGATGTTAATTGTTATTTTTATTTATTAATGAAGCTATAAAAATACTGTCAAGCAACATGCAGAAATAAACGTTAATAACATGCAGAAATAAACGTTAATAATATGCAGAAATAAACATTAATAACATGCAGAAATAACATAAATAACATGCAGAAATAAACATTAATAACATGCAGAAATAAACATTAATAACATGCAGAAATAAACATTAATAACATGCAGAAATAAACATTAATAACGTGCAGAAATAAACATTAATAACGTGCAGAAATAAACATTAGTAACATGCAGAAATAAACATTAATAACATGCAGAAATAAACATTAATAACATGCAGAAATAAACATTAATAACATGCAGAAATAAACATTAATAACATGCAGAAATAAACACTAATAACATGCAGAAATAAACATTAATAACATGCAGAAATAAACATTAACAAGCACCTATGATGCATAACTTGGAGTCAGACTCAGCACATTTCGTCTGCCACATCTTCATTATTCTTCGTATCTGAACATACAGAAATAAACATTAATAACATGCAGAAATAAACATTAATAACATGCAGAAATAAACATTAGTAACATGCAGAAATAAACATTAATAACATGCAGAAATAAACATTAATAACATGCAGAAATAAACATTAATAACATGCAGAAATAAACATTAATAACATGCAGAAATAAACATTAATAACATGCAGAAATAAACATTAATAAGCACCTATGATGCATAACTTGGAGTCAGACTCAGCACATTTCGTCTGCCACATCTTCATTATTCTTCATATCTGAACAGACAGATTAACTTGTAAACAGCAGCTGTCCAACGCAAGAACAATCTTGCACAATAAACGCACAAATCTATATTACATTGTGGCAATCACATGTTTATGGCATGATTTAAAATATCCCCGGTACCTTTTATTGGGTAGTTCTAGCGACAACTGCACATTGTCACGCAGACTGTCTGGCTGGCATTAAATATTGTAATTAATATGCTGGGGCCTTGTCTCGTGCCAGAGCTGCAGGTAACAATGCAGTAATGGGACGCCCTGTGGCTCTGTTTCAAGCAGTACTCAGGACAGTGCTCAGACTGACACACAATGAACCATTAGTGAAAGCCTCGGGTGAAGGTGCTCATTTTAGCTCATTTTATGCATGTCTGTGGTACTGTTGATACACGGGCCGGATCGGTGTGGGTGGGTTTCTGTCATGGAAATAGTTTGTCTGGCACAGGAAAATAACGTCTGAATCTTGTCAATTTTGTTATGTACATAAGTGCGTGCATGCATCCATGCGTGTATTTATGTGCATCTATGTGTGTGCAACACAGCTGTCGAGGACTAAGAGTCACTACATCACTAGTTGATTATTGATGATCCAATCATAGTTATATTTAGGTTGAACATGAAAGTTTAATCTTGCTTCAGACACTGACAAAAACACAACTTAGGCAGTTTCATTGTGGCTGTGTGTGAATCTCTGCTGACAGCAACGACTCAGTTGTCCAAGATTTGACATTTAATGTTACTACAGTTTTACACAAATAAAGCACTTTCATATATTCATTACCAAAGTACAACGTTTGTTCTGTTCTACAACAATCAACATTAAGATTTATAAAATTAATAATGGGCACTAAAATGTGATAAAATTAAATGTATAAAAAAACTGCTAAAACTTCGTTAAACACACATGTACAAAGCAAACCTAAACTAAAACATGTATTAAATTGAACTGTGAAAGCATAGATACAGTGTGTCATCATTGACAGTTACATTGAAAATAAATAAATGGAATGCTAATGAATAAATACATAAATCAGCGTGTTTAGTGAGCCACTAAAGTATAAGAATTAACTGAGTGCATGGCTTGAATCTAACCCGTTCAGGTGAGAATGAGTGTATGACCAACAGCTATAGAACTGGCTGGATGATAAATGACCGCCCTATGACCATTTTGCCTTGGCGGGTTTGCCAGCCTATAAATCACCCCTTGGGCCACAGACAGGGTAGAAATCACTTCACCCCAAAGGGTGGTGCTGACAGTCGGGAGTGTTTTATTCCAGGGCATTTCAGGTAGCGCCAGTCTTATAAATATCTATTGGACAAAAAGAAGGGTACAATTGAAATTAACCCTCTACCTGTCAAGTTTCTTCACTGACTCAGCCATAAATGTTGGCGGCCTGATCCTTGTTAACATCTAGCAAAATTGGGGTGGTTTAAACATACTTACATATAATTGCCCCTCCCTTGTTGATGAGCAGTTGACATGCTTATTAACCCAACTGGGGTTTTTGACAGGTCTATTTACCCCCTGTTGGTAGATCACGGTTCAGGGTTAAACTGCCATTTCACAACAAGGAGCCCTTTATTAGATATCTGGAAAAGCTGATAACATCTGTGACAGCCCATAGAAGGGCTTACAACCTATAGAACAGCTTAGACCCATTTACGTTATCAAACACACATGGTAAGCAGCCCGCAGTAATATGGATGGATTACAATAAATTCATTTTACTTAATGTACCGTGTGTGAATTTGCTGGCAATATGGTCAACAGATGAAGCTCAAACCTAAATGTAATTGGAGATATTCTCCAAATCCCCCAGTTTATGCCATTATGCCTGGTATCAGCAGGAGGGGGGATTATGGCACTATTGAACTAGTGCACTCGGGCGTGACCACCAACTAGTCTGGGGATCACTGAAGTGTGAAGTACTCAGGGCAGTCTAGTAAAAGGGGTACTTTGTCACACCAGGGGGAGTGGTCACACTGCTAGGCTGACCAACAGATATTGTCCGATGTGGTCATTGTTTCTTGCTAGTGGACTGGACATTGAGTGGTTAGTAAGAAACAAGAATTGTCTATGAAACTTAGTTCATTACTTTGAATAATTTCAGACACATTTTACCAAAAAGTGAAACCAGTTTGTATCCTCTATTGTTAGTGTCTTGTTTTCACACATTGGTTATTTGGTTTTTGTAAAATCGTCACACAAATTTATGAATTATTTTGTCTAAATCAGGTCACAATGTGAATGCAGAATCCAGCACTATGTAGCATCATAAAATTAATTATTGATATTTTTGCTTTTGTATCTAATCTATTAACTAAAGTCAGTCATTTTGATGATCTTAGCAAAAGCATGCAACCTCTTAAAACATTGCTAAGGCACGTTACTTGAATTAGGCACACTCTAAGCATGTGTGTGTACACTTGGGAAAATTATTCATGATTAACCGAATAAGTTAAGGAGTGACATGTAATGGTTTAATAAGATATTTTGGTGGTGAGAAAAACAGAAATTGCCAAAAATATTAAAAGGTGTGACGCAGTTATATACACACTGGAATGATGTTTAGCCAAGTCTCGTTTTTACCCATGCTTTTTAGCGGTGAGTTCAGTTTCAACCGTAAAAAGGTACTCTCTACAAGTGGGTATGTCGAAGCGCATGGAATAAAAAAGAATTTAAGTTTTTAAGTTTGATGACTCTACGAATCTTGACCATACACCAGACTTACTGGGGTAATTGCCCCGCACCTACCTACCCTGTCTACATCAGATCTGTATTTGGTTCAGCAATCAGCAAGGTCACACATAGGTTGATTCAATCGATATTTTTCAGGGCCTGATAACTGTTCGAAAGTTTGCCCTATTACAGCTAACTATAAACATAACTGCACTCTTGCAAAGTCACAGACCCATATCTTTCCGTGTACTACAACGTCTGATAAGATTGTCAGTGTTTGCAATCTCTTACGACAACATGTCACAAAAGATGGCAGGCAAAAACTGATGTCACCCGTCTGGATGAAATCACACGTATTATGCAGCACTCAAAGACTTTCTGTAACTTTTTGTTGGGGAAATTATATGCTGTGACACATTCCCCAGGGCAGGGAAAGATTCTGGTGAGATTCCTTAGGTTGTCAGTGAGACATGACGTAGATGGACTGAGATGGGGTGGGCAGGGGGGTATAATTACTTGCTGTCATTCACTGTCTGTCTCTAGTCCATCTTGTCCCAGGGTAACTTGCCCTTAATAGATATGTCAGTGGGAGGGCAGGGTGAGGCCGTCTCCTGTCAGGGGTGGGATGGGAGGGGACGTGTGTCAGAAATGTATTTATTTGGAATTGTGACATCTCACATGGAGTGAGGAAAGTTGGAAAATTGTGTTATTTAATTTTGCTTTACAAATTATCAATATGGTGGGAAGTGTGGTGTTATTTAATTTTGTGAATTTCTATCTGATCGGGAGTGTGGAGTAATTTTCACTAACTTAGAAGTGTCAGTTGTATCAAGCTGTCTTTTGTAGTGTGCAGTGGTTTATGTTGTTAACTAACAGCTACTAACATTGCACAGTGGAGCAGATTTTAGAAAAAGTTGGTACTTGGTATATTGTTTCTTAAATACAGCTGTATATACCCCACTGCTTTTAACAGCAAAAATATACAGAAGTAAATTCTTATATAGAGCAGTATCCAGTCTTTAGGACAGTACTGTTCACTCCCTGCACCTGTTCACTTGAACACCATCTTGACATCTCAGGGAAGAATTCAGCCGTGCTGCAATTAATGTGCAAAGACTATTCGCCCACAACTGTCTATAGCCAGGTAGTCACACAACTGACTGAACTGGACCAATGTAATGGTTCGACAAAGTAGCACATAATTCAATCCCGGGTTCTCTTGATTAAGGGTCTGATATTCTACCCACGGTGCCACTGCACTCTAACTTTAAATATCTGTCAACAACAAGTACAGGGCTGGCTGGAAAGGGGATATTAAAATTACTCCTTTTAATTTGATTTTCCTTATGAGTTGTAACAAGTATCTTCTATGCTATTGTATTCCCGAATTTGAATGTATTGTATTGTTCTATTTTGACATGACGGTGAATGTTTTGTCCTTGTTTGTTACAGATTGAGCTCTGCAGTATAATCCTGAACATCAGACAAGCCAAGTGGACTACAAATGTTAGATTCCCGCAAACTGCAACAATCTAACAACTACACATCTAGTCCATAGGATGAGGCTATGCAGTAATGTTGTCTTCAAAAGAGAAACATGCTGAGTCGAAGTTGACCAGGTTCTTCAGAAATTAAATTCACTGCTCTGTTCTGCACCAACGATTTCGAACATGTTTCGAGAAGTTATCGTGATTGCTTGCGCCATCTGCTGGCAAATGTCGGCAACTGGTGCTGATACGTTGTCATATAGCATTACCGAAAATCAGCCCTCACAAACGGTGATCGCAAACATTATTCGTGATACGAAGCTGGATGTGAAATATGCCACAGATGTCATACGGACGCTGAGGTTCACATTCTCAGAAGTTCCTGAATCTGCGAAAGATTTATTTAGCATCGATATCACAACTGGCATATTACGGACTGCTATAAAAATTGATCGCGATGTCATCTGTGACTCAAAGGCATCCTGCACGAAGCAACTGGCGATTCAGGTTCAGCCAAATAAGTATTTTGAAATCATCAAAGTCAGTGTTACGATAGATGATTTAAATGATAACGCACCGCAGTTTGCCAAAGCCAAAGTTTCCCTGTCACTGACTGAGGCTTCAGTGTCTGGGACTTTACTCTCTCTACCAACAGCAAACGATCCAGATTCACCAATATTTGGTGTCAAGGAATACAAGTTACAACCAGATGCAGATGTGTTCAGCTTGAAGGTATCGCATGACAATGCTATTTCTTTGGAGTTACGCAACAAACTTGACCGGGAAAAAACCGACCGATACTTACTGACCCTCGTGGCCTACGACACGGCAGATCCGCCTCATTCTGGATCTGTTGCCATAGAGGTCCACGTGACAGACGTAAACGACAATAATCCTGTATTCGAGAGAGACACGTACAACGTTTCCGTGTTTGAAAATGTCACCAAATCGACTAAAATTGTGCGTGTGAAAGCATCTGATCCCGATCTAGGTTTGAATGGTGAGGTACAGTACACATTTGATCTGGAAACGAAGGCCTCTAACGGAGATCTGTTTGAGATCAGTAACGGCGGGGAGGTTTATGTGATTGGAACTCTTGACCACGAGACAGAGGCGATCCATCTGCTGACCGTCACTGCCAGAGACCTTGGCACCAACTCCATCCCTGTCATGGCCAAGGTCATCGTCAATGTCCTAGACCTCAATGACAATGCTCCGGCTATTAAGATAAACAACGAACTGACGCAAAATGGACAGGTGCAAATTTCTGAATTTGCGGAAGAGGGAACCTTTGTGGCCCATCTGACCGTGCGTGACCTCGATTCCGGGCCCGGTGGTGAATTTGAATGCTCTCTCAATGATACCCATTTTAAACTGCAGCAGTTGACGTCGACAGACTTTAAACTGATTTCTGCAAGTATGTTCGATAGAGAGATGACGTCTTCGTACGACGTGCGCTTTAGCTGTTCTGACAAGGGCGTGCCATCGCAGTCGTCATCAAAGATATTCACAGTGAACATTGTTGACGAAAATGACAACCGACCGGTGTTTGTGGAGACATCGTACAAAGTGACGGTTCAGGAAAATGCTCCACTTGGGACGTTTGTAGTGCGAGTGCAAGCGACTGATGCTGACACCGGAGCCAACGCTGCCATCGTTTACGCACTCGAGACAAAGATGCACGGTTATTTATCCATCGATCCAGCCTCTGGTAACATCACTACACTGATGAAGTTTGACTTCGAACGAACGAAACATGTTGAATTCCTAGTCACGGCATCGAATAAAAACAAGAGAGAGTTCAATGTGACAACCGTGGTCTTTATTGAAATCCTCGATGCCGATGACGAGAAACCAGTGTTCACAGAAACGTGTTATAAGTTCACGGTGAAGGAAAACGCACCTGTTAACACATCTGTCGGACGTGTTACAGCGGCCGACACAGACTCGGGCTTGTACAACTGGTTCGAGTTCTCGATTCCGTCCACTCAAGACAACGCACACCTCTTTGAAGTGAACGCGAGCACAGGAGAGGTGTTCGCTAGAGGGAGTTTCGACCGAGAGAAGATGGAGGCCTATGAAGTGCGAGTCGTGGCGAGGGGTCTAGCGCCTCTTCACTTATTCAGCAGTGTCCGTGTAGTTGTGAAGATACTTGACGAGAATGACAACGCGCCTGTCATCGACTACCCCAATGTGTACAACAGCACCATCTCCGTGTCCAGTCACACACCCGTCGGTTACGTCATCGTCCACATTCTCTGTCACGACGACGACATCGATGACAATGCCAAACTCACGTACACGTTCTCTCCGGAGAGTGGCAAAGGATACTTTGCAATCGACCACGACAGCGGTTTAGTGACAATCGCAAAGGACATGAAACACATTAAATACGAGGAGTTCGAACTCGGACTTCACGTACGAGACAATGGACATGTACCGAAAACGGCAACCATGACATTTTTCATCACTGTTGACGACTCGTTGGTGTTCGCCGCGACCAGTGGCGACACGAGTGAGATCGCGAGAAACAACCTGACGATTGTGATAGTGATTGCGTCGGTGTCTGGACTCTTGGCTCTGGTGCTGATCATTGCCATATTGGTCTTCGCCCGAAGAAAGAAGACGGGAAAAGACACGTCTAGTGACACCGACAAAGACAGAACGTCGAGTGTCAAGTCGCTGGTGGGGCGGGGTTATGACCATGTACCACCGGGGTATTCCACCCAGGGTCTTGGAGGTTACGCAAACGGTGGGACAGGGTTCACAAACTATGCCCTGCATAGGAGTAGCGCCCTGGACAACAGTGATGCTGACTTCTCACACACACAGGTGGGTGAATCTCCTTGGTTAGTTTTGTTAACTTTGTTCATTGACTCTCTCTGTTTGTTTTGTCTCTGAGAGTTTTGTGTATTACCAGCGGAAAATCATTCTGCTTTAAATTGGCAAATAAGTTGGTATTTTTAGAGAAACTGATTGACTGGATGAAGGTTACAGGGTGTGTTCTATGAATATGAATGCATTTATTTCAGGTAGAAAACATATACAGTTGATACATACACATAAATAGCCTTTAAAAGTAAATATGGTAAAAATGTGAGTAGAAAAATTAAATAAGGTTAAGAGTAAGATAATGTAAAATGATAATGTTATAAAAAATATTGTAAATCTATATGCAAGACATGATATCAATCTCACTGGTTTACAGTGTACAGAGGTTTAGCCCAGCTATTTACAGAGTACTCCACATTGTGCCATTTACTGAATCAATGCAATTGTACATAACTTTTATCAAGTTGTTACTTATGCTGAAAATATGTCTATTTAACCATAAACATTCGTACATATTAGGACGTTAAATGTTCTAATGAAATAAGTTTCTTTTAAACGTTTTAATCCAGAGTCAGATGGTTGAAACACGTAATATTCAACCCAAGTGGCAGACAGGAATAGAAATAAATATCTATTGAATATATGAATGTAGTTGTATCTTTGCATGAATACTGATTAGTATCAAAGTATTCATAACCATATGTAGCTTGTACAAGTATTTATTTTATGACTCCATCATCATAGAGAGTTTACCTGATTCTCACCAAAAATGCATTGCTAGTATGAATTCACAACAGAATTTAAAGCACAGATGTTCACCTGTAAACACGGGTCTTGATTTCATAATTGGCGGTACCCAGGCATTTTATATAACAACACAGACCTATTCTGTGTCTATAATTTGTCACGTAACTCCTATGAATTCCATGCCACCAAGGTAGGCAAGGCGTTCTCTCAGTTTCCCGTGCATACCCTACTGAAAGCCTTCTTAGACAACTCATATTCCAGCAAATGTCCCCACTTTTCAACGAAATCAAATTAGCAGAAAAATTTACATAAACACGTATATTTGTTCAGCTAATTTGATGTGCTGGTGAGAAGATACGATTGGCGGAACTCGTGTGAAAGTCATTGACAAACAGGCGTCTCCAGTGACAAAAAAACAGTAACTTTACACATGTGCTTCGCGTGTTCACACGACACGCAATAGTTGTGTCTTCTGTCAATGTGTGTCGGGCCGTGTGTGAGGTCAGGTAGTCATGACAAAGAACACGTGTAATTATCTTATTAGGTATGGTGAGACTAGTCCTTTGAAGAATGAGGCCCTATACCAAACCATGAAACAGGCCTTACAGCATAAGCCATGGGAAAATCTCTTCCAGCTGGGTCTACTAGGTGTATTTTAATCGCTAGTTTTGGAAGCAGTCTGGCAGTATCATATGCCAGTTGTTGAGGTTTACTTGCTTTTTTCAATTTTTGGCCTCTTCTTGGGGTCCCTGGCCTTTGATCTATGAATTGTGTTTTTTTCAAATGACAATTCAAGAAGGCATTTATATTTTTTATAGAGATAAATCTACTTAATTTTTTTCAACATACTGGTAACCCAATTTTTTTAAGAATCTGTTTGGGTACTGAAACCTAATGATGTGATTTAATTACTTTTCATAATTTGTCATGCAGAATAATAGTTTGCCATAAACTTGCAGTGATGTAGTAATTAGTACATATAGCGTGCAGAAACATTAAACAACTTCATAAGCCTAGATTACTGTATCATTATAAGCATGGTTGAAGTTTAATCAAATACTTTTTTATACCCCTGGTAATTTGTTTAGTTATATGAATGCTTAATTATTCATAGGTCATTGCTTAATCAATATTTCCATGAAAGAGAAGATTCATATAATTTGCTCTGATACAAATGTATGTAGCTATCTCAAAGGGATGTAAGATGTTAATTTATCTACCAAGACAGTCATGCTTGTCCTCAGTGCAGAAGGTGGCTTAAAGAGATGACAAAGACGATGGCTGTTGTTAGATATTTCATTTGTGTTTAGCAGAAACATTGACATATGTTACAAATATTGGTTTATGAGAATTGAACTATGATTGAACATTGTCACATGAGCACTGTAAATGTATACAGAGTGTAGTTCCCTGCACACAAATTTTTAGCCACAAATGAATAAACAACGCATTCAGAATTGACCCCAATTTAGGGTATATTTGAACTACAGCAATAAATGGTTGCATCAATCATAACTGCACAAAGCAGCCACTTACTACTCCATTGATGGATGTTATCGAATCAATCATTGGTGACAACATACGGTTTAGCAGGCAAGAGATAGATTGGCTCTCACAAGAGGAGTAACATGACTTCCAGATACCCCCCCCCCTCACCTAGCCACTACACTGTCCCTGTCTGGGCAGTCACTCATCTGACCGATCTGACCGGCGTTGAGGTCCAGCGTGATGCATTCCATCCATCACAAGCTGTCATCTTGGTGTTCCTGGTGATTAATGAGCAAGCGTTTGCCCACCTCCCTACACAAGTGGTCATTAATCTTGTGTGATAAGTTGACACTTGTAGCAACAGATGCCAGATGTCAGAGCCACAAGTTGATCCAAACATCTGCTAATCACATAAACTGCAGGTATCAGGATAAGGAAGGTGTGAGTGACAGGGTAGACCACTCACATCAAGACAAATGTGTAGTTGTCAAAAAGTGTGGAATTGGAGTTAAGCTTAGCATTTTTATATTATAGCTTTTCTAGTGTTACAGTCAGTGTAGAAACTATAAACAATTACTTTCTTGGGGGAAATGTGGTGATGAGAGTAAATGTTTTACTTGAGTATTATTTTGATTGTAGAATCAACAAAAAATCCTCTCAGCAGAAAGATTAGTCAGACACTGGATGTTTTGTCATTTCACACGGAGAAATCTTGTCAATTAAAACATATTACTAGGAATTTTTTATTATGAGTATACATCTATTCCTGTTACCCAGGTATATTTTTTAATGTAGTAATAATAATTTTTTTTTAAACACTTGGCAGATTATAAATGTAAGAGATGAGAATGGGTGTACCGGTATTTCAGTTGTATCTGGATGCAGGATAGTATAATTGAGATAAAGTTCTGCGAACAGATCATTGGATTGTGTCAGGATATTATAGACTGTCCTGCTGCAGTAACTTGGTAGGCGCCCTGTGGAGTGAGTGTCCTGGTATCACAGGTGCCCTCAAAAGGCTGGTCAGACTGTTCAAATTGTTGACCATTCAGATTGTTGAAATAGTTAACTTGAGTACAACTATGACCTCTCTCTCTCTCACTCTCTCTCTCTCTCTCTCTCTGTCTCTCTGTCTCTCTCTCTCTGTCTCTCTGTCTGTCTCTCTGTCTCTCTGTCTCTCTGTCTCTGTCTCTCTCTCTCTCTCTCTCTCTCTCTCTCTCTCTCTGTCACGCTATCTCTCTGTTACTCTAACACACTCTCTCTCTCTGGCACTCTGGCACTCTCTCTCTCACTCTCTCACTCTCTCTCTCTTTCTCCCACATATTCCCTCTCCTTCTCTCTTCCTTCTCTCTCTCTTCTTTCTGTCTCTCTCCCCTCTCACTTTCTCTCTCTCTCTGTCCCTCTCCTCTCTCTCCCCGTCCCTCTCCTTCCATTAATCTCCCTCCTTCACCATCTCTCCCAATCTTCAATATCCCTCTCTTTCCCTGCCTCATTCCATCCCTCCATTTAAAAAATTACTTCACACCGATGACCGATTCCCCCCTCCCCCCCTCTGTAACTGTCACACATCACAACACCCAGGATAGTATATTATGAGGTGTGTTTTCAGATTTCTCATAAGTCTCCGAGACTACTTAGATGAGACCACTGACAGCCCATTAGGAGCAGTCATTTAATTTTAATTGGCAACTCCTGCGGAGCCAACAGGGCAGGCTTCTCAGTTGTTTGTGACCAGAGTCCATCAAAGCAGGACAGATAGTTCAATTAAACCGCAATTATCCGACCTGTGTCTTTCTGCTCTGAGCAAAGTGATTGTAAATAGAGCCGTAGAGGGGCTGGCAGAAGGCTTGTTGACAGGCCGGAGGTGTATGGGTTGTGGGAGTGGATTTGTTGTGGTGAGGTGTATGAGGTATGGGGTGTTGTGACAAGTGCTTACTCTTCAGCCCGGATCACCCCACACCACCCCTATGTCTGGTCAAGTCCTTCTATACGTAGAGTCTGAGTGGATATTGATGCTTTCTTTGTATTCTCAAATGTTGTTGGATATTGATACCGTCTTCTATTCTTAGAGTCTTGAACACTGCTACTTTCTTCTATCCGTGCAGTCTTTTGAATATGTTTGTTCTATTATTAGTCTTATAAAGTTACATTAATACAGTTGTTGTATTCTTAAAGTATGTTGTGTATTGATACTTTATTCCATTCTTGCAGCCTATTCCATTGATACTTTCCTTGTATTCTCAAAGTATGTTGTGTATTGATACTTTATTCCATTCGTGCAGCCTTTTACATTGATACTATCCTTATATTCTCAAAGTATATTGGGTATGGATACTTTTTGTACTCTTAGAGTATGTTTGGATATTCTTTAAAGTAAGGTTGTTTCTAATTAGTGTACACTGGTACTTCCTTCCATACTCAGTCTGCTGAGCATTACTAATTGTTCTGTATTCTCAGTTTGTGACATTAGTATTTTTTTCAAACCCACCTGAAAATTTTAATATATCTTTTACAGCTCCAACAGTCATATGATGATGAAGTGTTTGTGGGGGACCCCCATGGACCCCCCGAAATCCCCCCTCGCCATGCCAGTCTGGGGCCCCAGTCAAACAGGCGCTCGGCACGAAACAAACCACTACCACAGAGTCCAAAGCAGGTATACCACTAATGGTTTCCTATTTTAGACCAATGTATTTCATGGTGAAAACCGTTTAGTTTTGTTTACGATTTTTTTCTTTGGCTGAGTGCATAAGTATTTTGGTTTTAGTGTTGGAATCGTAATCAAGAAAACCTGGCTTCAAAACCACTTGTTTCTGTTTTTAAGTTTGTTTGGTTTTGTTCACGTCACATTGCACTAGTTCACTCAGCAGTACAAATGGGACAGTGTTTGTGGATGAATAATCTTTGACAGAAATTCCAGTTTGGCTGAATACTTTCCAGAAAAGTCTAGGAGATGCTTAGACGAGTAGGTATGTTTATAGGTGTAGGTCTGTTTAAGTGTCAACTGTTCTGAGCAGTCTTTAGGTATAGCATTTGTGACAATGTATTTTCTTATCATGTGTGTTTTTATGAACTAATGCAGAAAATGTGAACAACTAATAGCACTTTCACTTTTGTTTAGTCAGATTGCAGCACCAGTTTTCAGTTTTCAGTTTGTGTTGTTAATACATCAAGCATGTATGTTGCCCATATGTTGTCAGTTTGATGTTTCATAGTAAAGTTATATAATTATTTAACATTTTCTCCTCACTGAAGAATGGTCAATTTCGTTATCATTTACATATTGTTTTTATTCATTCCAAAAATATATGCAATAGTCCATGCAATTAGCATTGGTTTAATTGACACATCCACTGCCAATATAAGTTGCATGATCCAAAACAACAATTTCCATCAATTTACATTTATATCACTAAGTGGAGCCACTTTGACAATTTATTTTACCCCATGAACTATGGTGACAACCAAACCATCTCCCTCCATGCATTGTTGCTGGCTAAAGCATTGGATTCTCAACTGAGATAACCTGGATTTGAATCCTGTCTTGTTCCGTGGACACATTTCTTCAGTCTACGTTGTTCCAGTTCCCTCAACTATAAGAAATAATGAATGGATATTGTTGGTATACATGTAGTAACTGAACAGGTAAAAGGACTGGACACTGTACTGTATAAGAACTCACATTTTATACACAGTAATGTATATTTGTGTATAAATGAAGTGTTTGTGCAATTATTGCAACATGGCTAAATGCTTCTGAGAGAAGTTGAGATCGATTGAACAAATGTTCTGTGTAAAGCACTTTGATCAGTTATGGCGACTGGATTTTGTGCTATATGAGAACTTACCTTAACTTTTTATATTGTGGAACTTTGTCAATTTATGCAGCCACATCTCAGGTACCAAAGAAGCTCTGTTAAAACCCAGTATTATTATTACGCTGTCGTTATTTTGGTGCAGAATGGCCACAGTCCACAGCGGAAAGACGACATGGACAGCACATTCTCTGCGGACAACACCACTGACAGCGGCCACGGGTCAAACGATGGCGAATCTGAGGCCCCAAAATCTCCATCCCACGTCACCCAGCCACCATCTATACCACACAACGGTAAGCTTGCACTGTTGATGTCATTTCATAGAAAGACTGAAGTCTATGAAAAATACAAAGTCCATGTAATCTTTATAGAATTTACTACTTCATTCTGGGTTAACATCTGTCAAGGAAATGTTGACTGTAGTTGCAAATGGTTGGATTGTAATAATGTGTTGGATGAATAACACAAAGAAGTTATCAGTTGTTCACAAAGACATATTAAACCATTATGAAGAAATTGACCAAATGTACCAGCTAGTGTGGTTTAAAAGCAAGTAAAGTGTAGTTCACAAAGACACATTAAACCATTATAAAGAAATTAACAAAATGTACCAATAGTATTACTTATAGTTAGGTTTAAAAGCAAGTAAAGCGTAGTTCACAAAAACATATTAAACCATTATAAAGAAATTGACAAAATGTACCAGTAGTACTACTTATAGTGTGGTTTAAAAGCAAATAAAATGTAAAGTGCTTTGAGCAATTGGATGTTGTACTATATAAGAATATACCTTTACCTTTAAATACATTATGGATGTGTTCATGTTTGTTTCTGTGTGATCCACAGACACCCCGAGACAAGAGACAAGTCACCCTCCCCCAGTGATCAGAACCATTGATGTCCCCCCAGGCTCACAGTGTGGGCGCTCAATAAGTCTGTCTGTGAGGAAGCCCGCTCTACCACAGCGGATACCCAGCCACAGCAGTGACACAGCCGACATGTACCGACACCCCTTCAACTATCACCCAACCGGCATGACGCTAGATCCAGCCAATGGGGCATCGTCGATGTACAGTTCCCATGACAACCATGTACAGTTCGCTATGGGCAATGACGACAGTTTCGTAGACGCCGACGGTCATCGGCGAGTCCGCCTGGCGAGTCAGGTGTGAACCGCTGCGTTGTCGTAGCAACCAACAGTTTTAATTTGAAAATGTGTTCTTATGCTAAGATGATGTCTTAGTGTAATTAAGTATTAAGTGTACATTTGTAAATAGATATATACACAATGTATTTGTTTTGCACTGTCAATTTGTAGGCATCAAGTTATCAACCCTTCAGAAATGTCAGGATGTTTCCCGAAATATGTCTGATTTGTGAATGCCGTAAACATATATTTTATTTCTGGTATTCTTGAATTCAGCAGAACTTTCTGAAGATTCATTGATAATAAATTATTTACATGCACGACAAAATATGTTCAGAATTGTTTGAAACTGCCAAAGCATTTAATTTAACTATATGCATTTTAAAATAAATTAATTCTCGCATACCATTTTATGTTGGGAGGGCTGCCAAGAATGAAGACATAATGAATGTTGCTTGTGACAGATACAAAGTATAAAATTGTTTTCATTGTACATATGTAATAACATTTATACAGTCACAACAATCAAAATGTGTACAAATTTGTAAATACATTGTGATGTAATCTGCTGTCAGATTGAAAGGGATATACTTACCAATGTTTTATTGACGATGACTTGCTATTTTGTGCAATATTATAAAACATTATTTTAGATGGTCAAATGGAAGCTAATGTTATGATTGGAGGAAATGTTTGTCAAGTTGAGGGAATAAATCGAATTCAAAAGTATTTTAAACAGTGTAAACAACTTACTGCTCAGTGTTTCCTGAAGAAAGGTCATAAAAATATTGAGAAATACGTATTTTATATTTCTTGACAATGATGACTCGCATAGGTATATATGTGTAACTGTCTAACCTGTAGTAATCATATTACTCATTAACAGTTGACAATGTTTGGTTCTTTACATACTCGTTGCTGGATATAACAGCGTCAGTAGCGCATGATCATGGCTTCAGTAGATATGATGAACCAGGCTGATTTTGCAAGCCTTTTATGATATTGATATGCCTTTTTAGCAGTTTACTAAATATATATTATGTATATCGTAAGCTGTGTATAATAACACAGTTACGTGCATAACTGGTCGCTATCATGTAAGCACGCTAACAACGTCGTTAATAAAGCTTGCAAGTGAAGTTTCGTTCAAGTTTGGATTGGATTTTACTATATCAGAAATCGTCATTGAGTTCTTTATTAAGACTTTATTCAGGCTGCCAGGTAAGTGAAACTGATTATTTCCTATATGAACAAATTGTGTTCATTTCGTGGTTGTAACTACGTTTGTTGCAAGAATTTTAATGGGTCACCATCACACACTTTACAACCACCGTAAGGGAGGTTTCATCAATAAAATACGTGGGCAGTTTGACTTTGGTTATAACCATAAGTCAGGACCATGTAACACGGAATTTTTTGTTAAAGTGGTGCCGCCTAGCGAGTGAAACACGTATCATTAATTTAGGAACGCGTCGTTCATAAACATGTCAAGTCACACGCCACATATTGCCGATGGAACCAAAGCAAAAAGCCAAAAACTTCACAAACTGATGAGACAAAACCCACTGTATGCCTAAGTCGTTATTTAACCACACTGACATCAAAAGCTTTGCCTTTTAGATGGCAAATAAGGCTAAGAGTATGGAGCGTGCAATTTGAAACTGAAGGCAAAGCTGGTCGAGAATCCACAAATTTTCTACTATAATGTGGGAGTTTATATAGGATGTGATCCCTCGTCAGTGTCAGCGAGTCCAAGACAGGTTTTCCATTTCTATGTGTGAGTTATTTTACCTCTAGATCTACATGCCCTACCCAACGTGTATTAATAAAAAAAAAACGGCGAGACTAGAATAGTGGTGTCGATCTCAGAAACCCAATCCAAAGAAACGAACAAGACAGCACTGTTGAACTTGAACGGTTCTGAGTGTGAGTGGCGGTGTCCATTTATCAATGTCTCCACTGCGCTGAAAGTTTTCGCACCTTTGAGTTGTATTGTGCAATTGAGACGTCGGAATAGCGGCGTTGAAGACGGCGTATCAATTGCCTGTTTGGCCGCGAAGCAATCGTCTCCTCTCCTGAAGAAGTGATATGACGTAATCCGCCTTATATAACCACTGATTGGTCTGGAAATGATTGACAGGTGTGGGCGTGGCTTCTGGGCCACCCAGCGGATTCAACAAGAGCGCGTCAGCGAATCGTGTCCAATGATGACAGCGGCACTAAGGAGCTTCTGGGAGACGCTATCATGCAGACGCCCGTTTTGTTGTCGCCACAAGCAACCCTTTATTATGCTATCTTATTTCGACAGGTGTATACTGGAGATTGTTAACGATTGGTCACTCAAAGAGTAGTGTCAGGTTAAACGGACAGAACGGCGAGCTTAGGCTATACGAATTAGATCAGTTACAGGCCGGTATTCGCCGCGTGTGGCTGTTGGTCTGAACACAAATCGCTGACTTGGAATAGGATATTTTGACAGCGACAGAAGGCTAAGGTTGATAGTGAATAACTAGGCTACTACAAATTGCCCCAACCACCCGGTAGCTGATTACTGTTGGTGATAGCATACAGCCATGTGCGGGATTCACGTTGTCATAATTATATATTTCGGCAGTTACCAACGGTTAATGCCTAAATGTGTTCAGTTGTCTAAGGAGCATTGTGTTTCGAACTGTGTCTGACACAACCATAGTAATTTTAGACAGATTGCACAAGTCATGGTGGCGCGAAGGTTTCGTTACCTACGATAAATTTAAAGTGCCACGGTTAGTGAAAAGCATGGTTCTTTTTGAGTAAGCTGGTTTTAGCTGTATAAAAATATATCCACGGTATTACAATGGGAAACCTTAATTAGTACAGCCGACATATTAACCAATCAAATTAATGTAACAGTATTTCATTGTGGTCTCACTCTTGTCGCGCCACTTTATGACGTCAGCGGGAATGTTTTCTTGGTGGAACCAATCATATTACACAAAACAACTTACGCGGACGTTTGACGTAAGTTCGAACAATCGTAGAAAACACGCTAAGCGTTTAAACAGTGTACGTAATACGTACTGTTCCCCGCTGACGTCATCTCTTATTTCTCTTGCCGATTTCCTGGCGCAAATTGTAAAAATTTCTACTTTAAAACTTATTAATATTTACCTATCTAATTTGCGAAAACTGATCACATTATATGTTAATTTACAAGGTGCTGACGCATATATTTTGTGGACTTAGAGCCGGCGTGGTGACGAATGCTTTTACTTCGGTGCAGAGCTTCCAAGTTGAATAAACCAGAATTAGGGAAATGTCCCGATATTATTAATACATCATTGTAAAGCAATTATTCCGGTAGTTTTTATGTATATAAAAGAGAACATTTATCGAAAAATACATAATAATTTTTTGCTGTCAAAATTCGGGAGACCTGCCAAATCCTCGCACGCTCTGTCAGCGTCTTGACAGTCGTGTTTCTATCATGCCAATCAATTGTATGTTCTTCTATTTGAAAACAACAATAATGGGTTTATTCTCCGAGTAACACAGCAATGGCAGCAATAACGGATACCGGCAATAACCACCTCTAAGGCGCTGCCCAGCTGCGAAAGAAAAGTATCAGTGGCGTCCTCTGTGGACTGCCCGTGTAACCAACTGGTTAGCAAATTTCCTACAAGAACTAACGTTTGTCGCAAACAGTAAATTACTGAAAACAATTACATTTGTGCTTTGACACATTAGCGTGGGACCTATATCTAGAGTAGACGTAAATGGTGAAACAGATCAGGTGACATGACACATGAGTGGATATCGACACTTGAGAGATGTTACCAGACTATCTTAATAGAAACTTACACATAATAATGACGTGTAGTGCCTTACCGCACTTGGAGCAACACACCAAATCTGTACAATGACGCCATGTAAAGATGTGATCACCAATCAATTATCACATATAGGAGAAAGACTCTCTATAAAAGGTAATAATAGAGCGGTAACAAATAGTCTAATGAAATACGTTTGAAAATACCACCAGATCAGAACCGTGTGGTTTTACTGACAAAAATATTATTTTTAAACAAACGAACCGTATTATCGATGAGCTAAGTTAGTTGAGAAAAGACTTAGAGTAAAGAGATGGAACGAGCGGGGAACGAAGATGGTAGATAATATGTGCGCTCAGAAAAGATAAGAGGGTAGAAAAGAAAGATCGCGTCGGAGTAGATGTGATGCAAGATCTTTGAGAAGAGACAGGCGGGCGACATTGGGACCGCCGAGATCGAGACATGGTGGATAGGGCATGTTACAACCGATAATGTAATAATCGCCTGTTAATGTAACAACTGCCCGATAATGTAATAAAATCGCCCATAATGTAATAACCGCCTGATAATGTACACCAACCGATAATGTAATAAACTTGCTACCCGATAATGTAATAATTTTCGCCCGATAATGTAATAAACTCCTCTTGCCTGATAATGTAATAACTTTCGCCTGATAATGTAATAACGTACACATTTCTCGTAGGACTTAGTCGTTTTCGTGGATTTCATGTTGATTTCTTGCACTTAGTCCAATTCGTATATTTCCGTTTCTTTCGCAATACTAAGCGGAGGAACATTTCGTCATCTATGCGAAACCGTAGTAATGAGGATGTATGAACAAGTCAAATTTTAAAAATGAGCTTTATTCGGTCAAAAAGGAACGTTTTATTGCGTTGAATAACAAATGTTGTATCCGGGAAAGATTAGCCTTGTTCCGTCGACCGTATCTGGGAAGGTGGTGACGTGAATGCATGAAACTTTTTATAAGTATGTTGTAGGCAAATTATATAAAGCCTCGTTTCAGCTAAACTGTAGCCGCCATCCTATGCATATGCTGATTATTTTCTCATGGCATTGGGTTATATCGATCAGCCTATCGACTTCGTCATCTTCGGCTGCCGCAAGTTTTAATATACTACACAGCCATGCCTACCTCACGTTTACAATGGTCCATGCCAAACACCACTTGTCTTCTACTTCTAGCACGCTCAACATCGACTCATTCTCAAGTCCGTCTTGGTTCCTCACCAGTCACATGTGTGTGTGTGTGTGTGTGTGTGTGTGTGTGTGTGTGTGTGTGTGTGTGTGTGTGTGTGTGTGTGTGTGTGTGTGTGTATGTGTGTGTGTGTGTGTGTGTGTGTGTGTGTGTGTGTGTGTGTGTGTTTGTGTGTGTGTGTGTGTGTGTGTGTGCGTGTGTGCGTGCGTGCGTGCGTGCGAGCGTGTGTGCGTGCGTGCGTGCGTTATGCTATGCTATGCTATGCTATGCTATGCTATGCTATGCTATGCTATGCTATGCTATGCTATGCTATGCTATGCTATGCTATGCTCTGCTCTGCTCTGCTCTGCTCTGCTCTGCTCTGCTCTGCTCTGCTCTGCTCTGCTCTGCTCTGCTCTGCTCTGCTCTGCTCTGCTCTGCTCTGCTCTGCTATGCTATGCTATGCTATGCTATGCTATGCTATGCTATGCTATGCTATGCTATGCTATGCTATGCTATGCTATGCTATGCTATGCTATGCTATGCTATGCTATGCTATGCTATGCTATGCTATGCTATGCTATGCTATGTTTGGTTCGATAACTATCTGCAGTGTACAATTTCCACTAGAAATAATCCCCACTCACGGCTCTACCGACAAACGCAATGTGCGGAACTAACGTGCACTTTAGTCTTTACGACTGAAGATTGGTCGATCTTTCGCAATGGTGTTTGTCTTACTCGTTATCCCTGGTTGAGTGCGATGTCAGTGGGCAGACATGTCCGACGTAACCGTCTCAGCACGCTAGACTCTTTTGACACGACCTTGGTACGTTGATTGCTTGATTTCAAACATAGCTGTCTGTGTAAAGACGACGACTAGAGACGGCGAACTGACACAAGAGTTTGAAATCCCACGGGAGAGAATCCGCGACGGCAATTTCGTGAAGTGCCGCCACCTGGGACATGATTGAGGTAAACAATACGTGTGTCAGTGCATATAGATGTGGTGGTCAGTGTCGTTGTTTATTGAAGCGAACTGATGCGTGACATTTGCGAGATGTGCAATTCATGTGGTGTACGGAAGAACGAATGTTTCATTAAAAGTCTCCAGTTCCCGTTAAACGACAGAAACAGCCGAATTTTAGCCGTAGTTATATTTATAATACACGTGTTGAATACAATTGCGTTGATATGTTGGTACAATAGGTGTCACCACTGTCGAGCACAAGTGATTTTGCAATTTATAAATGGCATTTATAAATACACATACAGCATAACGGACGGGAAAAGGCACGCATTCTACAAATTGTCAGGTGTTTTACACACATTGTACAGCCCACCCGGCTGTGATCTAGGAAAACACCACGCACACCTGTAGACTAAAATAATCTGTACGTTCGTACAGAAGCTGTTTTGAAGTTCGAACGGGCACTCGTATTTATCATGAAGCGTGCTTTCAAAAAGACAAGCCACGTTTTACATATGGAAATAACCCTGAGGCTAAGTAGACCGCACCGTCACCTCATCAAAGACTTTGTCAAAGATAGGCTACTCCCAAATCTCGTCCGTCCGTCCGCCGTAATAGAAATATGTGTGTCTATTTAAATAGTTGACTTCAAAATAGTTGACTTCAAAATAACTCATGTTTGTGTAGATATAAACGCATAGAATACATTTTAATGGATTGTGGCTTTTTTATGCACTGTTTTTAGTTACCTCGCTGTGCTATAACATGTAAAACGATAGCTCCGCTGCTTAATTCTCCTAGATAGGCGCTGGGCGGCGCCACTAATTGCCCTGGCTTTATATTGACCGATTTGTAGCATTAGTGATGCTTCTTTCCGTCTACTGTTTTCGTTCACTAGTGTAAACATTCCGCGCCCACCAGAGGACGCTGCTGGTTACTTATTTTACTGTATTTTCGTACCAGGGAAATTATTAGATCGTATGTTGAATATGTGAAGTTACAGAAATATTTTATTTCTAAAACACATACCGAACAAATCCTTGAAATGGACCACTCTTCATAAACGGCCACCCGTTTAAAACGGTCATTTTCAGTTTCTCACACTTTGTTTTATTTTCCAGTTAGAATGGATGATTGTGGGAGCAAATATAAAATTCAGCTACAAGGATGGTATTCTAAAATCAGCTTACGTGTTACTTTAACGCGGATTTAATGTTTAAACTGTGATGTATTGTGACCATATGGAAATCGGAAAATGTTGCATGCAAAATACTCTGGTCCGTTATTTTACGAGCGTAAATAATCCATTGCGAAGAGTTGCGAACTAACAAAAAATTTCCTAGATAGGCGCTGGGCAGTGCCACTAATTGCTTTGGCTTTACATCGACCGATTTGTAGCATTAGTGATGCCTCTCTCCGTCTATTCTTTTCGCTTCGGTTTCTTTAATCAGCCACCTTTCTATTGAGGCCAGTTTGTATCAGCAATTAAAATAGGCGTTTTAGACAAATTCTACTTAAACCATTATCTGATTGATCTTACATGAGCAAAGACGTAGCCCGGTTTATAGTAGAGACTATAGAATATACCTGCAATACGTGTCTCAATACGTATCTGAGTAGCCTGTCTTGCGTTTTATTTCTTCAGAAACATTATTTTTAATGGCATCTTACATGGTGGGACTACATAATGAATGTCGTGTGAAACGACACTACTAATTTATTTCACCATATGACAAATACCTGTTAAGCTCGTTGTTTATGATGATTACCTTTAGATTTCGTTACAACTATCCTATCTTCAGACAGTATAGTATAATCAAATCCTGAGGATTGCTCAAAGCGCTTTTCACTTTACTCCCTGACAGACCTGTTCAATCAGGCTTCTCTGTGTACCATCCAGCCATACTGGAATGTATTGGTACACAAATATCCACGTATGTCTATAGCCAGGTACTCATTCATACAGCTGAGTGAACTGGAGCAATGTAGAGTGGGAAAACGTGACACGGAATCCGGGTTGTCTTAGTCGAGAGTCCGAGGCTGTACCCACTGCGCCACTGCGCTACTAGTCATATCGCCTCCTCATCCAGCACTAATACCTGAACAAAGGAGATGCAATGTTGACACTACCCGTGAATCTGCCATGTAATCACTCTCTCGCCACCAACCCCGCTGTCTTGTGAAGTTTGAGAGCAGTGGACACGCCCTTTGCGTGTCTTAATTCCATTGTTAACCGACACAACAAATCGCTGCAATGAACAGTGTAGTCAATGAACCGACCTAGGACGGTGGAGCCCGCTGAGAGCCGACGGTCAGGGGACGGAACCACCCCATCCGGCTCGCCGCCACAGACTCGCCGTCGATCGCGCCTTGCGTAATCCAAGCACACAAACGCACGCTTCAAATTGAAACTTTACAATTTCGCCCGCGTTTGATCTAGCGTAATTACACCTTCGACGATCGCTGGAACACCTGTAATTCGTGATAACGAAGAACGGGCATTAACGTTGGCGGCGAAGCGTTGTTTTGTCACACGGAAAGGATCCCTGTCGTCGCCGATAGTGAAAGGACACGGGTCGTGATGTGTCAACGATTCCCATGCTGTTGCGTCAGCTGGTGTCGAATTGGATTCGCTACATAAATGATCAATGCACGTATGTGATATTCTCTTTGCGGTCGTCTGTATTTGATCCTAAGAGTCGAAGAATGAGTTTTACGAGGACTTTGTGACACAATCGAAAAATATCGGTCTTTCAAACGTGAACGTAATAAATGTTCAAGAATCAGTCTCCATCGATTTTCTTGAACTGGTTATCCGTTATTACTCCACTGGTGAAATTATGTAAACTGTAAATTCTCAGGTTTGCAGACGTGCAAGCCTGTGCTCCGGGCTTATTTAGCGCATATGTAATATTCTTGATCAAAATGTTGCAAAGTAAGGAAAACTAATGCTAAACAACGGTTCACACTCGAAATACGCCAAAAGCTTTCTTGTCTACTTGTCATCGGTGTTAACTCTGCTTTGTGTTACAAGCCTTGACACTAATGCAGTAGCGGACAGTTTAGTTGTTTAGATAGTAGGGCATGGCTCTCGTGTTAACGGCATCCGTGTATGTAAGCCGTAGCGCGAGAAAAATTGTCGACTTGTGTTTATGACATGTCTGCATCTGTCGAATGAAGATGTCCCAGTCTTACTCGTTACATCCTGCTAAACACGGACAGTCGGAATACGCGTGTCTGTACTTGCCACGGTGGTTCTCATAACAGTCAGCGGCACCTGGTGACAAGATCACCGGCGTCAGAACAGAATATGTACACATGTAGTTATCATTGGGATGATTGGACCGGAGCGCTTCCGCTCCTGAAGTCGCGATCGTGGCATCTGAACTGTTGACACATTTTCGTCGACGTTAATTTAGTGCTCTCAATAATCCGCGATTTGCGACCCAAACACCCCGTCCCTGAATATTGGGGGTAGGCGTGTTTTCAGGCCCCTCAGTATTGGGGGCTAACTCCTCAGTTTCGATTCGAAGCCTGTAAAGATGGATGTATGACTCTATTGTACCCGGTGAATAAGTCAGCTACTGTTTGCATAACCTTAGGCTACTCAACAGACTGTCAAACCCATGGTCGTGGGGGTATGCTCGTTCAAACTGCGTTTAGTAAGGTGCAACAAACCATCCGTGATAGCAATCGTTAATAAATGTTCATTTGCGAGTTCATTACGTAGATCTAATTAATTGCTGACTACGACGCGCTAGCGGAAGCGCGTAGAATAATAAGTAATCGTTGATTGCAGTTCACTGGCGTCGGTTGCCTGGGAAGAGTCTCCTTGTGTATTCACTGGCGCGGAACGACGTAGCTTTGTGTCGGTATCACCTACCTCGTGTTAATTGCACAACCAGTAATATAATAGCCCTACCTATACAAAAAACTGATTATTTACTATTAATTTAAGCTCACACATTGGCATCAAATATTGGCAACAAATACATTTATTGTATTGAAAACAATCTTTAATACCATAATTTATAGAAACTGAAGAACACTTTCCGTTTTTAATGTGAAGTTTTTTTCTAAATGGATAATGAAGTCTTTTGAACCTTTGAATCTAGAAAACTGGCAATATAATTCTGTCAGTTTAATATAATTTTGATAGCTTATTTTTGGTTGCTGTCAAATTATAATAGACTCCGCATATTTTTCATTGATGGCGCTGTGCATTGTGGATACTTCTTTCATTAACGCATATAAATATTCCTCCTCGAAGAACATTGAAGAATAACCAAAATACAACGTCACTTTGAAACTTGCTGCACACGAACCAAAGCTCCGTGCTAATCATTTGGCACTCGTGGTTTATTTGAAGTTTAGTACATGTATATTTAATATACCTCATTATTGACATATAAGTCTAACTGCGGTCTGCCTTACGTGTGTCTGCGCCTGCCAATGGCTTAAGAAAATAACATTCATGTGAGGCACAGCTATTAACAATTCTTTTAGATCTGCAGGAATCCATGGGTAGTAAGGTCAAAGTGGATCTAGATATCCTCGATTTCTCTAAACCTTTCGCTACTGTATCACTTTGTAAGCTCTTTCGTTGTGGTGTAGATGATAGCAACGTCGCTGGCCAGAAAGTCCTTGCTGAATGGAGAGTTTTACGATTATGTAAATGTCGTTTCGGGACGCAGCCTTATCCCGTCTGGTGGTTTATCTCTATTGCCTATTGTGACAAAATGTTCTTGCTAAATTGTTAAAATTGACT
Organism: Oasisia sp. SBJ-2009; assembly: GCA_964017155.1. Classification (NCBI taxonomy): domain Eukaryota; kingdom Metazoa; phylum Annelida; class Polychaeta; order Sabellida; family Siboglinidae; genus Oasisia; species Oasisia sp. SBJ-2009. The sequence continues at coordinate 27,423,675 of OZ024865.1, forward strand.
TTGCACAATTCGTTAGTCTGTGAGTTGATAACTATTCATGAAAGTGCTGATAACATCTTGTTTAACTCCAAAGCTCGATTGTGTGCAAATCCCTTTATAATATTGCTTCCAAAAACAGGATAGGCCTACTTGTGTCTTTAGTTTGGATTTTGGTAACTATTTACGAAAGTGGTCAAATAAAACGTTGCGTAACGGCGCCACTTGGAGTATTAGTTTTATCGGTTCACATTGTTACGCCTGGTTTTATGCATTTACTATATCCGTATTTTTAGAACTACCTTCACGACAGCTGTCGAGTTGTTCAAGTGTTAAAGTTGTCTATCTCTATTTTGCTTGTGTAGAACTCGAGATGCTGAAAACAACTGAACTATAAAAGCTGATAAAACTATTTAACAGCTAGATTTAACGCGATTGTATTATACTGGTCTTTGTCCGGTTATATAAAACTACGTGTGACAGAGCGGACACTTCTCCCAACTGTTACGGTTGATTCTTTATAATTTGTATAACCTGGGGAACTACGTATAAACGTTGTGACAACATGGTCTTGTTGACATATCAAAGTACTTATGGCACGGTTAGTGCTACGTCTAATGATGTTTTTGAGAAAGCAACTCTTAGCTATATAAAATACATTCACTGTATTACAGTTAAAATTCTTGACTGGTAGACTAATGCCGACATATATACGCCAATAAATGTGACAATTCACTGTAATTTCCTGTTGTTTTTATACTCTTGTCTCGTCTATTTGTGACGTCAGCTCGGAACGCGTCACAGGAGGCACGTAATCACGTGACACAAAACAATACTTATTTACGCGTACGTTTGACGTGTACGTTTGAAAACGCGCGAACTGTTGAAAGCAGCGTATCCACCTTTGACGTCGTAACAGTTTCCTCTTTCTTACTCAAAAGTAAACTATCAATTCCTGACGGAAATTGAAAGCTTTTCTAAAACGTAACAATTTACGTAATTTGCACACAAAAAAAAACTATTTACTTTTATATTGGTCACTTGGAATATGAGCAAAAAAGAAGAAAAGCAATTTAGAAGCCCGCTCTCTACGTGTCAAGAAGTAGACAGATGATGAAAGTGCTGACACTTCGTTCAACTGCTATATTTAATTGCCTATATTTAATTTGTGTTTTCCCTTCCCCACACATCCCAACCAACACCGCGACACGAATGCAACGACTAGCAACCATACTAACATGCCCACCCAACCCTGACCGTTTTACTCCACCGGAAGTAGTGGATACTATTCAACCAACACCAGACAAGACTAGGACCGATATCCAGCCTGGCGCCACGTGATCGCTCGGCCTAGCCCTGTGTTACGTCACCCGTCTCTGTGATAGACCCACGAGTGGCTGGAGGAGACGGAATGTGAGGTGAATCCAATCAATATTGAATTAGGGAGAAATAATGACCACAGTGAAGGACTAGATTAAGTTCTCGTTGTTATGTAAAAGAAGGGGCTGTATTTGTTCAATGTTCGCTGTCGATGAAAGAGCCGGCGCGTGTTGTTGGTGGACTGTGTGTGTGTGTGTGTGTGTGTGTGTGTGTGTGTGTGTGTGTGTGTATGTGTGTGTGTGTGTGTGTGTGTGTGTGTGTGTGTCTGCGTGCGTGCGTGCGTGCGTGCGTGCGCGAGCGTGCATGCTTGTGTGTGCGTGTGTGTGTGCGCGCGCATGTGTGTGTATGCGTGTGTGCGTGCATGCATGCGTGCGTGCGTGCGTGCGAGCGAGCGTGCGTGCGTGCGTGCATGCATGCATGCGTGCGTGCGTGCGTGCGTGCGTGCGTGCGTGCGAGCGAGCGAGCGAGCGTGCGTGCGTGCGTGCGTGCGTGCGTGCGTGCGTGCGTGCGAGCGTATACTTTCATTTTCGATTGTTGTTATCATGTGTTCGCCCCATTCCATCACCCATGTCTCAGTGTGTATGACTAGTCGTGTGACCATGTCGACAGAAATAACTTTGATTATCTGATCGGACAATTTACGAAACGAAAGTATGCATAGTTCGAAGGTTTGTGCATAGCCTAAATGTAGCATCTTCCCACGAGACTTGCGCCCGCACGTTTTCCCACCCATAAAGTTTCCCACAAAAAAAGTGTTTCAGTAATGATTAATAAGTTGGTAATTAAAATAGTGTTACAGTGCATATTCCAATTGTGTTTCTAGATTCTTCGAAAACCGGCAAGACATTAATTAAGAAATTATGAAAGTAGCATATTGTGTAACAATACAAAATAAGTAAGAAATATATAAATATTTCAGCCCATATATATATATATATATATATATATATATATATATATATATATATATATATATATATATATATATATATATATATATATATATATATATATATATATATATATATATATATATATATGTAATATGTTATGCTGGTGTTCTAGCCAGGCATGTGTTTGGCGATTTTCAGTCCGTATAATATGTTAATGCATAACAAATATTATGTCCTATAAAGACAGGCGAGGTAAACAACTATTTTACATTTATCATTTGGTGTAGAAAACGTTCTTTTTTCATTTCAGTGTAGGACAGTCCGGGGAATGTTGTAACACATAGAGTTTGATTACCTTTGTCTTATTTTTATATTACTGAAAATGTGTCAAAACTAATTAAATAGCTTCTCCGGTTTTAATCAGAAATGCCAAATTTGTACAAAAGAGTTATAGGTCGAGTGGGAATGTTACTGGCTACTACGTTTTATTTTATAGTTAAATTATTTTAAAACAAGAAGAGCGAGTGCAACATTGAATTGCAACCGAACTTTTCAAGTTGAAACTAGGCCCTATATGAAAAATAAACACAGTTTGTCACTTTGTTGTGTTGTATTTAGCCACAACAGAACCTTAGTAACAGCGCACGAAACACTAGAAATATGACGCATTTGAGTGTTGTGTATACACACCTGCCATTCAGAGAGGTTGCTGGTCCGGCAGGATATGAGTAAGATGTGATATAAGTGTACACATGCAGATTATAAATACCATGCGCGTGATTCGGTCATCATTGTAGTGTGCTTCTCAACAACGACGATTTTATATTTGATTTTATTCAGGAATGTTGATAATACAATTCAGTTTTAAATAGGTGTGTGTACATTTTACGAGTCCTTAATGATGTGGTCACACCCTTTTCCCTTGGACATATCCGTAGGCTCTGCGTGTATCGTCGTGAGAAAGTGTCTATTTATACTGTGGGGATCAACGGACTTTGGCACCCCGTCCCTCATGTCAGCCCTAGGCTTCCCGTTAATTATCAACGGCGTCTCGTGTAAACCCAAACGTTTGTCTGGTGAACCAGCCTGGACACTAATTCCTAGTCGATTGTTTTTCTAGTGTCCGCCCACATCATTAAGCATGCATGGAAGTGTATTCTGCCTTCCCAGACTGGAGGTCATTATATACCCTGAAGACGATAGTCCCCTATGTCCAATTCCCGGGTCAAAAGGCCCTCGGGAAGAACCGGCATTACACACGCTGCCCTTCCCCAACACAGCCGTAATTAGGTAATGGGAAATAACAGGGGCGGGAGGGTCAGCGCCGAGCCCGCTGTCCACTCATTGTCCAGTTCTTGTCCGCCGTTGTCTTCCGCGCTAGTGTCGTGTGGGGAAAATTGTCGCGCAGCGGTTTGCGCGGCCACGCGTGACGGGCGGTTGTGCGCGGCGGCGCGTGACGGGGACATCCCGTCGCGTAATGCGCATGTCATGACGCGAGCCGTGCGCGGCGGTGCGTGACCGAGTGGCCGGGATGAGATGCGCGGGGAAGTGAAGTCGTGGGCGGAGCTGTGGAGTGGACACTGACGCGGTGGTCATTGACGGAGCTCATCGCGTTGTCTGCCCCAGTGATCGTCAGTCGGTCAACGAGTCTGGCAGCGAGCCCGAGGGAACACTCAGCAAAGTGATCGAGTCTCTCGCTGTTCCACGCGATTATTGTCGATTTCTTCAACGACGCATCATTCATCCACGGATTCGGTATGTAGTGTTTTTTCTGCGTCTCGGTATATGCGATAGTATAATGAGAAAGTATTCGTTATCACAGACAATGGAACACAATTTTAATTATCTGTTTAGTTTATCATAACAACATGAATGTGTATAATAAATAATAGATTCATATGTGTTAAGGGTGGGAAATACACAGCCACATTATTAAAATTGCAAACCTTCGTTTTCCACATACGACAAGGAACGGGATAAATGTCACGATTAAACACTGAAACACTCGACTTATGTGACAACATTTCCCTGATATATAAATATTATCACTACATTTATAATATAATATGCTCATTGGATTTATCTCGATTAATCGCATAACAATCCATGCTTCACGTTTAGCTATTCTAGCCCACCTGAGTGGATTACTAAGATGTGTGTAAATACAAAATATATGATAATTTAATGATAACCACCGTCCACAGTGACCTGAATTATGAACAGTCATTAATATACACCATCATACACTACTATCTATACGCACCCAATATTGACTGTAGTATTTAACGTTTGAATCTGCCTCTAAGTGCACACCCTTCAATCAAGTATGAGACAGTTTGCTCTCGGTGTGCATTGTTCTCATTCATATCTCGTTTTCATCCCGACCTTGCAAGCATGTTTGTTGGATTCTAGAATAATGCAGGATGCTACGCATGTTTGATGCGCGATAATTCATTATCTTTACCTTTCGCCTTGAGTATCGTGTTTGCATTGCAAGATGAACAACATTCTTGATTTCCATAAACCGATTTTGGGCAAATTATATTTAGCACAGTGGTCCTCAAAGCATTAACACAGGTTTGTGCGATAGTTTATACCATGTCACACGATGTATGATATATAACATTTCCTACTGTTAACGACAGCCACACTGTGAGCAAAATTCAAGCATGTGTGCTGTCGTGGTACACACCTAATCATTACACACTTCTTACGTTAATTTGCTAGCCCATGCTAGGTTCAAAATATCCGACGTGATTACATCTGATACGCGGCATGTGTACTAAATATACATAGCATCCGTTGGTAATTTTTGGTCGTGATTATATTTGAGCCGTTATACAAAATTAAGCTAATGCTACTGCCGACCATGGGATGTGTGCAAGATCCCATGCGGTAATTGGGCGATTCATCTTTCAAAAACGGTATGACAACATTGCATGGTAATAACATGTCGTGACACGACGTATACTTTCACCGTTGCATAGATGTGGAATCTAATAAGGAAGCAACAGTCAGAATTTGTGTTCAACGTTAATTCCCACCCGGAGGCGTTGAGCACAACATTTTTCATCTGTAATTATTTTCAACTGTAAAAAGAGTGTTAACGCGACCGACTTTAATCTGGTGGATACCACGAAACTACTTTTGTAAACTGCAAAGCGGAAATTGAAATTACAAACTATTGCGAATATTAAAAGATTGTGGTTTTCTAACAAAAAATATGTGTGCTACCAGTCAGAGTTCTCAGGGTACCATGTAAGAAGAAATTCCATAGGGTGTAAGGAATTCGGTTGCACATATCTATATAACAACAGAACATTGTTTGCCATTTAACAGAAAACACCTGCTGAACTCACGAAAGCGAAATTCTACAACTTGTAGATAATTCGTCAACAAGAGGGCTATGTTTGCAGCTTAAACATAGCCCTTGTAGAATTTCACGAGCTGCGCTAAAAGTTATCCACAACGGCAATGGCAAAACAAATAGCGGTTGAGCCCAACAATGGGCGTAGTGTTCTTGCGAGCTGTCGATGTCAATGGCTTAGAGTAGACGGGATATTGACACTGCGAGGGCGCCTAGTCGAGTTGAGGACACTTGTCATTAGTGTATTTACGTAAGATGTTCATCTCTTACGAGTTGACAGCATCCATTCCCTGTGCACTTGTTCAGTAGAGCGCAGGTGTCAGATCTCTTCTGTCTCGGGGCAGTGTCTGTGTACCGACTGTCAAGTCAAGGCAATCTACCCGGTGCACGTGTCTCTTCGGAGTTGGTGGTCTAATAAGTTTAATAATGCCATCTTAATAATAATTTCGATCGCTGCAGTTTTTTAGGCTTCGTAATTCATATAATATTTTTTTTTTTTTCATAAGACCAACACTTTACAATTTGTTTCCTAGTTAAATACTTAATTTACTCTATGTTCTTTCTCAGTGTTACAAATCACGAAGAAAGCAAGTTTGAGGCGACACAGGCTACGTTAATTTATACAAAGTAATACCGATTACTAGTACTTCAGAACCTGATGTTCTGGTTGCCTTTAATTTCACTATTTTTTAGAACAAATAACTATGTAATAATTCCAAATGTATGTTTACATTAATCTCACAATCAATTTGCACTCGGCATTAACACACGAAAATACACACAATACACAAGTCGGACTAAATACATATATATTGTTTTTTCCTTTGTAATCAACTAGTTGATAAATAATGTATTAATTACAAAAGTCAACAGACTGTCTTTATTGACTTAGAGATAAAACAAACACTAGTCAGGTGAACCCACGCAACAGGCCATTGTTTATAACGCGTGTATTTGAGGGCGTGGACAGCCTTTGATGTTGACAGGTGGGCCCGCATACAGGTATTATTAACGCATTCCATTCGTGTTTACAACGACCTTTCAAGTATAATTACAAATATAATCCGTGCATTGAATTAACCAGTAATTGATATCGATGGCGTTGACGTCCGCCAGGTGATGTGATGAGACGTGTCCAACGTCTTCTTGTGTGTCTTCAGCGGCGTTGCAGGAAATTACCTTTGATATGTGCCGCTGTGTTAGATGTGTACAGGTACAACAACAGGTGTACAACAGGTGGGCGCTAGTAGACACCTGTGGCTACTTAAGTGTTAGTTGTATGTGATTAATGAATCTTTTTCTTTAAACATACTTTGATCGTCATCAGCTTAATCGCAATGTTTCAATTTTTTTTTGCCATTACATACAGGACGGTCGAATTCTCGAATTGACAAACAAACATGGCCAATTATATTAAAGACCTATGCACACAAACGCATTTGATCGATCAATCAAATAAAACATGTTGGGATATATGTAAGTTTTCAGAAAATAGTCTGATCATGTACTTCTGTTCGAATAAATCTTTTGAAACTACATCTGGTTGAAATTGCTTCTCCACCATCAATTTTCGGCTGTCCGCGTTTATAATTATGCCAAGTGATGTTTTGCGCCTTAGTTGAATTGTCAAGGATATAGGCGCTATTCAAGTGTTATAATTATTATTATGCTTTCTAAGATCCTTTTAATATAACTACGTGCCACTGATGGTCTATGAGTATATCTAGACAGTACTTCGAAATCCATCTAAATACCAAACAACACCATAGATAAAACTACCTCAAAACTACTTTTACAGTGTATACCCAACTTCAAACACCTCACATGTGATATTCTTTGTTCCAGACACAGACGCAAGGTGACGTCGCTGCACCCCAAACCGCAATCATAGCCCGATCGACACACTCCGAGTCTGTTGGTCACGTGACATCGTGACGTCAACAGTCACCGCTGTGCCGCCACCTGTCGACATGACACGCCGCAGCTTCGTTCTCTCCGCCGCCGTCCTTCTGGTTGTCGCGTCAGTGGCGGTGGCTCGCGGTCCCCGGCCGTTGCGATACTCGCTGAGGGAAGAGAGCGAGCGCGGGACACCGCTCGGAAACATCCCCGTCGATGCCGGCCTAACCTTGTCCCTGTCGCAATTCGACCTCGCCCAGTTGGTGTTCTCCTTCTCCCCCGCCCGATCCCAGCACCAACGCCTGTTCAGCATCGACGGGAAGACGGGCTTACTGACGACAGCGGAGGTGGTGGACAGAGACGCGTTATGTGCCAACCTCGATGTGTGCGTGGTCCGTCTGGCCGTGCAGGTCCTCCCCGCGAGGTACTTCACCATCGTCCAGATCGACGTCGATATCGTCGACATCAACGACAATTCGCCGCGGTTTCCGAGCGACTCTCTCCGGTTCGCCCTCACCGAGGTGTCCGTGCCCGGAGTGGGCATCTCCCTACCCCTGGCCGAGGATCCAGACTCGCCGAAGTTCGCCGTTCAGAAGTACGAACTGGAGGCCGATTCGGACAAGTTCGAGCTGGTCGTTGTTCTCGAGGACGGCAGTCCGGCGGATGTCCAGCTGGTACTGCGTGGGAAACTGGACAGGGAGGAGACGGATGTGTACGTTCTCCATTTGGTGGCCCTTGATGGCGCGACGCCCCCGAAAACTGGTTCGGTGACGTTGACCATTGACGTCACAGATGTCAACGACAACAGTCCGGTGTTCGAGAACGCCACATACAGGGTTTCGATCCAGGAAAACATCGATGCGTCGACGGTGATCCTAAACGTGAAGGCGACGGATCCAGATTCCGGTGCAAGCGGAGAGGTCGTCTACAGCTTCAGCCGGAAGACCCAGCAGCGATACGGCGGCCTGTTCGATATCAACCAATCGGGGGATATTTCAGTTACGGGACTGATCGACTACGAAGTGACTTCCGGTTACGTTCTCACGGTGTCGGCCCGGAATCGTGACCCGAGCACATCGCCCGTGCGTGCGAAGGTCATCGTCGATGTTATTGACCAGAACGACAACGCTCCTACGATGAGCGTGAACACGTTGACGGATGACGGAGCTGCCAAAATCCCGGAGTCTGCTCCAGTCGGGACTTTCATTGCACACATGACGGTGATCGACGAGGACGCCGGGGAGAACGGACGCTTCAACTGTTCGATCCACACGCCGTCGTTCGAGATCAGACAGCTGTACGAGACGGAGTTCAAGATCGTCACGTCGGCACCACTCGACCGGGAACAGCGGGCGCAGTTTGTTCTGGTGATCGAGTGCCAGGACAACGGCCTCTCGCCTCGGTTCTCCGTCGGCCAACTCACCGTGACGGTACAAGACGAGAACGACAACGCGCCCGTCTTTTCGCGAGACGCCTACGCCGCCGACGTGTCGGAGAACGGCAAACCGGAAGTGGTGGTATTGACGGTGTCGGCGACAGACGCCGACGCCGGACGCAATTCCAACTTCCGGTATTCCATCCCGCCCAACATGGCGCCGCATTTCGCGATAGATAGCTCGACCGGAAGTATCACGACGCGGCGGCCATTCGATCGCGAGCGCACCGACGAGATGCGGTTCACGGTATATGCCATCGACGGTGGCTCCCCGCAGCGGACCGGAAGCGCAGATGTCGTAATACGCATCGCCGACGTCAACGACGAACACCCGCGGTTTACCCGCTTGCGCTACGAATTCGAGGTTCCCGAGAACGGCCCGGAAGTCACGGCGGTCGGTCACGTGATGGCCGTCGATTCGGACACGGACGCAAACAATAAGTTCGATTACGTCATCGACCCGGAGACAAACCGGCACGAACTATTTGCCATCGACTCGGCCTCTGGTGCGATATCGACGACCGGCGCGCTGGACAGGGAACTGGAGCCCAGCTACACGCTGCGTGTACTGGCCGTGCCTGTCCGAGAAACGGCCCACGCGGGGACCGCCACCGTCACCGTCTACGTCCAGGACATCAATGACAACGCCCCGGTCGTCCTGTTCCCGGCGTCCGGCAATGGGACCGTTCTCGTGTCGCCGTTCACGCCAACCGACTATATTATCGCCCGCTTGCTGGCGTACGACGCCGACTCCGGCCGGAACGGCGCGCTGTCCTACGGGTTGAACGACGACGACGACGACGGGTATTTCACGGTCGATAATGCCACCGGGTACGTGAGAATCGCGAAGGAACTGCTAGACATCGACTCGAGGACATTCGTCTTGTGGTGCGTGGCTGAAGATGACGGTCAGCCTCGACGACGCAGCATGGCTCGTCTGGTCCTTGTCGTCAACAGCTCCGTCCCCTTCCAGCTGCACGACACAGCCGAGTACAACAGCCACTGGATTGCCACCGTCGTCTCCCTCGTTGTCATAAGCACCTCAGTCCTGCTGGTCGTCTTCTGCGTCGCTATCGTGCTTTTCATTCGCCGGCGTCGCTCCGAGACAAAAACAAACCGATCGCCAGCCATGGTGATGCTGGAGCCGCGACACCTGGCGGGCAAGACATTTGCAGTGCATGTCCGCCAGGTGGACCGCTGCAACAACGATTACTCTCAGTTGAGCGAGAAGCAGAACTCGGACAACGGGCAGTGCGCCTGGAATGAGACGTCAAAGAAATCCTTCACGGATGCGGCGGGGACGGTGGGATACCAGCAGCACTACGATCCACCGGGGATAATCAGGGCCGCTGATTCGCGGGAGAGTCTGCGGTCTCACGACCTGCTGTGTGACGCACAGAACGGCCACCCACACCCGGCGGAGCACGAACACGACGACTCACACACCGACGGGACAGCGGGTCCATCGCGGCTTCAGGTGAGGAATAATAATAATAATAGTAATAATAATCATCATCATCATCATCATCATTGTAATACTTCTGTAGCCTCTGTATCCGAGACTATTCAAACTCAAACAAACAAAATCACTTGGCGTAATCACAAATGGGGACAGGCAAGAGACGTCACTGGAGCATGGAACCGCCGAAAATTGATGGTCGTAAAACAATTTCAAACAAATATGTTTTATTTTGTACGAAAGGTGGCTATAGTTTCAGAAGATTTAAGTGTAGAAGGGAGTTAGTTCTAAATTGTTAATAATAATAATAATAATAATAATAATAATAATAATAATAATAATAATAATAATAATAATAATAATAATAATAATAATAATAATAATAATAATAATAACAATAACAATAACAATAACAATAACAATAACAATAACAATAACAATAACAATAACAATAATAATAATAATAGGACTAGCGGCATGCTGACCCGTTAATTAAGTTACAGTCTGTGTTCGAAACATGATCTGAAAATGAGGTCGCAAACTTCACAAAATCAAAGGTCCGTCGGTCCGACAGACCTTCGACTTTGTTAAATTGGCGGTCCGATTGAAACGTTGTCACCATTTAAAACCTAACTACCAAACCTTAGTTGAAAGTGTGAGGTTCCCGGACCGTCAACGTTACTTCGACTTTGTGAAATTGGCGGTCCGATTGAAATATTGGTGGCCCAGATGTTACTATCTAAAACATGGAACCAAACCTTAGCTGAAGGTGTGAGGTCCCCGGACCTTCAATTTGTTGGTGTTGAGATTGGCTGTCCGATACAACAATTGCAGGTCTATGGCTGTCATTTCAAAACCTGGTTATATAGTACACTGGATACCCGGCCATAAATTAACAATGATAACTTTCGCTATGTTAACCTGCCAACAAAGCCTTTGGAATCAAGTCTACCGGTGCCGACTTTTCTTCAGTGAAATTCTATACACCGCATTGTCACAATTAAAATAAGCATTGCAGTAAGCAAAGCTCCAGGAAATTGCTCAATTACATCAATTACCAGAAGCACCCCCTAGAGATTCGCTGTATTTAAACGTAAAGCACACGTCAATACGGCAATGATTAAGTCATTTCCTTGAGTAGGTAAAACGACCCATCCATTAATTGCACATGCTAACGCATCATTTAACACCCAGCCACTTACGGAACGAGGTTGACGCATCTGCCAAAAATCATATGTTTAAAATTCGATTAATGCCCAGATCACTACTGCCCTATCTCGTCTAATGCTGAGTCTCGTTTAGCTACGAGATAGCAACACACGGGTCAAAACAGATAACACGCGAAATGATACACCCAGACCAGCGACTTCTGACGGCATAGGTGTAGTCTTTAATTAACAGCGGACATTATTGCCACTTGCGCGCGCCATTACCTAGGATAACGTTTTTCTATCGCGCCGCCGGTGTCGTTCAATTGAATCGAACGTCTGCAAGTCGATTATTGCTTTCCCGGCCGCTGTGCAATGTCGGGCCATTAGCTATAATAGAGACGTACAGAGGCGCTTTCAAACCACCCATTAATGGGTCGTTAACCGACGTTGTATTGGGCACGATTACCGCGTTCCCACCAATTCTCCCGGGCGCACGAGAGACAATGGATTGCGGGGAAATTACAAAGGTGTAAGAGAACAGATGTGGTCAACGCGCGCCCTCTGGTGATCAACGCCCCCTGGTGAATGGGCCGTTGTCACCGATTGCCGGTGCACTGATTGCGGGTTGGCCGGTCGAATTGTTTTCGCGGAGCCAGAGGTGATTTCTCTCATGTCGTTGTCTGTTGCCCTAACGCGATAAACACCCCAGACGCGGTTGATACCACGCCCCAAACAAAGGCCTGATGCGGTAAACACCGCTTTAGTTCCTCTTCCACTATTTCGACTAGAAGCTTAGCCTCGGTTACTACTAGAAGCTACGTCCGTTATGGTCAGCCATTTTGTTTTTTACTCATCCGTGGGTTCTTCGATTCAACTCTTTTTTCTCTGGCAGGTAATTTCGGGGACCGTGAAGCAGCCGAGTTGTATAACGTACCGAAATTAAGTTGGTGACGTCATTCCCCCAACCGTTCTGCGTAGCGGGCAACCCCGCCACCTCTAACCTGTTTTGGGAGCCTGCATATCGCTGCCTTTACAGACCAACTCCTTCAACGTATATTTTTGTATGCCAACCTCCAGTTAAAATTTGCTACGACCATCAAAAGAAACAACAATCATTAAGATACCAGTACTTTGCTATTACATTTTACAAGTTTTGTTTGTATAAAGAACAGTATTTGTTGCCAGAAAGTTACACCAACAAGCCTAGCTGACGCCCCGTGTATATCAATCTTCCCTCATATTTTATTAAAGTATATTAAATTATTGTATTATATTAAAAACAGCAATTAATAAACATAATTGAGTTATTCTAGTATTAATAAATAGTTATTTTAATGAACGAGGAGCAAGATACGTCGATTTAAAACGTTGTCATACGACGTGTTACCGTACTCGTTGCGTGATTTCACGGTAATCACTACAAACCTCCAGGGCATACCTAATCGGTTATTCACTTTCCCCAGAAGGGTAATTCTGCGAACAACAAAAGGGTGGCCAAGCCAGCGAACCGCATGGACCCCTGTTTGAAGTGCCCGCCTAGTGGCGCGACAAAACGAGAATTAACGAGATGTTTCCACGACAATAGAACAAGCTCACGTCCCTTGGGTACTGGTTGACACGGGCCCGGTAACAACGTCGTGTCTTGGCGACAGCTTGTTGGGGTGACAGGTGTCACCCGTCTATTGACAGCGACATGTGCGAGCAGTTTCGTGTGACACTTCAACCTGAGAGCTGTTCCTGTCTGCTCAAGTGTCTTGTTAATCTCGCCTAACCCACTCTCGCTCGGCCGCGTAACTTCGCCGGTTTTTACAAGGTTTACCAAGTTGCAGACGGCATGTGAATAAGGAAGCCTATGGCTTCCCGAGTGTTCACTAAATTCAGTAAATTACTTATAAAAGTGTATTATAAAAAAGTATTATAATTATTAACATTATAATTGTTTTTATAAAATGCCACTAAACTGCTACTAATTAAAATACGTTGTCTGTAAAAATACACAAGTGAAATAAAAATGATACGTTGTCTCTAAAATACACAAGTAAAATAAAAAATATAAGTTGTCTCTAAAAATACATAAGTAAAAAATAAACAATTTATTATACTAATAAATTCATTAAATAAATATATGAATAAATAATTTAATCAGTATTAAAATAATTTCTAACAATTTCAGTGTTCAACCTAGGTATAGTCCGCCCTTGCCAGATAATTGTCAACTTAATTTTTAAACATATACTGCTGGCATGTACACAACCATGACTTGATTGATTCCAATTATTTATTGTTCTCTGAGAAAAGGAAAAGTTTCTTTTATCTATCTGTCTTAGCCGGCTTTTGAATGTCATCCGTGTGAGGGGCAAAAGCTGCCGCCATCTCACGGGGCCTGGATAGTCGAGGCTAATGCTGTGATAATTACTGCTTCATAAACAATTGAAATGTGTATTTATGTTTATTTTAATGTGAGTACAAGTTTAATGTTGAATACTTTTAATAGCACAATATTTTAAAATTATTTCCTTATTTTAATCTTTATTTCATAGTTGGCCTGAAAGCCAATCTGCGCTCCTCCCTGTTCTGGTATAAGGCCGCCCTGGTGGCGACATTCATACAGCATTAATCTCCCAGATGCGAGGGACTAAAAAGTGCTGCCATCTCACGGAACATGGATAATTGAGGCTAGTGTCTAGTCTGATGTGACGTCGTATTCCTGTAAAGAATTGGCGCTTCACACACGCACTCTCATGAAGCCTACTGTTGTACTTAGTAGTATAAAATGCCCCAAAACAGTGGCGCATTGTTGCGTAGGGAGTGGCTGTGAGCATTGGCTGAGGAACAACGACCAATTTAAGGGAGAAAGAGGTGACCACCTCGGTCAGCCATATTTATTATGCGAAAATGTAATCGTGTATGCGATTTGGGATAGATTTTACCCCGTTGCTCCCCCTCCGATATGATATAAGTTACTAACGCAACTTAACGATTTTTTATTAATATATATGTTCAGATGTTAGACACGCGCGCACCCATGCGCACACATTTACACACACAGTTTTACACATACATCCACCCACACTCGCACACACATACGCACAAACACACGCACAAACACACACACACGCACGCACGCACGCACGCATACACACACACACACACGCACGCACGCACGCACGCACACACACACACACACACAATAACCACGGTGTTTGTTTGCTTGTAGACGTCATCCGAGACCCACATATCCAGTGGCGGCGACAGGGTTTCGGAAAGCGGCTGTTCCGAGGACAGTAAGCCGGACAGCGGCCGTGGGTCTTTCGAGGAGGCGACGTGTGCCTCGCCCCCGCGTCGTACGACCCTCAAAGGCTCGCATCCTCACCAAAATGCCGAGGTTCGGGTCCGACTGGACGACCGCCTACGGAGCGTCGACGTCGAAGGGCCACGAAACAGCCACGTCCACGCGCATGCGCCGGGGAAGAGAAGGATACGCATAGCGAGTCAAGTGTGACGAGTCGTCAGTCACCACAATACAGTCAACAGTGTACAGTTTGAATTTTTGCTCTCGGTTTATTAAGTGAACTTGGCCACAATCGGGGATATCAGCCTGGTGTGTTGAGACATATGCCTGGTGTGTTGAGACGTCAGCCTGGTGTGTTGAGACACCAGCCTGGTGTGTTGAGACAGCAGCCTGGTGTGTTGAGACATAAGCCTGGTGTGTTGAGACATAAGCCTGGTGTGTTGAGACATATGACCAAATCACAACGACGCCGGGCGTCGTTACATTCAGCCCAAAGCATTCGTGTTGTACATACATTTTTATTAATAAAATATTACTCATGTATAGAAATGACTTTACATTTGCGCTCTGGCAGAGGGGGTTAGACGCGTTCGCAACCCCTGTGCACACCACTGAGGCAAAATTGGTGGGCCATGCCATACCACGCCTTACTTTTAACATGGTTCATTTGATCTAACTTTAACTTACCCTAACTATCGTCTTTGAACAACGAGGCCTACGTTACTGCGGGCACCTTTTCACATGTGTCACAATTCATGTAAAAGTCACAATTGGTCCTATTCAACATGACAATTGTGTCAAGCACAGCGCGATGCTATATCATAAACAGTAACGCATACCTTTTATGACTTAAAACAGAAAATACAAGCAAACGTATTAATATTCAGTAGCGGAAGGGTGTTCATCTTTACTAAACGGTCACTGCAGTGGCACAGCGAGTGCTCCCGTCATCTAGGGAACAGTAGAGGCTATGTGACAACTAACAACTAACCCGTGTGACAACCAACTTCCCTGCAAACACACGCACGCACAAACACACTTCAGGTGAGAGAAAAGGTACTACACTTGTTTTATAAATATCTATGTTGGCTATAGCGCGTTCTTTGACGCTTGTTTCGTAAAGAATATCTCCCGTTGCTAGACTAGTTATAGTTGGTCTCCTATAAACTCTTTCTAATATCACTGCCCGTATTACTATTATGTCCTTACACTGTTTGTATAAATTTTAACTGAGTATTAACTAATTAAGAAATGCATGGGTTCCTTTGAAGATATAATCCCGCACTTTTCTGCAACTTTCATGTATTCAGTAATGATTACTTCTAAGTCAGTTTTCTTTTATGTTAATATGGCAAGGGTACATAATCGGATCGTTTTATTCTAAGTTTATTTTATTGTAAACTACATATATTATAACATGTATTTGATCGATCAAATGGGTACAAGTATGAAACATTATACAAGTTGGCCGATGTATTTTTGTGAATGTCGACCTGGCCATTCATAATGTAATAACAAATCAGATTAAACATACGACGATCAAAGTGTTAGTGTCGACAGTAGTTACTACACTTAAATAGCTACATGTGTCTACTAACGCCCACCTGTTGTACACCTGTTGTTGTACCTGTACACATCTAACACAGCGGTACACATCAAAGACAATTTCCTGCAACGCCGCTGACGACATAGAAGAAGACGTTGGACACGTCTCATCACATCACCTGGCGGACGTCAACGCCATCGATATCAATTACAATTAGTGGTTAATTCACGGGATATTGTTGTAGCGACACTTGAAAGATCGATATACATGGAATGGAATGCGATGATAATACATGTATGCGGGCCCACCTGTAGACATCAAAAGCAGGCCACGCCCTGGCATGTATCGCTGGTGCATTTTGCACTTGACTAGTGTTTGTTCTATCTTTATGTCGATAAACACAGTGCGTTGACTTTTGCAATTAGCACAACAATTAGTAGAAGAATCCGGCCGATTGGAACGAACCATTAACGACGTCATCCGAAGACGACCGACGACCATTACTTGTGAAGTAATGTGCAGGAAAGATTGTTCACGATCTTCGTCGACTTGAACGGGAAGAGACGACAGAGACGAGACGTCGGATGCGTTCAAGTTTCAACTGCGGCGTTTTGTGTATTGTGACATTATTAATAATTCGTGGACTTTCATTAGTAATTAAGATGTAGTTAAATTAATCCTAGGTAAGCCCTATATATCATGTCCAATGATTGAGGACTAGATATATGCATTACGAACCTAATGAATACGTTCCACCGTGAATACCACTGCTGCCTGACATGTCCCGAAATGCTCCGCGCCGACCTAGCTTCCGTTGTGCAACTCGGCGGAAGTAGACCGCGACATCAATTTCTACAGCGTCATTCAATTTAATAAACAGAGCTAACCCCTTCTAGAGTGTGTGTGCGTGTGTGCGTGCGTGTGAGTGTGTGCTTGTATGTGTGTGTGTGTGTGTGTGTGTGTGTGTGTGTGTGTGTGTGTGTGTGTGTGTGTGTGTGTGTGTGTGTGTGTGTGTGTGAGTGCGTACGAGCATATGTACGTGTATATTGTAATCGTAGTAATTGCAAAGTCAACACGCTAGACTAAGTTTATCGACGTTGGATCCGTCCTTGCTCACGCCCATGGAAGCTGGTACAGAGAAACCAAATGCGTACCACTCCAGAAGTGTCTCACAGGCTGAGAAAAACTACACGGACTGAAGTCAATGGACTGAAGAAAATTCACCAATACTTGTGGGGTCGCAAGTTTACTATCGTCACAATTTAAAGCCACTTCTGGGATTGTTCGGAGAAACAAGGCTGTTCCGCAGATGTTGTATCCACGTATGCAGCGCTGGGCATTGACACTGGCTGGATACGAGTACCAGATAGTCCACAGACCCGGCCAAAGCATTCCCCAAGCAGACACTCTTAGCCGCCTTCCAGTAGGTGGCGCTCCGAGACACATACCTGTGCCAGCTGACCCGATATTGACAATGCAGTTTATGGACATGTCTCCGGTCACTGGAAGTGACATGCGCCGAAAAACCACTCGTGACAAAGTGCTGTCACAAACCTTCATCAGGACGATGGAAGGATTTCCACATCACGAAGACGACAAATGTCTCAAGCCCTACTTCCAATGATGAGATGGACTCGGCATCCGCGATGGCCGTCTCACGTGGTAGGATTAAACATTGGCAAAGTTTGTCAAATGTGTGAATATTTTAAAACGTGGAGCCACCTTGCGGATAATTGGGGCACTGTTATACGATGGCTCCATCTAACGGACACACCCAAATATGGTTAAACACTGGGAACATTCGGATTAACAAGTCCCATGGCAGTGTTGTAGCCACGATTTTTGCATTGGAGAGGCCATCCGATATCCAAGTAAACTGTATGTGTTAATATATATCAAATTACCCACAAGGCGGCGCCACGTTTTTAAATCTTCACAAATTGTACAAAAAAATTGCTGTTTTTTAATCCTACCTACTTAGAGGGATTTTTTAATATTCACAAAAATAACCTATGTATGCCTGTTTAACCCCAATTAGTAAAGTTTTGTAAGTTAGATAGTGCCTCTGTGAAATGTAATGCTCCAGTTATCTACTAGAGGACACTACAAATTACATTCGTATCAGAATTCAAACATTTGGAAATAATCAATATTGATACATATAATATTTGTCTGGAAATATAGAACAACTGGTATGATATTGTCATTTATCCATTTATACAAGCTGGGGAATCATAGGCGTGTCAAGTCATATCACGTAGAGTACATAGACATACTACAGAAAAGTATACAGAAGAGCAATTAAACTTTTTTCAAAACTGAAATTACTTTTCATGCATAGCACTTAGAAATATGTTTCGACAACCATCCTTTACATATTAGTTCTCGAACAAACAAGAAACACATATTGTTAACATGCAAACACTTTATTCACACGTAAACTTAACTGCAGTCCGTGTAAACAAGGCACTAGTGTTCTCTGTGTTGTAGTCACAGCAGTTAGTATTTCTATCACATTCAGACTTCAATTATTGTAGCAATCTGTGTTAAGCTTTGCCGATGTAAATATGGATTAGAAGAACACAAAACAAATTTAAATAATTTTTTATCAAGAACTATATAATGCACATATAGTACACACTAATCTTTATTAGTATTTATAATCGCTTATCACTGACAAAAACATTACTGGCAATTATGTTAGCAAGAGTTTAAGAATTGATGATATATCTTTGTTCGAGGCTCAATATACATACCACGGTGCAGCGATTACATGATGAGGATAGAGGAATAATACAACACCATTGAAGAGTACTTGAGTATAATATAACACACATCAGTCCGTAATTCATTTAGTAATCAAAAAGCCAGAAACATTTGTGACGTATGACACGTCTCAGTCACTTTGTAGAAGCAGTCGCATCCATGGCTGGACGTCACATAGAGGAAGAGAGTGGAGAATAGGTGACATCAGAGAGTCAGGGGGAGGACAGGTGACGTCACACAGAGCCTGAGGGTGGAGAATAGGTGACATCAGAGAGTCAGGGGGAGGACAGGTGACGTCACACAGAGCCTGAGGGTGGAGAGTAGGTGACAGGATAAGTGTGAGTTGTGTAGAGTCCAGCCTTGTTGACAGCGGTCAGTGTCACGTGATGCTCCTTGGTGTAGTCAACGCCAGTGATGCGGAGTGTTGTTAGTTCTGTCTCTGTCCAGGCCAAGACGTCAATGCCGCCTGGCGTCATGCCTGGAACACACAGCGCCATCTATAGGTCACTACAGGCATATCTGGCAGTGTCACACTCAGTGTTTAGTTCTGTCAACATTACGTTGTTTCTCTACACGACTAAACTAGTATATCTGTGCAGATTTTAATATGAACTATTCTCATACAGATCCTTGATTTCTCAAATATTCCTCGTAACCTTCCCAGTACAACAGTATGCCTGTATATAGATTTATAGGTAGTTTAAAACACCGCAGCTTCACCGTGGTCATGTCGGCTGGTGTACTAACTCAATTAAATGTTATTGTAGATAAAACAAATCTGACTGGTTTTTATTATAATAGAAAACACACGTTCATTTACACCATTGCTGCATGTGGTATTTATCGTCCTGCTACACGTTTATGTGAATACTTGAAACAGGCAAGACAAGTCAGTGTCATGATAAAGATAAATTATGTTTTACACTAGAATGTGCAGTGCACATGCTTCGTACCTATGTTGACCTCGTACAGCAGTGATGAGTTGCTGGTGAAGACGCCCTTCCAGTCGAGAGTGAGAATCCAGCGGCGAGGCCAGGAACTCCGCAGTGATGCACCTGGTAAACAAAGACACAAGAACCTGAAGTAGCATGCAAATTACGCTGACATAGAAGTTAATTTTCTTTTACTATTGGTACATCTTTAGTGTTAATAACTTGACAGTCATTCACATTCCTTCTAGAGCTTGCGGCACAGACTGACAGCTACACCCACCAGTGACTCGTGGAGCCTCGGTTTCAATGGTGAAGTTGCTGGCGATGACGTCACTGGTCAAATGAGCATAGTTGGTCGCCCGTAGCATCAGTGTGTACGTCGTGTAGGACTTGAGGCGGAGGTCTGTCAACTCAGCAAACAGTTGGTTGGCCGAGGCCAGGGACTTCCACGGCAGAATGGTGGCTGTCTTTGACTGCTGCAGACTCACCTACATGACACAAGACAAGAACCAGTAGAACAAACCTACAAGACACAAGACAAGAACCAATGGAACAAACCTACAAGACACAAGACAAGAACCAGTAGAACAAACCTACAAGACACACAAGACAAGAACCAGTAGAACAAACCTACAAGACACAAGACAAGAACCAGTAGAACAAACCTACAAGACACAAGACAAGAACCAGTAGAACAAACCTACAAGACACAATACAAGAACCAGTAGAACAAACCTATAAGACACACAAGACAAGAACCAGTAGAACAAACCTACAAGACACACAAGACAAGAACCAGTAGAACAAACCTACAAGACACAAGACAAGAACCAGTAGAACAAACCTACAAGACACACAAGACAAGAACCAGTAGAACAAACCTACAAGACACACAAGACAAGAACCAGTAGAACAAACCTACAAGACACACAAGACAAGAACCAGTAGAACAAACCTACAAGACACAAGACAAGAACCAGTAGAACAAACCTACAAGACACAAGACAAGAACCAGTAGAACAAACCTACAAGACACACAAGACAAGAAGCAGTAGAACAAACCTACAAGACACACAAGACAAGAACCAGTAGAACAAACCTACAAGACACACAAGACAAGAACCAGTAGAACAAACCTACAAGACACAAGACAAGAACCAGTAGAACAAACCTACAAGACACAAGACAAGAACCAGTAGAACAAACCTACAAGACACAAGACAAGAACCAGTAGAACAAACCTACAAGACACAAGACAAGAACCAGTAGAACAAACCTACAAGACACAAGACAAGAACCAGTAGAACAAACCTACAAGACACAATACAAGAACCAGTAGAACAAACCTACAAGACACACAAGACCAGACAAGAACCAGTAGAACAAACCTACAAGACACAAGACAAGAACCAGTAGAACAAACCTACAAGACACAAGACAAGAACCAGTAGAACAAACCTACAAGACACACAAGACAAGACAAGAACCAGTAGAACAAACCTACAAGACACAAGACAAGAACCAGTAGAACAAACCTACAAGACACAAGACAAGAACCAGTAGAACAAACCTACAAGACACAAGACAAGAACCAGTAGAACAAACCTACAAGACAAGACAAGAACCAGTAGAACAAACCTACAAGACACACAAGACAAGAACCAGTAGAACAAACCTAGAAGACACAAGACAAGAACCAGTAGAACAAACCTACAAGACACAAGACAAGAACCAGTAGAACAAACCTACAAGACACAAGACAAGAACCAGTAGAACAAACCTACAAGACACACAAGACAAGAACCAGTAGAACAAACCTACAAGACACAAGACAAGAACCAGTAGAACAAATCTACAAGACACAAGACAAGAACCAGTAGAACAAACCTACAAGACACAAGACAAGAACCAGTACAACAAACCTACAAGACACACAAGACAAGAACCAGTAGAACAAACCTACAAGACACAAGACAAGAACCAGTAGAACAAATCTACAAGACACAAGACAAGAACCAGTAGAACAAACCTACAAGACACAAGACAAGAACCAGTAGAACAAACCTACTAGACACAAGACAAGAACCAGTACAACAAACCTACAAGACACAAGACAAGAACCAGTAGAACAAACCTACAAGACACAAGACAAGAACCAGTAGAACAAATCTACAAGACACAAGACAAGAACCAGTAGAACAAACCTACAAGACACACAAGACAAGACAAGAACCAGTAGAACAAACCTACAAGACACACAAGACAAGAACCAGTAGAACAAACCTACAAGACACAAGACAAGAACCAGTAGAACAAACCTACAAGACAAGAACCAGTAGAACAAACCTACAAGACACACAAGACAAGAACCAGTAGGACAAATCTTTATCTAGTGTTACTGGTGTTACTGAACAAAATCCTTTATTTTGGTCTCCACTTGATACCGGTAGTCTCTGCTCTCTAGTGAATTATAGTAAAATTAATCACCATCTAGTTATCTTACACCTGTTCTCATGATGACGTCATACACTCATGCATGGATTTTTACAATTTAATTACTCTCATTTGCCACTTTAAATATGCGCATCTGAAGGTTTATTAAAAAAGAATATTTGGATCAATTAAATACGATTTTGAAAATAGAATAAAAATAAAAACAATAAGATCAGTAAGTACACAAAGTCAACACAATAGCATCAAGTATACCAGGACACATCCATTAACACATCCTAGCAAGCAAGGGGTGTGCTAATGTACCCCTGACTAATCATGTCTGAAAATCCAGTGAGTGAATTTTTGATCTAAATTTTTTGGTTCTAGAATATTTATGACAAGTTGGATCACTAAAATAATGTGTTGAACGCAGTCATACATCTATTCAAAACAGTGGTTTCTAATGTTGATTCTACTACTTCACATTCTAAAAGGGGTGTAGTGTAATTGCAGAGATTGTGAAGGACAGCAGTGAAATTGGATAGCCACTCCCAGGATAGCTCTCAGATGTGTACTATATCTTGGATTTGTAACATATATATATGGTTAATGAATTTATTTTGAACTCATTCAAGTTGCCAGGGATTCCAGATAACAATGCAACACTCCAACTGACACAGATAAATATCTGTACACGAACTCAGACTCACCTCATAACCTTCGACCCCCGACCTGTCACGGATTCCATTCCAACCAAAGAACACGTGTGCTGTGTCCACCTGGTGGCTGCTTCGGGAAGCATAATGAGACACCGAACTTGTGATGATCTTCACCATTGCCATGGAAACATCAGGTGACTTAGTCACCATGACAACGCCGCTGGAGATGAGTGTAGACTGGAGGCCTGCGTAGTTGAAGCAGCGGACGACACTGAAGACAGTCTCCCCGTGAGTGACCGACGCATCCAGTGTCACTGACACGGCTGACAGGGAGGTTGTCCTCGTGAAAGGCTGAACCTCCTGTGAGCCCGGACTCTTCCCTGCAGCATCAAGTCACACTTACTGCATCTCACAGTCACCTTGAGCTGAGCTATTCAGTTTGAATTTAGCTATGAAATAAATAGCAATAAATATTTTGTTCGAGTTGTGTTTAACCAGAAGAGTGCAAAAAGATTGATTTCCTGACATCAGGAATCAACAGTGAATGTTGTATATAATTGCATAGCAAATTTACTGAAAGTTTGACATAATAATTATAATATTTTTTTATATTTAGTATGTGGATTTGTATTATAAAATAATAAATAAACGTCTGAATTGCCTTTAATCTATGGTCCCTGGTAGACAGGTCACATTCTTACTATATGGCATATTACTATATGGCATTGCACTCCTGTATAAACTAAACAAATCTAGCACACTAAAATGAGCACACTCGCACTAACACTTGGAGCTTACCTAAAGCCAATTCACAGTGGCTGACTCCACTTTCTGCGTCTGTCACTGACCAGGTCAAAGAGACATCCCGGGTCGTCAGGTAGGACACGGCTGACCCACTGCCTCCGTCCTGACATCATGAGTCACAACAATACGAGTCACAACAATACGAGTCATAACAGTTCAACAATATGACTCACCACAATGACTTACAACAATAGGATTCACATTACAACTAATAAAATATCAACAATCAGACTCACAACTTTACAACAATAAAACTCACAATACTCTACAGAACAATAATAATAAATCTCTATTGCATCGTCTGCTACTTCAAGTATGCCGGCCTCCAGTCTACACTCATCTCCACTGGCGTTGTCATGGTGACCAAGTCACCTAGTATTTAGAAACCTCGATATTAACTCACAGGCTCAACAAATAAAATCAATAGACAAAATTATGCAGAGAGAAATAAGAATTATCATTACAACAATTGAAGAATTAGCATTTACACCAGGAATGCATTTTCACACAAATCAGTCTTTGTTTAGAGAAGTTTGTTACACAGAGAAAACCAGCTTGTCATTGATAAAGGTAGCAACAATACTATAACTTACAGTGAGACAACAAAGCTCAGGTGGGGTCAGATCTATGGTCAGTGGGTCCGAGTAGATGACCATGGTCATTTCGGCCGCGTTCTCGGCCACCACGGTCACGTGCACCTCTGTGCCGTGCTGCAGCCGGAGGTCAGCTGTGTGTGCGAGGGACTGACCACCGACTGACCGGAAGTTCTGTAGCTGGACGCCTCCTGCGGTCAACATTGACATTATCATTAGCACACAACTCTGTACACGGGAAATATATATCTATATTTTTATGGAAAGTTTACTTTTAGCCAAAAATTAATTTTGCTAACTATTTAGCTGTGGCCCTGAATACTAATTTTATGTAAGTTACATAATGCTTCATGCCAGTCAAACACCAGGAGGTGCCAGAGCTACACACTGTGAACACAACATTAACAAGTTTGTGCTCTACATTTCAACTTCATCCTTACATGTAAGCATGTAATACTGAGCTGCTGATAGGCTGCAGATACCACACTGAAATATTTGCCCCTGACACTCTCACTACGACCAATGCCAACCACTAACAGATAATTGTTACAGAAAATAACCTATGAAAAAACCTTAGCCATCTGGTTATGTCCCATATATGGGAAATATCTGGATTTGGTGTGGAGTATTAAATAACTCCACCTGAAGCCATAGATTTACAAAATTAGTCAATCGCTAAGTCTATATAGTACTCTCAGCTACTTACTAGGTAAGTCATTCATAAATAATCAAACAAACTGATCATTGGCTGGTGAACTAGTCTATTCTTCCTTTGTAGCCTACTGTCATAATCTGGTTTTGGCCAAGAAGCAGTCCCTTATCTGCCCTTGCTTTCAGCCTCTAGGTATATTTGTCTTTTGCTAATCAGCCACATAATGCAGAAATTTAATAATCTGGTATAACTGGGGGATAATCGGATAAGGACATATTTGGACATCCGATTATGCCGTGAGTCCATTTGTGAGCCCAAGCCCACATTATCATCTACCGCGATCTCATCTAATACATTGCACCCTATATTGCCCACTACGGCTACTTATGTTCCTCGGAAATGGTCCATACTGACGTGACAGTGTCTCATAAGAAAGCCATGGCCTACGTAATACCTTTATTTGCCAGACAGCACTCATTTTGAGGTTCCCTGTGCCATCCAGTTATGTCTTACTTTCCACGTATGCCCCACACCCCCCTACCTGTGTTTTCCGCAAGCACCCGCCGTACACTTCTACTCACCCTGCACTGTCCCAATGGCCCAGGAATAGCTGGTCACTGGACTTTCTGGGTCCTCAACATCCCATGCCGCCGTCACAGCCGAGTAGCTGCCCCTGGACATCACATGCACGTGCATCGGCTGGACTTGAGAACTGACCGGATCTCTCGGGTCAGTGGACAAACTACGGTGACCGTCACCGACCTCTTGTATCTGGACATTGTCCAGCAAGAAACCAGTCTTACGTCCAACGGCGCCAACTCTGATGGATGCCGACGAATCAATGGCGATGAAGTAATACACATGCTTCTGCCACTCGCCAGATGTCGCTACCGTTGGCTCTACGACAAATGCAGTATGGAACCCTGGGAGTCGAACGAAACCGATTTGCTGGGAATGGAAATGGGATGTGTTTGGGGAGTGGACATGGAAGGAGACGCGATACTTGTTTGTCTTCACTGTTGTCACAGTCTGCTCTATGTGACCACTGGTGATGTCAACAAAGGTCTGTTTGTCTTGAGCAACCATCTTGCTGCTACTGGTGGTGACACTAACTCTACCTGACCCAGACCACTTCTGGGGATATGCTTCCTGTGTTCCGGAAAGGGGAGTGTCTTCCTCAAAGGAAGGGTTCTTCAGCAGGTTCTGTCCCAGTTGGAACTTGTGGAGAGGAAGTGGAGGTGTTGAGTCGATGACCACGCCATCAGAGCTGACTCCAGCCGACTTGAGGCCAGCTCCATTGAATGCGTATACAGTGGAGTAGAGTCGGGTCCCTGCAAGCAAACAATGTACGTGACCGCATACAAGTCTGACAGTCAAGTAGAGTCGGGTCCCTGCAAGCAAACAATGTACGTGACCGCATACAAGTCTGACAGTCAAGTAGAGTCGGGTCCCTGCAAGCAAACAATGTACGTGACCACATACAAGTCTGACAGTCAAGTAGAGTTGGGTCCATGCAAGCAAACAATGTACACAACCACATACAAGTCTGACAGTCAAGTAGAGTCGGGTCCATGCAAGCAAACAATGTACACAACCACATACAAGTCTGACAGTCGAGTAGAGTCGGGTCCATGCAAGCAAACAATGTACGTGACCACATACAAGTCTGACAGTCAAGTAGAGTTGGGTCCCTGCAAGCAAACAATGTACGTGACCGCATACAAGTCTGACAGTCAAGTAGAGTCGGGTCCCTGCAAGCAAACAATGTACACAACCACATACAAGTCTGACAGTCAAGTAGAGTCGGGTCCCTGCAAGCAAACAATGTACACAACCACATACAAGTCTGACAGTCGAGTAGAGTCGGGTCCCTGCAAGCAAACAATGTACGTGACCACATACAAGTCTGACAGTCAAGTAGAGTCGGGTCCCTGCAAGCAAACAATGTACACAACCACATACAAGTCTGACAGTCGAGTAGAGTCGGGTCCATGCAAGCAAACAATGTACGTGACCACATACAAGTCTGACAGTCAAGTAGAGTTGGGTCCCTGCAAGCAAACAATGTACGTGACCACATACAAGTCTGACAGTCAAGTAGAGTCGGGTCCATGCAAGCAAACAATGTACGTGACCACATACAAGTCTGACAGTCAAGTAGAGTCGGGTCCCTGCAAGCAAACAATGTACGTGACCACATACAAGTCTGACAGTCAAGTAGAGTCGGGTCCCTGCAAGCAAACAATGTACACGACCACATACAAGTCTGACAGTCAAGTAGAATAGAGTCTCCGCCATGAGACAATGTACATAAGAACAAACATCCAGTGGTTGTAGTGGCAGAATATTGAAACTGATATAAATCACCTGTTACCTGGCTCATGTGATACAGTGGACATGATATTAAAATAATATGGGTGAGGCAACTGTAAAATCAACCCCAGTATAAAACAAACATTTGCAGTCATACTTATTGTGAGTTTTATTTCCCATCATATATCACTGTCTACACACCTACAGAGGAGATTACCAGCAGTGACAGACAGACAGACAGACAGACAGACAGACAGACAGACAGACAGACAGACAGACAGACAGACAGACAGACAGACAGACAGACAGACAGACAGACAGACAGACAGACAGACAGACAGACAGACAGACAGACAGACAGACAGACAGACAGACAGACAGACAGACAGACAGACAGACAGACAGACAGACAGACAGACAGACAGACAGACAGACAGACAGACAGACAGACAGACAGACAGACAGACAGACAGACAGACAGACAGACAGACAGACAGACAGACAGACAGACAGACAGACAGACAGACAGACAGACAGACAGACAGACAGACAGACAGACAGACAGACAGACAGACAGACAGACAGACAGACAGACAGACAGACAGACAGACAGACAGACAGACAGACAGACAGACAGACAGACAGACAGACAGACAGACAGACAGACAGACAGACAGACAGACAGACAGACAGACAGACAGACAGACAGACAGACAGACAGACAGACAGACAGACAGACAGACAGACAGACAGACATCTGTCACACACTGATCTCACCTGACTGGACAGGTGACATCTGACCAGTGGTCCTTGTGTGAAGTCCAACATTGTGACAAGTGACCACGTCCTGTTTCCCTGGCTGTGTTCCGACACACCACTCGTAGTGGTCAATGTACGACTGGTCATCACTGAAGCCGCGCCACCACGCCGACACTGTCCGGTTGTCCCGACTGTAGTCTTGGTCAGTGAGACCGCGGCCGTCCCAGACTTGACCGGTCACTGGCGGTGTCATGTCCACCTGGAGAAATGTGACACTTGGACACACATTGACCAAGTGTGACATACACTGACCAATACAAATACTGACCAGTGCAGACACACTGACCAGTGCAAACACACACTGACCAGTGCAAAACCACACTGAGCAGTGCAAACACACACTGACCAGTGCAAACACACACTGACCAGTGCAAACACACACTGACCAGTGCAGACACACACTAAACACTGCATACACACTGACCAGTGCAAACACACACTGACCAGTGCAGACACACACTAACCACTGCATACACACTGACCAGTGCAGACACACACTGACCAGTGCAGACACACACTGACCAGTGCAGACACACACTGACCAGTGCAGACACACACTGACCAGTGCAGACACACACTAACCACTGCATACACACTGACCACTGCAGACACACACTGACCAGTTCAGACACACACTGACCAGTGCAGACACACACTGACCAGTGCAGACACACACACTGACCAGTGCAGACACACACTGACCAGTGCAGACACACACTGACCAGTGCAGACACACACTGACCAGTGCAGACACACACTGACCAGTGCACATACACACTGACCAGTGCAAACACACTGACCAGTGCAGACACACTGACCAGTAGATATCCATATGCATGCACATAGTATGTCGGTGAAACTAAAAATAATACACTATTCATACTAATATTTCAACTTTTTCCTACTTATTATGTTCTGCATACCTTGAAGCCGTCTGAGTAGGCCGCCCTGAACAAGCCAGCCTCGTTATAGGCAACCACCGTGCTGTAGTAGACGTCATTCGTGTCAAGTGACAGTCCACCGAGTGTCGTCAGTGTCGCTGACAATGTCAACTCTTTCTCAGCCGTGTCCCGCCCTCCCAGTGTCTTGCTGACAGAGACCATGTAGCGTTGAATGGAGGCCTGAGAGTCTCTGAAGACACCGCGCCAGGACACAGTGACACTGGAGGATGACGTCTGGAAGTCTACGTCTTTGTGTGCTGTGGCACTCTGTAGTTCTGTCACCTTGGCAGCCCGTGACAACTCTGGTGAACTCGAGTCCGTCTCTAGACCGTCCGTCGTATATATGGCGTAGGTGTTGGCGTCATACCACGCCCGCACGTACACCACGTACTGGAGGTGGGGCACCAGAACCACACCTACAACGCACACCTTTAGGTATAACATATGCATCATACCCTCATGTACACAACATATTTGCTGTTGGGCGTCAGACCCACCCCAAAACACTACAGATTCATGCTATTATTTTAACTGATAACATCTCTGGTGTTTCTGGTGGTCTATAAACAGTAAGTTAGATGACTGTTGTCACACCAGTCTTGCGTGAGCTCCAGGTGGTGTACAAAAGGTAAGTTAGATGACTGTTGTCACACCAGTCTTGCGTGAGCTCCTCAGGTGGTGTATAAAAGGTAAGTTAGATGACTGTTGACTCACCAGCCTTGCTTGAGCTGCGGGTGGTGTACAAAAGGTAAGTTAGATGACTCTTGTCTCACCAGCCTTGCGTGAGCTCATGGTGGAGTATAAAAGGTAAGTTAGATGAGTGTTGACTCACCAGCCTTGCATGAGCTCATGGTGGAGTATAAAAGGTAAGTTAGATGACTGTTGACTCACCAGCCTTGCATGAGCTCATGGTGGAGTATAAAAGGTAAGTTAGATGAGTGTTGACTCACCAGCCTTGCATGAGCTCATGGTGGAGTATAAAAGGTAAGTTAGATGACTGTTGACTCACCAGCCTTGCATGAGCTCATGGTGGAGTATAAAAGGTAAGTTAGATGACTGTTGACTCACCAGCCTTGCGTGAGCTCATGGTGGAGTATAAAAGGTAAGTTAGATGAGTGTTGACTCACCAGCCTTGCGTGAGCTCATGGTGGAGTATAAAAGGTAAGTTAGATGACTGTTGACTCACCAGCCTTGCATGAGCTCATGGTGGAGTATAAAAGGTAAGTTAGATGACTGTTGACTCACCAGCCTTGCGTGAGCTCATGGTGGAGTATAAAAGGTAAGTTAGATGAGTGTTGACTCACCAGCCTTGCATGAGCTCATGGTGGAGTATAAAAGGTAAGTTAGATGAGTGTTGACTCACCAGCCTTGCATGAGCTCATGGTGGAGTATAAAAGGTAAGTTAGATGAGTGTTGACTCACCAGCCTTGCGTGAGCTCATGGTGGAGTATAAAAGGTAAGTTAGATGAGTGTTGACTCACCAGCCTTGCGTGAGCTCATGGTGGAGTATAAAAGGTAAGTTAGATGAGTGTTGACTCACCAGCCTTGCGTGAGCTCATGGTGGAGTATAAAAGGTAAGTTAGATGAGTGTTGACTCACCAGCCTTGCATGAGCTCATGGTGGAGTATAAAAGGTAAGTTAGATGAGTGTTGACTCACCAGCCTTGCGTGAGCTCATGGTGGAGTATAAAAGGTAAGTTAGATGAGTGTTGACTCACCAGCCTTGCATGAGCTCATGGTGGAGTATAAAAGGTAAGTTAGATGAGTGTTGACTCACCAGCCTTGCGTGTGCTCATGGTGGAGTATAAAAGGTAAGTTAGATGAGTGTTGACTCACCAGCCTTGCGTGAGCTGCGGGTGGTGTACAAGGCCATGTTGCTGTCTCCGGTCTCTCTCCACAGTGGCTCCCTCAACACATCCAGGAGACGGCCGCCCATTGACTCGCCCGCCACGCCCACACTCCACTCGTACCACACCGGGGCTCTGTCTGGTGTCACCACGGCCCGCCAGGTGGCAGCAAGGGCACATAGAGATCGCGAGAAGTCTATGTCGTGTATGTTTGATTCTGGAGTGATGGTGTAATCCTCAATGTCATAGACAGACACTTGTTGGTAACCAGGTTTATCTGTGAACAAATGTCAACATGATATCACAGACAGACACTTCTAGCAGCCACGTTTACATGTGAACAAGTGTCAATATGATATCACAGACAGACACTTCTAACAGCCATGTTTACATATGAACAAGTGTCAATATGATATCACAGACAGACACTTCTAACAGCCACGTTTACATGTGAACAAGTGTCAACATGATATCACAGACATACACTTCTAGCAGCCATGTTTACATGTGAACAAGTGTCAATATGATATCACAGACAGACACTTCTAACAGCCACGTTTACATGTGAACAAGTGTCAACATGATATCACAGACATACACTTCTAGCAGCCATGTTTACATGTGAACAAGTGTCAATATGATATCACAGACAGACACTTCTAACAGCCATGTTTACATATGAACAAGTGTCAATATGATATCACAGACAGACACTTCTAGCAGCCAGCTTTCCTGTGTGAAACATGAACATATCGCAGACAAACATTACTAGCATCCACATGTATTTGTAAATTTACCTTTGTTACTAATGGTAAACTA
This sequence comes from Oasisia sp. SBJ-2009, assembly GCA_964017155.1. NCBI lineage: Eukaryota > Metazoa > Annelida > Polychaeta > Sabellida > Siboglinidae > Oasisia > Oasisia sp. SBJ-2009. The sequence continues at coordinate 27,455,647 of OZ024865.1, forward strand.
GGGAACTCTTTGTTAGTAAAGATAAGCTAGAGAACCTTTGGCATTGACACAGCTACTGTTTGATTGACAGGTGAGTTGTCCGTGCGGGGCACAAGTGCAGTGTCCCTCGCAGGTGACGGGCTGACACCGGCGCACCAAGGCGAGCGTGCCGGCCGCAGACTGTGACGGCACGGCCGTGAAGGTGCCGTGGAGACGACTGCTCATGAGTCCCACCTGAGACAGACGAGACAAGATGACAGATCAAAAGACTCACATAAGACAGGTAGACACTTGATGACAGATCACAAGACTCACATAAGACAGGCAGACACTTGATGACAGATCACAAGACTCACATAAGACAGGCAGACACTTGATGACAGATCACAAGACTCACATAAGACAGGCAGACATTTGATGACAGATCACAAGACTCACATAAGACAGGCAGAGACATGACGACTGATCACAAGACTCACCTAAGACAGGCAGAGACTTGACGACAGATCACAAGACCTACCTAAGACAGGCAGACCTTTGACTGCTAAAGCTGTAGTGGTTCTTAATTCTAGTGTAAACAGGCCCCTATTACTGTATCATTTGCTACAGAAAATAATCATGACTGTCCAGATGAATACTTTAAGGTAGGACACTGGTCGAGAAATGGATTTTGATGATATCTCAACAACCAGAGAAGCAATCTTTATAAAACTTTCAGGATGTGTTTCTGGTGGGAAAAGATGACCAATTGTATAATTTCATCTCATTTGCATAACCGTAACCATGGCAACCGGCTTTTCTGTGAAAATAGCTACACATGATTTTGCGGGAGGTCTTGCAGTAAAACTGTGCATATGTTTCTTTCTTTTTTGTCTGTTATGATCCATTGAAGTGTTGTAGAGTGCAATGATGCTGTTTTTGTTCAACTCCTTACAATATTTATTATAAAAAAGAAATTGCGAAGAATTTGTTCCGTTTTTCCAAATATTATAACAACTTCAGTCATCAATAATAATCTTTATATAAAAGCTATCATGTTTAAAAAGCATCATTGCACACACTGTACCATAGGGAATACATGGTAAAAAAATCAGACTCCTAGGTTTGGTACTTTTTTCGGGAGATCTCCCGCAAAATAGCAATATTGTCGAAAAGTAAGTTTTGAGAAAACGGCAAAAAACCAAATGAACATCAAATATTTTTAATAACACCAGTGTAAAGTCAGCACTAAGACTGTTTTTCATACCAGCAACATGTGGTAAATATATAATGAAAGTGTGTGAACCATATTCAGTATATATATATGGAAAAAATATATAGTTTACACAAGCGGCGGCGGCGAAGAAATTCATCACTAGCCAAGCGTACTTCTACATTGTATATGTATTATTATGTAATGTTGTCTTTTATGAAATAAAATTTGATATATATGTATATTATATATATATATATGTATATATATATATATGTACACACACATATATGTATATATGTACGACCTATATATATATATATAATATATATACACATATTTATATAATATATAATATATATACACACACACACAAACATCTATTACTAAATAATTGGTCAATTTCATGCACACAAATAATAATAAATAAGCAAGCATACGCTGCCACAATTAATGTTTAATTAATTATTTAATGTTAAATAAACTGTTTAAAAATGTAATTACCTAAAATACTTCTCATATTTGATAAGAACAAAATAATGCTAGAAAAGTAAATCCAACAACAGTACCACCTTTCGTTTTATATTACTTCCACATTGGGTTAATATGAATGAAACAAATTAAGTCAAATTATTTTCTGTAATAAATAAATAAATGTAACTTCCGACTGATAGAGCGACAAACTTCGGCGACGCCAGTGCCAGCGCCGCTGTCGGTGACAGACAGACAGTCCGGGTCGAAGGCGGCCGGCGGCCGTAGCCGCGTAGCAAGGCCAGCCCGACGTCGCCGTCGGCATTTCTTTCCCCGTTCGCTGCCGCTTCCGCGGGTCCGTTGCGCGACTGAACAGCATCATGCATGCTGTTCATGCTACCTCCCGCGCATTCAGCTTATTTGCGTTTATTATATCGTTTCTTTCTTTCAAATTGGTAAACCGTACGGATCTTTCGTCGATCGGACGCCATGACACATACAGGTCATTCATCTTGAAGCCGCACCGTGATTGGCTGGCGTCGTTGCATAAGGTCAATTTTAATTAGATACGTGGCCGCGATCACCATATATGGTTCGCGTGAGGTCGGGCTGCCAAGCAACCGGCTGAGACAGTTTGTGGTTGGATAGTTTCACGGCACTTTCGACGCCGATAACTAATTTATGTACGGATGTCGTCGACTTTTGACTTCGGCAGCGTACGGAAGGGATCATTTCCAACAAGACGATACCAAACATGGCCGCGTTGCAAGGAGCAATGTTTACGTTTGAGCGCGCTGAAAGTTGGGCCGTTTCCGTCGATTTAAAAGTCCATCCGCCATAACGACGTTAGCAGCAAGTTGGGTAGCGACATATTTAATCGTTTTTTTGATACTTTTAGGACGAATTCAGTGAAATAAAGTTAGCAACACGTGTGGAATACATGGTTCGTTCTGAAAATCCACTTTATTAAAAATCAACCATTTTATCATTTCCCGGCAATTCCCGACCCGCGGCCTACGTTAAAGACATTATAGAGAACAATATTACAAATACAACAAATAAAATAAGCTCCAATAAACAGTAATGGTTAATTCCACATTTCCCAAACAAGACACACCTGGTTAACTGCCCATATTGAGATGTACAGTTGTTGGTTATGTTGAATGGCCGACTTGACAGAAACATTTGCTTTCTGGATGTATCCCTCATCGCCATGGAGATCAGTAGTGGTGTGTGAGAGCTCCACAGGACAGTCTCCAGGCTACAACAGAAATATTTCAAAAAAGGTTCTCATTAGTTGTAATCATATACATTACCAACTATGTTTGTAATATTGACATTCATTTGTCCCTGTAATGTTATTTGACAAATGTAAAACATCAGGCACATGCATAAATAATTGTGTAAATATAAAATCGTACCAGCAATATCTGGGAGTTAAACTATTGCGATGCTATCAACATTTGTTTGTTCCTGTAACATAGAAGGTAGTAAATACATCTTAGTGGGTGGCCACTGACCAACATGTCTGATGATGCCATTGTCGCTCCGACAGTGACATAGTAAGTTGTGACGTCACTGTGTGCGTCAGAGAAGCCAAGCCAGGCCAGTCGCAGTGTGTCGTTTTCATACGTCATCCAGCCAGGTTGGTGACGTGTCAACATTGCAGCATGTCCTGTCTCCACAGCAAAGGCTCCAGTGACAGGGGGCGTGTTGTCAACCTACAGGTAACAACATTTACGTGTGTCTTCATCCTACACCAGTAATGACATTATGTTGTCAACCTAAACACGTAGCAATGTTTATGTTGTCAACCTACAGGTAACAACATTTATATGTGTCTTCATCCTACACCAGTAATGACATTATGTTGTCAACCTAAACACGTAGCAATGTTTATGTTGTCAACCTACAGGTTCAACATTTATGTGTCTTCATCCTACACCAGTAATAACATTATGTTGTCAACCTACAGGTACAACATTTATGTGTCTTCATCCTACACCAGTAATGACATTATGTTGTCAACCTACAGGTAACAATGATTATGTTGTTAACCCACATGTAACAACATTTGTGTTGTCAACCTACAGGTAACAATGTTTATGGTGTTAACCCACACAAGTAACAATGTTTATCTTGTCAACATAAAGTAACAAAGTTTGTGTTGTCAACAGAAAGTACCAAAGTTTGTGTTGTCAACATAAAGTAACAATGTTTGTGTTGTCAACCTACAGGAAACAATGTTTATGGTGTTAACCCACACGAGTAACAATGTTTATCTTGTCAACATAAAGTAACAAAGTTTGTGTTGTCAACATAAAGTAACAATGTTTGTGTTGTCAACATAAAGTACCAAAGTTTGTGTTGTCAACATAAAGTAACAATGTTTGTGTTGTCAACCTACAGGTAACAATGTTTATGGTGTTAACCCACACGAGTAACAATGTTTATCTTGTCAACATAAAGTAACAAAGTTTGTGTTGTCAACATAAAGTAACAATGTTTGTGTTGTCAACATAAAGTAACAAAATTTGTGTTGTCAACATAAAGTAACAATGTTTATGTTGTCAACATAAAGTAACAATGTTTGTGTTGTCAACATAAAGTAACAATGTTTGTGTTGTCAACATAAAGTAACAATGTTTGTGTTGTCAACACAAAGTAACAATGTTTATTTTGTCAACAAAAAGTAACAATGTTTATTTTGTCAACATAAAGTAACAATGTTTATGTTGTCAACATAAAGTAATAATGTTTATGTTGTCAACATAAAGTAACAATGTTTATGCTGTCAACATAAAGTAACAATGTTTGTGTTGTCAACTTAAAGTAACAATATTAATTTTGTTGTTGTCAACCTACACAAGTAACAATGTTTATATTGTCATCCTACACAAGTAAGAATGCTTCTGTTGTCTACTTAAGGTAACAATGTTTGATTTGCATACCTACTTGTTGCCTAGTTATCTTTGTGACACATATGTTAACAGTTTGAAGATGCAATATATGTACCTCCCAATAAAAACGTAACATGAGATACTATGACAATACTGTGGATACCCTTGTCCTACCAGGATGCCTTCACTGACGGACGTTGTACAGAGTCTGGCGCCATTGCAGGCGATCACCTTGGCGTAGTAAGTCTCTCCGTCCGCCAAACTCACGTTGCTGAATGTGTATTCCTGCTCAGCCCCGTACAACTGTAAACAGCGGATGCAACACCTTCTGAATTAAAACTTGTTACTTAACTTCTATTACAATGAGACAGAGCCTTGACTAAATTATACTTTTCAGTTGACAGCTGTGTGATATAGGGTGACAAACAGCCATCATTTAATATTCCCTTGAATGACAGTATAGTATGTGACATGTTAAGATGGATGTAGTCAGTCTAACCTTGATTGTAGGCATTAAAAGATGGATTGATTCTAAACAAACTTGGCAGTAGGCATGTTAAGAAGGATGGAGTTAGTCTAACGTTGACAGTAAGCGTGTTAAGATTAGTGTAGTCTAACGTTGACAGTAGGCATGGTAAGATGGACGGAGTCTAACCTTGACAGTTGGCATGTTAATTGATGGATGGAGTCTAACCGTGACTATCAGCATGATAACACGGATGGAGTGTTATCTTTACTGTAGGCATGTTAAGATGGATGTATTTTTACTTTGACTGTAGGCAGGTTAAGATGATGTATTACTACCAAAACAGCAATCCTGTTATATTAGATGGGATCCTACTTTAATTATAGGCAGATTATATCAGATGACATCCTACCTTGACTGCTGGCACATTGTGCTGGACGGAGGCCCGTGTGGTCAGAGACACAAACTGTTCCACTACGGAACTCTCAGGATCTGACATCTTCCATCGGACACTGAGAGATGACAGCCACACCTATACAAGGTAAACATGTGACACTTAAAATGTACTGGTGATCCAGTTTGTTGGCAACTTGTGAGTAGTTGTGGACATTTCAACCACACCCATCTTCTTCGTCAGCAGATTCAAATATCCAGCTTGAAAACCAAGTTTCTTGAGAGGTAAAATACGTCTAATAATGTCAAACCTAGTGTTGACGTCCACATCTACATAAGGAAAACATATCATATTTTCTCATGACATCCATGCATATATAAGGTAAACATGTGACATCGATGACGTGATGACTTAGAAACAATATCTTCACGTATGAGTTGTAAATATTACCTGCGTGTTAGGCTTTCGGGACCCAATGCAGTTGTCAAGAACAACCCTTGTGACTGTCACCGGTGCTGTGTTGTCAACAATGAAACCATCTGATGACCTCTCAACTGACAGACCTACATCACAAGTACCGAATACACAGGGTTGGTGACAAACTACTTATGTTGTCAAGAACTCTGATGTAAGATTTCTCAGTAGGAATATGTTAGTTACATTGTATAATAACTAAAAAGATAGTTTCACTATGAATACACTATTTTATTTATAACTTGTAATGACCAGAGGTTTACAGTTTGTCTTTTAACACTACAAAATATCAAACGTTGTACTGCATACGATGCAAAATAAATAATAATAAATATATACATAAACACAACACATGCTCTCATGCATGCTTGCACGACTGCAAGCACGCATGCACACACATGTACTCTCATCATTTGTTTGTCTTTGTCAAAGTACTTTTCACTTTAAACCTCAATTTCTCAGGAAAGCATTCAACCATATTGGATTACAACATGAAAAACTGTCTATTTTATTTATTTAAACTTTTGTACAGCTGAACAAACTACGCAATAATGTTTTACTGTTTAAGCCTGAAAGTAGCACAAATACAACTTGTAACTATGCAATATGTGGCCAGAGTCAGATCAAACATTATGTGATCTGTCTCTCTCAACAGTCACATCTCTGTAAGAGAGAGTGGTCAGCAGGACAAGGAAGCTGGTCAGTCCTACCTGCCCTGTTGTAAGAGAGTGGTCAGCAGGACAAAGAAGTGGTCAGTCCTACCTGCCCTGTAAGAGAGAGTGGTCAGCAGGAAAGGAAGCTGGTCAGTCCTACCTGCCCTGTTGTAAGAGAGAGTGGTCAGTAGGACAAGGAAGTTGGTCAGGCCTACCTGCCCTGTGGAAAGAGAGAGTGGTCAGCAGGACAAGGAAGTGGTCAGTCCTACCTGCCATGTTGTAAGAGAGAGTGGTCAGTAGGACAAGGAAGTGGTAAGTCCTACCTGCCCTGTTGAAAGAGAGAGTGGTCAGTAGGACAAGGAAGTGGTCAGTACTACCTGCCCTGTTGTAAGAGAGAGTGGTCAGCAGGACAAGGAAGTTGGTCAGTCCTACCTGCCCTGTTGTAAGAGAGTGGTCAGCAGGACAAGGAAGTTGGTCAGTCCTACCTGCCCTGTTGTAAGAGAGAGTGGTCAACAGGACAAGGAAGTGGTCAGTCCTACCTGCCCTGTTGTAAGAGAGAGTGGTCAGTAGGACAAGGAAGTTGGTCAGTCCTACCTGCCCTGTTGTAAGAGAGAGTGGTCAGTAGGACAAGGAAGTGGACAGTCCTACCTGCCCTGTTGTAAGAGAGAGTGGTCAGCAGGACAAGGAAGTGGTCAGTCCTACCTGCCATGTAGTAAGAGAGAGTGGTCAGTAGGACAAGGAAGTGGTCAGTCCTACCTGCCCTGTAGAAAGAGAGAGTGGTCAGTAGGACAAGGAAGTGGTCAGTCCTACCTGCCCTGTTGTAAGAGAGAGTGGTCAGCAGGACAAGGAAGTTGGTCAGTCCTACCTGCCCTGTTGTAAGAGAGTGGTCAGCAGGACAAGGAAGTTGGTCAGTCCTACCTGCCCTGTTGTAAGAGAGAGTGGTCAACAGGACAAGGAAGTGGTCAGTCCTACCTGCCCTGTTGTAAGAGAGAGTGGTCAGTAGGACAAGGAAGTTGGTCAGTCCTACCTGCCCTGTTGTAAGAGAGAGTGGTCAGTAGGACAAGGAAGTGGTCAGTCCTACCTGCCCTGTTGAAGGAGAGAGTGGTCAGCAGGACAAGGAAGTGGTCAGTCCTACCTGCCCTGTTGTAAGAGAGAGTGGTCAGCAGGACAAGGAAGTGGTCAGTCCTACTTGCCCTGTTGTAAGAGAGAGACAGTGGTCAACAGGACAAGGAAGTGGTCAGTCCTACTTGCCCTGTTGTAAGAGAGAGTGGTCAGCAGGACAAGGAAGTTGGTCAGTCCTACCTGCCCTGTTGTAAGAGAGAGTGGTCAGCAGGACAAGGAAGTTGGTCAGTCCTACCTGCCCTGTTGTAAGAGAGAGTGGTCAGCAGGACAAGGAAGCTGAGAGCTAACCCCACTCCATACAATTGTGAGAGCTAACCACACTCCATACAAATGTGAGAGCTAACCCCACTCCATGTAAGCGTGACAGTTAACCCCACTCCATATAAGCATGAGAGCTAAACCCACTCCATATAAGCTTCAGAGCTAACCGCACTTCATATAAGCGTGACAGCTAACCACACTCCATTTAAGCAAGACAACTAACCCCACTCCAGGGCTTTATGCATGAAAACATTATTGCCAGTCTCACATATTTTGGAGGATACATGGATGTTAACTGTTAAGCTAGTTTACAGACTTTCAAATATGCCTGATGACCTGAAATGGGCTACAAACACACATATGACTCCTTTTACTTTCACTTTCAAGGCATAACTAACAATATCTAATATTTTAGGAAGACCTTTTTTGCTCCTTCATTTTTTACCCTTCCACCACCTGTCCACCTATATTTCTACCCATCCATATTCGTTTTTACCTGTCCAAATGATGGGTGGACTGGTCTCTACATAAAGCTATGGTCCTACCTGCCTGTTGAAAGAGAGAGTGGTCAGCAGGACAAGGAAGTGGTCAGTCCTACCTGCCCTGTTGAAAGAGAGAGAGTGGTCAACAGGACAAGGAAGTGGTCAGTCCTACCTGCCCTGTTGAAAGAGAGTGGTAAGCAGGACAAGGAAGCTGGTCAGTCCTACCTGCCCTGTTGAAAGAGAGAGTGGTCAGTAGGACAAGGAAGCTGGTCAGTCCTACCTGCCCTGTTGTAAGAGAGAGTGGTCAGCAGGACAAGGAAGTGGTCAGTCCTACCTGCCCTGTTGTAAGAGAGAGTGGTCAGCAGGACAAGGAAGCTGGTCAGTCCTACCTGCCCTGTTGAAAGAGAGAGTGGTCAGTAGGACAAGGAAGTGGTCAGTCCTACCTGCTCTGTTGAAAGAGACAGTGGTCAGTAGGACAAGGAAGCTGGTCAGTCCTACCTGCCCTGTTGTAAGAGAGAGTGGTCAGCAGGACAAGGAAGTGGTCAGTCCTACCTGCCCTGTTGTAAGAGAAAGTGGTCAGCAGGACAAGGAAGTGGTCAGTCCTACCTGCCCTGTTGAAAGAGAGAGTGGTCAGTAGGACAAGAAAGTGGTCAGTCCTACCTGCCCTGTTGAACACCTTCAGTGTGACGTAGATTCTCCTGCCCAGTGGCAGTGGGTCTGTCAGGTTGACTGTCACCTTGTCTGTCACGTGGAGTCGTGTTGGAGAGAGGATGTCATTGTGTCCTGGCGAGGTCCCAGCCCGCCATTCCATGTCCAAGAGGTCAGACTCCGGATCATGGAAGTTGACCCAGTGACTGGACAGAGTGGACCTGTAAGTGGCCGGACAAAGGATTGGTGAAGTGACCCGTCACCATAACATACATGAAACTAACAGAGACCCTAACAGAAGTGTACACCAGCATACAAACGCTACAAAGTGGAAACGTATCCCAATTAACACAGATGCCGTCACATAATGGAATATTAACCCATTTTATCCTGAAGCTAGTGCAGACGAGTTGCAGCCAGTTCCTGATCATTTCCTCAAATCAATCTGTCAGCATTAAAAAATGACAGGCCTTCATTTAAAATGGACATAACTTTATTATTTCTCAATCAATTTTTAAATGTGATATACCTTTAGAAAGTAGATAAAATAAACTATCAAGTCGCATTGACAAACTCATAGTTTTATCATATATATATTATGTGGCATATGACAAAACATGCCCAATAAATTCAAACCTATGTTGAGGTTTGTCACATTACTTTTCACCTGACATTTTCGCCAAGAAGGAGACAACATGTCAATGAGCAAGTTGACTTTATTTTATGCATTACTCTCTGCTGAAAACAAAGGTATACAACTTGTCCATATATGTTGGATAATAATCTCATAATGTAAAATTGTTTGTAATAACCCCCATGTCAGTCGATTGAATCGCCAACGTGTGGCGCCGCTGAGCGGAATTATGCAAATTTGTGAAATATTTTCTGTCAACGATGTATAATTTTGTGGCTTATTTCTTATAACTAATAAATAAGTACTCAAAAGTAACAAGGTTGGTCAACATTTCAACGTCACTTTATTGATGAAGTAGTTACCATCGTTGGAAATAATCTTAACTTTGTTTGGCGCCAAAAAACCCGGCGTGGTGGCCGTGCGCGGTGAGCGAAAATGAATGCCGTTGTCGGTCGACCCCACTTCGATGGCTTCAAAGTATGTCTTCACGGACAAATATCGCATCAAATACCATAACCGTCCATCTTATATCGGCTATCCACTTGTCTGCCTTCTTGTCATCAACAGTATGAAGTAAATTAATGGAGTTATCCTTCGAAATACGTCAACATTTAACGATCTCTGCGACTCGACGCCATCTTTGATTTCACTTTGGCTTGGGGTGCCGACTTTGGACGGCAAATACCCAAAGAACGGCACTGATTGGTTGAAAAATATGGGTTTCCTAGTGATCCCGATATACTTACGTCATTCGGTGTTAACCAGCCAATGGGATTCCAAAACGTCAGAGTGCGGGGAAGCCGTGCCAAGTGCAAACTACGACCAGAATCGTATTCCGGATAAAAAGGGTAACTACGACTAGAATCGTATTCCGGATAAAATGGGTTAAAACATAAGCACACCCTAAAATAAAATAAAAAAATACCACAACACAAATGTATAAATGTTTACTAACATTGAAACTCTATCACAAATGTACACTAACATAAAGACACCCTCCCATTAAAAGGATACTTAAACACAACAGTGTTTCATAGAAAAGTAACAAACATTTTATGTTCACACATCAGTCCCTGAAGACTCACCTAGAGCTCTGGTACTCAACGTCACTGCTACTGATGCCATCAAAGATGACACCTGCCACTGGCGGTGACGTGTCGGGGATGATGCCATCAGACGTGACAGTGACACAGAGACCGGCACCATTACATGCCTCCACTGTCGTGTAGTACGTCACACCACGCTCCAGTGTCACAGAGCTCACATGTAGGCCTACAGACAGGTGGGAGGGTGACAGACAGGTGGGAGGGTGACAGACAGGTGGGAGGGTGACAGACAGGTGGGAGGGTGACAGACAGGTGGGAGGGTGACAGACAGGTGGGAGGGTGACAGACAGGTGGGAGGGTGACAGACAGGTGGGAGGGGGACAGACAGGTGGGAGGGTGACAGACAGGTGGGAGGGTGACAGACAGGTGGGAGGGGGACAGACAGACGAGAGATGACAGACAGTTGGGAGATGTAGAGGCTAAGATGATAGGGTATTACCAGGAAGAATCAGTCAGTGAAAGTGGCATAAAGTTCAAAGGTCAGTCCAAAAGTGCTTACACATGTCCAAGCAATCAAGTGAATACATTGTCAAACGTGTCACATATGATAGGACAGTTACAATGAAAGGTGTAGTTCTAGCCTGCACTTACTGGTTGTGATGCCGACATGTGACTTCTCGAGGATATCTCCACACTGAGGACACTTGCCAATGTTCACCCTGTAGCCTGTGATGTGAGAGTGGGGGTCGTGGAATCCCGCCCAGACTGCTCTCACATCAGTGGCACATGTCTGAAACAGTACACATCTCCAAGAGACCAGCCCAGTGTAGAAGGAGGGATCCATCAGGGGAGAAACAACAAGGTAGCTGCTGGGCACTGATAGGCCCCCTATATACATGAACAATTTTCATCTATCTAAGGCTTACTTAATTAAATAGTTCATGTGCAGTGTGTTACTACAATAACAAGAATGAAATACAAATGACTTGCTCATTCTACATATTGCTTCACAGCTGCAATACTGTGTTTGCAGTGAAGATGATTATAATATAAAACAAACCCACAAACTCAGTGGTGTTGGTTTTAATTCTTAATTGTATTTTCACTGATTGAATATTTGTTACTATGTTTTTGTTATGGTACCCATCCTATTAAGTGCAAATGCCCTAATAAATAAAATAAAATAAATCTTTTTAGCAGTGCCTGTTGGCAATCTCCAACTCCAAGAGACACAAAGTCTTTAACAGTGACTGGCAAATATGTAATTTACTACAAATTACCTTCAATAAATATCACATTATATGTAAAAGTAACTTAGCTCCAATGTTTGTTTATCAAAAGTTGTTTATGATCTTGGTATCCATGAAAAAGAGAACAAAAATGACTGGTGTCAAGGCTACAAAAATATGTACACTTGTAACTTTCTCTTTCTCATGATATGACCTATAAATCCTGCTTCTTTTGTTCTAATTACATCAGTGATTTGTCCTTTGATCTGTCTGTTCCAAGGATGGCTTTACTGCAACACTAACCGTATAATCAGCATCTGTGGTCTGTGTATTGGTTGTGACATCGTAAACGTGTCCTGCCATGGGTGGTGACGCATCCACTATGACAGCTCTAGACACTGTCACTGCTGTCAGTCCCACTCTGTTAACTGCCTGTAATAAACATGACAGTCATGTGAGGTGACGCATCCACTATGACAGCTCTAGACACTGTCACTGCTGTCAGTCCCACTCTGTTAACTGCCTGTAATAAACATGACAGTCATGTGAGGTGACACATCCACTATGACAGCTCTAGACACTGTCACTGCTGTCAGTCCCACTCTGTTAACTGCCTGTAATAAACATGACAGTCATGTGAGGTGACACATCCACTATGACAGCTCTAGACACTGTCACTGCTGTCAGTCCCACTCTGTTAACTGCCTGCAATAAACATGACAGTCATGTGAGGTGACACATCCACTATGACAGCTCTAGACACTGTCACTGCTGTCAGTCCCACTCTGTTTACTGCCTGCAATAAACATGACAGTCATGTGAGGTGACGCATCCACTATGACAGCTCTAGACACTGTCACTGCTGTCAGTCCCACTCTGTTAACTGCCTGTAATAAACATGACAGTCATGTGAGGTGACGCATCCACTATGACAGCTCTAGACACTGTCACTGCTGTCAGTCCCACTCTGTTAACTGCCTGTAATAAACATGACAGTCATGTGAGGTGACGCATCCACTATGACAGCTCTAGACACTGTCACTGCTGTCAGTCCCACTCTGTTAACTGCCTGTAATAAACATGACAGTCATGTGAGGTGACGCATCCACTATGACAGCTCTAGACACTGTCACTGCTGTCAGTCCCACTCTGTTTACATGTCATACATGGATAAATGGATATACCTCATTATTGGATCAAATGTGCAGGCTACGTCAATCTTGCATTTCAATTAATCAGTGTATTGTTGAACATAAAACAATAAAAGAAAGCATACATTGGCTCTGACATGACCACTGAACCCACTGTTTACAAATGTCTGTTTCACTCACAACTCAGGTGACTGTCTCACCTGCACAGTCACATAGACTGGGTGTCCGTCTGTCAGGCGCAGGTCACCCTGGGACCCTTCTGGTTCCTTTGTCTCCACATAAGACATCATGTCACAGTAGCCTGCCTGGGAGCCCAAGCACCAGTAGTAGAGCTCAATCCCTGTAAGTAAATGTCTGCGTGATAGTTGCATCTTGAGAATATCGCAGTGTATGATCTGCAGTGTGGCTGTGATGTGATGTATAATCTACATATCAATATATAAAGTTTGTAAATACAATTCTAGGACCTTTGGACTACAAAACTACCGACTCACACATTGTTTTCGACTCACGCATTGTTTGCGATTACAAGTTTGCTTAATCCCTTGGTTTTCTCGCGCCACTGAGCTTGATCTTCGAGGATATTGGCGCTAAAGAAGTGATTATTATTATTATTAAAATGGTAATGGTAATTTAAAGCTGTCTACTTTATTCAGAGGTCAAATTGTTTGACAACACATTCTTAATATGGTGCCACTGTCATGTATTTTAAATAAAAATACTATAGTGATGATAACAGTTGTCCTTGGCTTGTAGCTTCAAGGGTAATTTGGGAAGACCTTTGTTAATAGTAAATTGTTGCATCTATAAATGAGCAGCCAATCCCTTTGTAGCCAGGTGAGTCTGCTACCAGAAGCTGCAGGGTGTATCTAGATATCTACATTAAACTCACCACTTTCATCATCACTAAAGATGCCCTTCCACACCACTGTCAGCTCACTGCGTTCTGTCACGTAAGACCCGCCTACGTCAATGAGCACTGCACTGACACCTGGTGGCGTCGAGTCAATGGTGACTGCGGGAGAGACAGCAGTGGTCGCTCTACCCACATGGTCAGTGGCTACAGGGAACACAGAAGTCACTTAGGACGCAGTAACGGTGACACACACAGTGACACACCTGATGTGTATCTCTCACATACTATCTGTCAGACTCTGACTCCAAGCCTGGGCTAAAGAACACACTAAGTGTGATTATGGCATCAATACATGTTGTAAGAATGAACTGCCGTATGTAATCATTCCATCAGGAGAATATTTCCCAGAGAAGTTGAGGTGATGTTCAAATGAACAGGTCTGCCAGGATTTAAATGTAATGTTTCTGAGCAGTTCTTATAGGAAGTGACATGTTCAGTAACATTTAAAAGATTCAGTACTGCATTCCATTCAAATTGGTTCTCAAAAATTGCTACAAACCAACAAGATATTGCAATTCAGGAACATAACATTTATGTGTTTCTAATATATAAGGTCAACAGCCACAGTCTATTGACCACACAAGTGACTGGCCACAAACACTGACTCACCCCGGACTGTGATGTAGTAAGTCTGTCCATCTTGTAGGGTCAGACTTTTTGCAACAGCCATGTTAGTCACACCAACATCCACATAGTCCCGAATGTCCACTCCTTGAGGTGATGTGCCTGCAACATACACAATGATCTCATACTGGGTAACTAACACAACATACACCATGCCCACATGCTAGGTAACTAACACAACATACACCATGCCCACATGCTAGGTAACTAACACAACATACATCATGCCCACATGCTAGGTAACTAACACAACATACACCATGCCCACATGCTAGGTAACTAACAGAACATACACCAAACCCACATGCTAGGTAACTAACACAACATACACCATGCCCACATGCTAGGTAACTAACACAACATACACCATGCCCACATGCTAGGTAACTAACACAACATACACCATGCCCACATGCTAGGTAACTAACACAACATACACCAAACCCACATGCTAGGTAACTAACACAACATACACCATGCCCACATGCTAGGTAACTAACACAACATACACCATGCCCACATGCTAGGTAACTAACAAACATACACCATGCCCACATGCTAGGTAACTAACAAACATACACCATGCCCACATGCTAGGTAACTAACACAACACAAACCATGCCCTCATGCTAGGTAACTAACACAACATACACCATGCCCACATGCTAGGTAACTAACGCAACACAAACCATGCCCTCATGCTAGGTAACTAACACAACATACACCATGCTCACATGCTGGGTAACTAACACAACATACACCATGCCCACATGCTGGGTAACCAACACAACATACACCATGCCCTCATGCTAGGTAACTAACACAACATACATCATGCCCACATGCTAGGTAACTAACACAACATACACCATGCCCTCATACTAGGTAACTAACACAACATACACCATGCCCACATGCTAGGTAACTAACACAACATACATCATGCCCACATGCTAGGTAACTAACACAACATACACCATGCCCACATGCTAGGTAACTAACACAACATACACCAAACCCACATGCTAGGTAACTAACACAACATACACCATGCCCACATGCTAGGTAACTAACACAACATACACCATGCCCACATGCTAGGTAACTAACAAACATACACCATGCCCACATGCTAGGTAACTAACAAACATACACCATGCCCACATGCTAGGTAACTAACAAACATACACCATGCCCACATGCTAGGTAACTAACCAAACACAAACCATGCCCTCATGCTAGGTAACTAACACAACATACACCATGCCCACATGCTAGGTAACTAACGCAACACAAACCATGCCCTCATGCTAGGTAACTAACACAACATACACCATGCTCACATGCTGGGTAACTAACACAACATACACCATGCCCACATGCTGGGTAACCAACACAACATACACCATGCTCACATGCTGGGTAACTAACACAACATACACCATGCCCACATGCTAGGTAACTAACACAACATACACCATGCCCACATGCTAGGTAACTAACACAACATACACCATGCCCACATGCTAGGTAACTAACAAACATACACCATGCCCACATGCTAGGTAACTAACACAACATACACCATGCCCACATGCTAGGTAACTAACACAACATACACCATGCCCACATGCTAGGTAACTAACAAACATACACCATGCCCACATGCTAGGTAACTAACACAACATACACCATGCCCACATGCTAGGTAACTAACACAACATACACCATGCCCACATGCTAGGTAACTAACACAACATACACCATGCCCACATGCTAGGTAACTAACAAACATACACCATGCCCACATGCTAGGTAACTAACACAACATACACCATGCCCACATGCTAGGTAACTAACACAACATACACCATGCCCACATGCTAGGTAACTAACAAACATACACCATGCCCACATGCTAGGTAACTAACACAACATACACCATGCCCACATGCTAGGTAACTAACACAACATACACCATGCCCACATGCTAGGTAACTAACAAACAGACACCATGCCCACATGCTAGGTAACTAACACAACATACACCATGCCCACATGCTAGGTAACTAACACAACATACACCATGCCCACATGCTAGGTAACTAACAAACATACACCATGCCCACATGCTAGGTAACTAACACAACATACACCATGCCCACATGCTAGGTAACTAACACAACATACACCATGCCCACATGCTAGGTAACTAACAAACATACACCATGCCCACATGCTAGGTAACTAACACAACATACACCATGCCCACATGCTAGGTAACTAACACAACATACACCATGCCCACATGCTAGGTAACTAACAAACAGACACCATGCCCACATGCTAGGTAACTAACACAACATACACCATGCTCACATGCTGGGTAACTAACACAACATACACCATGCCCACATGCTGGGTAAATAACACTACATACACCATGCTCACATGCTGGGTAACTAACACAACATACACCATGCCCACATGCTAGGTAACTAACACAAGATAAACCATGCCCTCATGCTAGGTAACTAACACAACATACACCATGCCCACATGCTAGGTAACTAACACAACATACACCATGCTCACATGCTGGGTAACTAACACAACATACACCATGCCCTCATGCTAGGTAACTACCACAACACAAACCATGCCCTCACACTGGTAAGTGCTAAGTGATACAAGGTATAGAACTTGACTGTCAACATGTTTAACAACCACCTCTGAATTGAGTTTTCAAAATACAGACATCCATTATCGGAATTAATATACATTATGCTGGTGTTAATCACTGCTTTTTTATCTCATGGATAAATATTTCTTAAGGCAAAACATATTTTAAGTACCTTAATCTTTTAAGTTCAGCAATATTACAGTGTAATTCAAGACAGTCCTTGAAAAATGGCGATATATTAACAGAAGCTTTATATACTGAAATGATAAATGTTAACCTATGATACTGTCATGCTTGCCAAAACATATACTCACCAATGGCGTACTCATACGTGTGTATACCCGAGTGGTGTGAGGAATGACCATAGGCTTCAACATCAATGAAAGAGCTCCAGTAAATGTTCAGCTGTGATCGGTCGATCTGAAATAAGCGACATTCCAGCTTAAATTTACAACAAATTAAATTGTAGTAAAACATCAAACTATAAAGTCATAAACTTAGCTTCAACTGATTGTTTGTCTGCAATAGCATACATTATCATATAAAAAAATGGTACACAATAATATACATGCAGACAGTTTTACAACCTTGTCAGATATATTTAGCATAAATAATAATATTATAATAAAATTTCTACTTCATCTGATTCTACAAGACCCCCAGGCTCAATACAACAAGTAACACACCAGAACCAGAATCCACTAAAGAACTTCCTACAAACAGTGGCATTTATTCACAGAAATATCTCATCTACGTCTACAGGCAACACACCTGGAAGTGCCAGTGTTTCTGGTGACTTCCGACCCACACTTCACCAGCGGTCGGCGGCGTTGTGTCCACAACAATTCCATTGCTGCACTCCGAGTTCTGCTCCAGATGTTGAGTGAACGTTTCAAACTCGAGGTCGGTGGCGTTGGCCAGGATACAGATGTAGTAGCGCTGGCCTTCTTTTAGTGGCAAACCGTGGACGTTCACAAAGTTATCCTGTAATAACAACAGTTGCATGACATTGGCCAGGATACAGATGTAGTAGTGCCGCTCTTCCTTTATCACCAAAACATTCACACATTTCAGAAGTCAATCATTTACTGTACCCCATCATTGATACAACCACATATAAATGTGACAAAGCAGTGGTCACTGTCCATACATCTCACCCTTGTCTCCCCACACATCTCACCCTTGTCTATCCACACATCTCACCCTTGTCTCCCCACACATCTCACCCTTGTCTCCCCACACATCTCACCCTTGTCTCTCCACACATCTCACCCTTGTCTCTCCACACATCTCACCCTTGTCTCCCCACACATCTCACCCTTGTCTCTCCACACATCTCACCCTTGTCTCCCCACACATCTCACCCTTGTCTCTCCACACATCTCACCCTTGTCTCCCCACACATCTCACCCTTGTCTCCCCACACATCTCACCCTTGTCTCCCCACACACCTCACCCTTGTCTCACCACACATCTCACCCTTGTCTCTCCATACATCTCACCCTTGTCTCTCCACACATCTCACCCTTGTCTCCCCACACATCTCACCCTTGTCTCCCCACACATCTCACCCTTGTCTCTCCACACATCTCACCCTTGTCTCCCCACACATCTCACCCTTGTCTCCCCACACATCTCACCCTTGTCTCTCCACACATCTCACCCATGTCTCTCCACACATCTCACCCTTGTCTCTCCACACGTCTCACCCTTGTCTCTCCACACGTCTCACCCTTGTCTCCTCACACGTCTCACCCTTGTCTCTCCACACATCTCACCCTTGTCTCTCCACACATCTCACCCTTGTCTCCCCACATATCTCACCCTTGTCTCCCCACACATCTCACCCTTGTCTCCCCACACATCTCACCCTTGTCTCCCCACATATCTCACCCTTGTCTCTCCACACATCTCACCCTTGTCTCCCCACACATCTCACCCTTGTCTCCCCACACATCTCACCCTTGTCTCCCCACACATCTCACCCTTGTCTCCCCACACATCTCACCCTTGTCTCTCCACACATCTCACCCTTGTCTCCCCACACATCTCACCCTTGTCTCCCCACACATCTCACCCTTGTCTCTCCACACATCTCACCCTTGTCTCCCCACACATCTCACCCTTGTCTCTCCACACATCTCACCCTTGTCTCTCCACACATCTCACCCTTGTCTCCCCACACATCTCACCCTTGTCTCCCCACACATCTCACCCTTGTCTCCCCACACATCTCACCCTTGTCTCCCCACACGCCATCACTTCCGGGGCTGAGCAGTCGTAGTCGCTGTAGTCTGGAGCTGTCTCTGGCTGCACGAAGGCGAGTCTCCTGATGGCGTCATCTGAGACCACCTTCCAGTGGTATGTGCCATGACGCAGGTCCGGCCACACGGCACTCAGGGATGATGAGGACGGCGTGTACTCACGGTCTGACAGCAGCCACTGAGCATTCTTCTCAAGTAAGACGTTACTGTGATGAGACCAAATATCAAAGGATATTGAGAATTTGTTATGTGATGCTACAATGTATTCTTTTCATGTTCAAACTATCAATTTATTATAAAAAAATACAATATGAGAAACAAAACAAGTCAAGTAAATATTTACTAAATGTGGTAAGATAGAAAATAATGAATAATTATGCTTTGAAAAGAAGTAGACATGAAGACTTTAAGTGTTGCTGACAAACTGTGGTTTTAAATTGTTAGCAAATGTTCTCATTGCTCTGGCACTAATTTATGGACATTAGAATGACTTGGCAATAATTGAATGACAAATACTGACAACTGTCTATTTCAGAATTACATGTCTTGATAATAACTGAATGACATTTCCTGACAAACGTCCACATTAGAGTGACATGTTGTGACAAACGTCCACATTAGAACGACATATCCTGACAAACATCCACATTAGAATGAGATGTCCCGACAATCATAAATAACATAAGTTATGATCTAGTGTCTTTGTCCAGACCCACACTCACCCGTCCAGTTTTGTGGCTACTGCGTCCATCACGGTCAGCTTGAGTTTGGTGGAGACGTCACACCCACTCAGTTGGCGGGTGACGGTTGAGGACAGACCCACCTTGTTGTAGGCCCTCAACGCTAGCACCACACAACTGGACGTCTCCAGGGGCGCCTTCAGACTGGCCGAGTAGGAGCACAACTGGAGCAGTGGCAAGAACAAGGTTCATAGAGCAGAGCTGGAGCAGTGGGCAACAACAAGGCTCATAGAGCAGAGCTGGAGCAGTGGGCAAGAACAAGCTTCTGGAGCAGTGGGCAAGAACAAGGTTCTGGAGCAGTGGGCAAGAACAAGGTTCTGGAGCAGTGGGCAAGAACAAGGTTCTGGAGCAGTGGGCAAGAACAAGGTTCTGGAGCAATGGGCAAGAACAAGGTTCTGGAGCAGTGGGCAAGAACAAGGTTCTGGAGCAGTGGGCAAGAACAAGGTTCTGGAGCAGTGGGCAAGAACAAGGTTCTGGAGCAATGGGCAAGAACAAGGTTCTGGAGCAGTGGGCAAGAACAAGGTTCTGGAGCAGTGGGCAAGAACAAGGTTCTGGAGCAATGGGCGAGAACAAGGTTCTGGAGCAGTGGGCGAGAACAAGGTTCTGGAGCAGTGGGCGAGAACAAGGTTCTGGAGCAGTGGGCGAGAACAAGGTTCTGGAGCAGTGGGCGAGAACAAGGTTCTGGAGCAGTGGGCAAGAACGAGGTTCTGGAGCAGTGGGCAAGAACGAGGTTCTGGAGCAGTGGGCAACAACAAGGTTCTGGAGCAGTGGGCAACAACAAGGTTCTGGAGCAGTGGGCAACAACAAGGTTCTGGAGAAGTGGGCAAGAACAAGGTTCTGGAGAAGTGGACAAGAACAAGGTTCTGGAGCAGTGGGCAACAACAAGGTTCTGGAGCAGTGGGCAACAACAAGGTTCTGGAGAAGTGGGGAAGAACAAGGTTCTGGAGAAGTGGGCAAGAACAAGGTTCTGGAGAAGTGGGCAACAACAAGGTTCTGGAGCAGTGGGCAACAACAAGGTTATGGAGCAGTGAGCAACAACAAGGTTCTGGAGCAGTGGGCAATAACAAGGTTCTGGAGCAGTGAGCAACAACAAGGTTCTGGAGAAGTGGGCAACAACAAGGTTCTGGAGCAGTGGGCAACAACAAGGTTCTGGAGCAGTGGGCAACAACAAGGTTATGGAGCAGTGAGCAACAACAAGGTTCTGGAGAAGTGGGCAACAACAAGGTTCTGGAGCAGTGGGCAACAACAAGGTTCTGGAGCAGTGAGCAACAACAAGGTTCTGGAGCAGTGGGCAACAACAAGGCTCATAGAGCAGATCTAGACTGTTGTGAACAGATGGAGAATTTGTTTTAATGATATTCCTATATCTGGTACATAGGTATATCACTTTATCACTTTTTGAAAGTTGAAAATCAGAACATTCAAAGATAATGGTATTCTGAAGACGTTCTGTTCATATGAAAACTAGACATCTGTTAGAAAAATTTGCAGTACAGTTAAATGCTTGTGTAATTACTACCAGTTACTAAGAATATCTGTATGCATGCCAGGGTGTTGATGACAGTGCCCGGCCAAGGCCATGTGCCGAACCACCTCGTTTCCTATCCAGCCCTGTAGCTTATAGTGGCAGTATTCGGCAACTGTCAGTGGGCGGTTTTGTAAGTGGGGTAATTTATTCAGCTGGAGCTCGACAAAGAAGTTACACCATTGTCTGACATTGATCAGTGTTTTTTATACAATAGATCTGGGTAATGAATGGCACATGAAAATGCACAGTGTGCCTGTGTATATACAGGTTGATGACAGAAAAATACATGAGATAGAGAGTACCACTGGTGATAAGTGATAATATTAATACTAAAGAAATACAATCATGGAAAATCTCGAAACTGTTGGATTTGTGTTTTTTCTCACAAAAACAGCATTTACCAAAAATCAGTTTTGCTGACATCTGACTCATTTCAGTAAGAGAAGTTACATTCAGGATGCAGTATTCTTAAGCATATAACATACAACATAATTACAAAAATGTCATTAATGCACAATCGACCCACCAATTCGCTAATTCCATAACATCAGAGAGCATACACACTAAATGTTAAGCACCCACAACATCTGTAAAATTTTCTCTGTAGATAATGTTAATGTTTCTTACATGTTTTGTGGAATGTTTTGTCTCAGTGCAGACCACATTGTCTCTATCCACCAACTGCCAGTTGTAGAGGTGTTCTGGACGGCGTCCACTACCGGGGTGGATTTGTAGTGTCCACTCAAGTTGAGAGGTCACATCAGCTGCTGCAGTCACCAATGGTATTGACGGGTCAACAAACTGTGACCAGGTGAATGTGACATTTGCATCGGTCAACGATGCAGCGGTCAAGCCATCTGATACAGGGGCATCAGGTGTAATGGTCACTCCATCAGAGTAGAGAGGCTGCAAACCAAATAAGACAGAGGAATGCATGGTGCTTCATTTTAAAGAAACTGATGAAGTATAAACTGGAGGCAAATATTTACAACTGGACACTATTTGGTTGGAAGCATAACAGAAACTGTGTTTTGATATATTGTGACATGTTAGACGTTTCTATACATTGTACTGTACATACTGATAGCATATATTTATAGCACTTCAAAAATATGTGTTAAATAACATATTGATGTCACAAACAATTATATCAAATATTGAATTTGATGTCACACAAATTTATACAAAATATTATATTTCTATATTGGACAAGCCTGTATGTATTCACGAGACATGGCAGCTGTTTTCTAACAGCGGTTAAAGAACTCAAACGTTCTGAATATTGTTATAATATTCAATGAAATGTTTTACACTGACCAGGAAGCATCCGTCATGGTGACAGAACTGGACAACTGCCCGGTACAAGTGACCAGGTGACAGGAAGAGATCAGTGGTAATCACACGTTCCACATGTCCAGCAGCTGTCAACTCCCGCAACGCTGTCCAATCTCTGAAAACAACAACTTATTAAACAAACAAAAAGGCATAACTGTGAACACAATTAAATACTACAAATAAATGAAATGTCTACCAATTACAGGGGGTAAATTGACCTACACACCATGTGACCCGTTGCTGGGTAAAAACTCCATCAAACCATTAAATATGTCAAATACATGCAGCTCTTTGATATACTGACAAGTATTTTGTTGACATCTGGCACCAAGTGCTTTTCTTTGCAAAAACATTGGGAACATTGTTTAGACAGAAAAACAGGTTTAGCAGATATCAGGTACTTCTTGTAGACATGTAACTGGATATATATATATATATATATATATATATATGTATATATATATATATATATACATTATACACACATACATAGATATTTGTTTGTAAATTTTTTTGGTTGGTAAAGTTTGACAGACATCATATTACTGTGATTTTACTTTAGGTAAACTACTACACCATACGCGAGCACTAAATGACTGTCACATGTAGTAACATATACATATATATCTTCCATACATAAACATGAACTGTGACTATCACATTACTGGAACATTTTAAGTCCAATTTAAAAACACATCTTTTTAAGGCCACATTTGTAAATTACTTGTAGGGTATTTTACAATGAATTTATATTAACTGTTATTATAGTTTTGCAATATTTTTACTTACTTTATTATTAAGTTATTAATATATTATCTATTTATTGCTCATCAGTTTAGCTTATGAAGTAGGACTTTATAGAAGCTTTATTTAATAATCTAATCTATTATTGTCATTTAAAATTTAATCTTTACGTGCAAGTTTAATTGATTATGAATATTTTAAATATGTATGTGTTACAATGTATTTTATGCGCCTCTGAGCGGAAATATTTTCGGATATATTTAAAAAAAAACTATTATTATTAATTATTATTATTATCAATCCAATCATAACTTGTTGAGACTGTTAAATGTTGGCATCACCAGACCTTGAAGTGTGTTCTTCAATCCCCCATTTGACATCAGTCACTAGAGCGGTGACATTTGGCGGCAGACTCCACTGGATGCCCATGTGACTGATGGACGACTGGAAGTCTACGTCAACGTCACACACTTTGTCAGGGAGAGGAGTGTCATGGTGTGACGTCACCAACTGTGTCACTGACTCACCTGTAGTCAAAACAATGTTTTGTTTATTTTTAGATCCAGCATCCTATATGCTACAATTGCTAAACTTACATAAGATTCTCCATTCAGTACATACATCAAACATATGAATTATTAATAAGGGGCTAAGAAATAAATTGCTCTAATACTGAGAGTGATAAGAGACCCATGATGTAATCGATAGTTAGCTAAATAAAATAAACAAGACATTTTACCAAATTCCACTCACTTTTAGCCATTTGTGCCCATTTATGCTGACATGAACAATGCAGATAACTTAAAATGTGAAAGATATAAAGATATTTCAAGGTGGTATTCATATGTCAGTCTGTTTTCTAATATATTGGTATGATATATACATATATGTATTGAGAAATACAGTTTGTCAAACATGCATTAAGTGTCAGTAATTTGTTATACACACAACTTAGAAATTCACATGCATTCACATTCACATCAGGTACATTGTACAAGGATATATCACCTACCCTTTGAGCATGGCATAGCGTCCAATATGTCAACGTTGTCAAGCCGTATGTCAGCAGGGAGAACAGTGACACCATCACTACTCACAACTGTGCTGCCATCTAGTGTGCTGGCACGGACTGAGGCATAGTAAGTCTAGAACCAGAGCAGTTTCTTAATAATGTTACATATCAGTCATTATATTACAACATTTCAATACTATTTACTTCAGTCTTGCATCTAATATTTCACAGATTAAGGACAGAGCTGGAAACATAGGAGCTGGTTGTAACGTTAACCTACAATAAACATAGAGCCTAAAATTCATTGTTCAATCATGTTTCAAATTTTTTTGTTTTTAATTTAATGTTTTCCACATGAATACAATGCAAATTCCATGTCAAATGCAATAAAAAAGAAAACCTACTTTCATAAAAAGCACTTTCCCTCAAAATGATTACAGCCAAGTTGTACCTTGAATGGTTCGAGGGTCAGGTTTGTGAGTATCTGACTTGGCGGAGTGACGTTCATGTAGCTGGACACGTCTTCATAGCCAGGCAGTGAGCCAATGGCCAGCTGGTACCTGATGACCTGGTCCACGTGGTGGAAGCTGTGCCACACTATGTGTAGTTGTGACTGGTTCACCTGTTGGTCTATGTCTTCACACAGCTGCAAGCATCGGTTGATGTAGACACACGCAAGACAGCAACATCTACTTCCAGATATAACAACACTGCCACCAAGGTAATTAATTCCAAGTAACAAATAGGCAAGGAAGCCTTCGGCTTTTCAATGTGTATATGCGTGCCTTCTGTTCTGAGGTATGTCCATGTTTAAAGAGATACAGAGATTATACACATTCTAGCTGATAATCTGTTCAAATCTTTTATGGTGCTCTAGGGGAATGGCTGATATTTAATTTTCACAATTCTTTAACTAATGTTACATCATATCCTCTGCTATATCTCTATGACTGAATCCTTTCATAACTACTCAATATCTTAAAACAATTCTACCCAAACTCCCATTAGTCTTTTGATCTCTAATGTTGCCATACCATATTTATTTAGGCATGTTTCATAATTACTAATTTCCAACAAGACCACATAATTTGTCATCTAGGACAACTAAGTTTTCATATGAAGTGAACCTGTTGTAGACACATCTAAGAAACTGATTCACCTATTTCAACTTGTTTCATAACATTTTCATTTACTATTTCTTTTAGTTATGACTTTAAATAAAGCTATTCCATAAAAAAAGGTTTACTTACCAGCTCAGCCGTAGAGAGAGGGAGTTCCACAACCATGCCCCCGTAGGGTGGCCCCCTGTAGTGCTCGTACACGTCTGATGATGCGACTTGGTCAAGACCGTTGAGGCCTTCTAGTTTCAGAGACAGGTAGTACCGGTGACGACCATGGAGGCGCCACTGTAGGTCTTTGACAGGAATCGCCAGACAGACCGGCGGGTCTGTCCACTCACACAGTCCAGTCACACTGGCCTCTTGTGTGAGAGATGCAAAGTCTTTGATGTTGTCTGTGCCCGGACTGTGACCTATGAAATAACAACACACAAACTATCTGATATTGCCTATGTCAAGACTATGCCATGTGGAATCAAACATAGACAAACTTTTTAAATTATCTGTGCCAATCAACACAGAAACAACAAACAACAACAGCTAAGTTAATTCTATAAGGTTGCTCCAGTCATTGATGACAATATGTGACTCATCTTAACAAAATCGGTCGGATGTCGGTAATTTTCAAAATTGAGTTATTAGTACCACTGGAAAGAGCATAATACCTGCTTTCATATGATATATCATGCTAGAAGATATATCGATTCTAGCCGAAGTTATAGCTTGACAAACATGTGTGGGGTAGAAACCTTCAAAGTAAGAAAATGGCCTTCAAAGTTGATGCAAAATATTGTTTACGTTTCATGGAATGTACCTTAGTTACCATAGACCGATCTTGTTGAAACTTGGCATGTTGGAAGATAATGTCATTCTTAAGATACCATGTTAATATGAACATAAAATGTTTATTAGAAAAAAATTGCAGATTAATTAATATTTTATGCAATTACCTCCATTGTTAAGAAAAGCGAACAACCTCTGCTGCTGTTATGCCTTGGTTAGGATGGACATATCTGGCTGAAATTTGAACAACTCAAAGATAGTATCATTCTCATGATATTTCATTTGCTTTTCCCAATTCCTCATTCGGAGAATCTGACATCGTCTCTACGGATCGGTCAGCGCGACTTGCGTAGCCGTGCCGTGTTGTAATCATTCTCACGAAAGTCGAATTAAATCGTCGTCTTCATCAGTGATGTAGTTCGCATAATTGTCATCCTCGTCATCGTCCGCCACGCTTTCATCAGTTACTTCCTCCAAAAAGTACTCCGGTCGCCTCAATCAAACTATCTATTTGTGCCCGATCACTTCCATCAGAGTTTAACAACTACGCCACGCCATTTTTCGCTTCGTCTTCGCTCGCTAACTAGGTCAGCAGTGATACAAAGTAAATACACAATGCGCATGCGGTTATGCAAATGTTCCACGCTGGACCAATGAGAACGGTTGCCGGAGCTGTTGCTACCATGTGACCCCGGTTTGTTTACCCACTGGCATCGAACAGGGGGTCTATCCCAAGCTTTCTGGAGGCCGGAGAATGCATACATTAGCATAGATATGACCATATATGGACAGATGACGCGTTAAGCTACGCGGTGATACCTGTTATGATAGGGATTGTCCCAAAATTAGCGGCAAAGAATGCGCGCAATTACTGGCATTTTCGGCTTTGTTTTAAGGAAATGGAGCAGAACACTTAGCACAACTCTACGCAAATGTCTTTAAAATACACGAAACAGAGTTACTTAGATGATAACAAGTGTGGCAATCGATAAAACGAATACTAAAGAATCATTTTCAGGGAAAATCTCAAAATTTACGAATGCCCGATTTTTTCACAAAATCGGCATTTACGGAAAATCTGATTTACCGACATCCGACCGCTTTTGTTAAGATGAGTCACATATGGATACTAACAGAAAAGGAAGATACCTAATTTGAACTAAGACATACTTACCTACAGCATAGCCATAGCCATAGATGAGATCATTTTGTAGGTCTGTGGCTGAGAAGCCTGTCTTGTCCCACCGACCAACCAGGTAGTTGGTGCCTACGTGTTGTTGTACGGACACAGCAATGTGACCAGTGAAGACAGGAGCGTCCACTTGCACCAAGACCGGCCCTGTCACCTGAACACATAGGGACCAGAGATAACACACCTTCCTCTCACCTGAACACAGGTATCAGAGATAACACACCTTCTTCTCACCTGAACACAGGTATCAGAGATAACACACCTTCCTCTCACCTGAACACATAGGTACCAAAGATAACACACCTTCCTGTCACCTGAACACACAGGTACCAGAGATAACACACCTTCCTCTCACCTGAACACACGTATCACAGATAACACACCTTCCTCTCACCTGAACACATAAGGACCAGATATAACACACCTTCCTCTCACCTGAACACAGGTATCAGAGATAACACACCTTCCTCTCACCTGAACACATAGGTACCAAAGATAACACACCTTCCTGTCACCTGAACACACAGGTACCAGAGATAACACACCTTCCTCTCACCTGAACACATGTATCACATATAACACACCTTCCTCTCACCTGAACACATAGGGACCAGAGATAACACACCTTCCTCTCACCTGAACACAGGTATCAGAGATAACACACCTTCCTCTCACCTGAACACAGGTATCAGAGATAACACACCTTCCTCTCACCTGAACACATAGGTACCAAAGATAACACACCTTCCTGTCACCTGAACACACAGGTACCAGAGATAACACACCTTCCTCTCACCTGAACACACGTATCACAGATAACACACCTTCCTCTCACCTGAACACATAGGGACCAGAGATAACACACCTTCCTCTCACCTGGACACATAGGTATCAGAGATAACACACCTTCCTTTCACCTGAACACATAGGTACCCGAGATAACACACCTTCCTCTCACCTGAACACAGGGACCAGAGATAACACACCTTCCTCTCACCTGAACACACGTATCAGAGATAACACACCTTACTCTCACCTGGACACATAGGTACCAGAGATAACACACCTTCCTCTCACCTGAACACATAGATACCAGAGATAACACACCTTCCTCTCACCTGGACACACAGGTACCAGAGATAACACACCTTCCTCTCACCTGGACACACAGGTACCAGAGATAACACACCTTTGTCTCACCTGGACACACAGGTACCAGAGATAACACACCTTCCTCTCACCTGAACACATAGGTACCAGAGATAACACACCTTCCTCTCACCTGGACACACAGGTACCAGAGATAACACACCTTCCTCTCACCTGAACACAGGTATCAGAGATAACACACCTTCCTCTCACCTGGACACAAATGTACCAGAGATAACACACCTTCCTCTCACCTGGACACACAGGTACCAGAGATAACACACCTTCCTCTCACCTGGACACTTAGGTACCAGAGATAACACACCTTCCTCTCACCTGAACACAGGTATCAGAGATAACACACCTTCCTCTCACCTGATCACATAGGTACCAGAGATAACACACCTTCCTCTGACCTGAACACATAGGTACCAGAGTTAACACACCTTCCTCTGACCTGGACACATAGGTACCAGAGATAACACACCTTCCTCTCACCTGAACACATAGGTACCAAAGATAACACACCTTCCTTTCACCTGGACACTTAGGTACCAGAGATAACACATCTTCCTCTCACCTGGACACATAGGTACCAGAGATAACACACCTTCCTCTCACCTGGACACATAGGTTATTAGCTATCACAGCAGCTAAGCATGAAACTGGTGTTTAAATCTGCACAGTTAATGTAGCTCTGAACAATCAACAAAGTAAAAATAACTGCACTCATCTTGCTGTATATATCTACTGCCTTTGATGACACTGTCTCATTAAGGACTTATGTAACTGGTACAGCTTTGATCTGGTTTTCATGACAGGTATCAAATATTGAAGATTATCTTTCACCATGCGCATTCCTTGATGTGTCCAGGTGAGACAAAGTAAACATCTTACCTGAACCGTCTGTTGTCCCGCCCTGTTGACGGCCTTGATGTGTCCAGGTAAGACAAAGTAAACATCTTACCTGTACAGTCTGTTGTCCCGCCCTGTTGACAGCCTTGATGTTTCCAGGTAAGACAAAGTAAACATCTTACCTGTACAGTCTGTTGTCCCGCCTTGTTGACGGCCTTGATGTGTCCAGGTAAGACAAAGTAAACATCTTACCTGTACAGTCTGTTGTCCCGCCTTGTTGACGGCCTTGATGTGGATGTAGAAGGTCTGTTCATCCATCAGGTCCGGGTGGTAGGTGATGAAGTGACGGTGGCCGTGAGTCGACGTGTACGGCAGCAGATCCACGTCCTCGGATCCCGTAGAACTGAGTCCCACTTCATACGCATAGATGCCACTCTCATTGTCCGAGCCAAACCAAGACAACTCCAACTGAAGGGAGCAAGTAGGACTACTGGGTGTCACTTCACACAGGCTGCATGTGATATATGGAAGGTTGATGCTACTTCAAAGCAAAGATATACTTGGCAAAGTGAATTGTTCTATGTTTAAGTCGATAAACAATAATACACTTCAAAATTATATCCCTTACTCTCATAGTTCCATAGCATGACATGGAAAATAATAAAATATATCTAGGTCCAGTAAATGTTAACAATTACTAACCACGTTCTCTTTGCTAACTATGACGTTTGTGTCTTGTGGGAACGTTGGTTTCTGGCACAAGGTCACACTGTTCTCACTAGAACTCCTCCGCAGCCGTCTAATTCGATACATTGATATCTTGTTCTCAAGCCGGGCTTGTTGCCTGCAACAATTAACAATAACTATACATGCACATTGGTCTTATATAATTCATGTGTATTTCTGAAATGTATGTTATAAGTAAATAAATAAATATGTACATTTAAAAGTTAAAATTAAATTATAAAAACAAATTGTTTTGTTTAAAACAGGAGACTCTGCACTTGATATACAGCTTCACACTTCCTCCCAAGTGACACTAAATGTTGAAATCATGGAAGTTGACACTATCACTTGCTAGCTAGTGACACATTACCTGTTGGTATTACTCTGACCTAGCACTAGTGACATCATTACCTGTTGGTATTACTCTGACCTAGCACTAGTGACATCATTACCTGTTGGTATTACTCTGACCTAGCACTAGTGACATCATTACCTGTTGGTATTACTCTGACCTAGCACTAGTGACATCATTACCTGTTGGTATTACTCTGACCTAGCACTAGTGACATCATTACCTGTTGGTATTACTCTGACCTAGCACTAGTGACATCATTACCTGTTGGTATTACTCTGACCTAGCACTAGTGACATCATTACCTGTTGGTATTACTCTGACCTAGCACTAGTGACATCATTACCTGTTGGTATTACTCTGACCTAGCACTAGTGACATCATTACCTGTTGTTATTACTCTGACCTAGCACTAGTGACATCATTACCTGCAGTGGTTTTTGTTTTACTTGGCCCTAGATCTATTGACACAGAGAGACATTAGATGCAGTCGTCACTAGGTCTAGTGAGACATATTACCTGTATTTGTCATAGAGTCCTAGAACTAATGACATAGTGATATATTACCTGTCACAGTTGTCACTGAGTCACAGAACCAGTGACACTTTGTCATTACCTGCAGTTGTCACTGAGTCACAGAACCAGTGACACTTTGTCATTACCTGCAGTTGTCACTGGGGTGCTCCAGTAGAACACGGAACCTGTTCCTGTCAATGTACCACACATGTCCGGTCGAGTCCTTCACGAGTCCGTCCTTTGTCCATGAGTTTTCGATGGACACTTCATGGATCTCTGGCGCCGTCGTGTCGACAGTGACGCCGTCGGAACACACAGGCTCCGAGGGCTCTAGGGCCTTGTTGTAGGCGACAACAGTGCAGTGGTAGGTCCCAGGGCCTGACACAGTCCTACTGGCGTAGGTCAAAGTCGTCTCTGTCACCTGACGTGTATTTAATAGGTTACACTTCGTTGTTGTGGCTACCCACTGCAGTGTCAATGATGTCATTTAGCATTTTGTGCTCATCCCAAACTGGTATGATAATGAATGGTCCCAAATTATACAACAGTAACTTGGTCTCTGTTCGTTGTTGCTTACTTTCAGCTGGAGCGTTATGTTGATAGGGCAAGTTTATCGAGATCTAATTTAGAGGTGAATAACAAATGAACATATCAATAGCATTATTCATATCAGAATTCTTGTCTGCATGACATATATGAAAACATACTCAAATTACAATTTGCCTCACAAGGTGCCTAGCGGTTTTTAATAACTGCCTGAATGAATGATTAGCAACTACAGAGAATCATATTTTATCTGGTAAATGTTATACTACCTTTCCCGTTGGAGGCACTGAGAAGTCACTGGCCATGAGACAGTGGTCGGAGAAGGCGAACTGGTAGAACATGACGCCGCTCTCTCGGTCAAAGAAGCCCTGCCACGAGGCGTGCTGAGTGGAGCCTTGCTGGAAGTCTACGTCTGGCTCAGACTGCTCGCTGTCTGACACAACCCCAGGTAGAGGGGCGGTCGTGTCTACAGTGATCTGACGGAACAGAGAGAGCATGGGGTGATGTCAGGCTGTCTGACACAACCCCAGGTAGAGGGGCGGTCGTGTCTACAGTGATCTGACGGAACAGAGAGAGCATGGCCAGGTAGAAGGGTGGTCTGTCTACAGTGATCTGAGGGAACAGAGAGTGCATGGGGTGATGTCAGGCTGTCTGACACCACCCCAGGTAGAGGGGCGGTCGTGTCTACAGTGATCTGACGGAACAGAGAGAGCATGGCCAGGTAGAAGGGTGGTCTGTCTACAGTGATCTGAGGGAACAGAGAGTGCATGGGGTGATGTCAGGCTGTCTGACACCACCCCAGGTAGAGGGGCGGTCGTGTCTACAGTGATCTGATGGAACAGAGAGTGCATGGGGTGATGTCAGGCTGTCTGACACCACCCCAGGTAGAGGGGCGGTCGTGTCTACAGTGATATGAGGGAACAGAGAGTGCATGGGGTGATGTCAGGCTGTCTGACACCACCCCAGGTAGAGGGGCGGTCGTGTCTACAGTGATCTGATGGAACAGAGAGTGCATGGGGTGATGTCAGGCTGTCTGACACCACCCCAGGTAGAGGGGTGGTCTGTCTACAGTGATCTGAGGGAACAGAGAGTGCATGGGGTGATGTCAGGCTGTCAGACACCACCCCAGGTAGAGGGGCGGTCGTGTCTACAGTGATATGAGGGAACAGAGAGTGCATGGGGTGATGTCAGGCTGTCTCACTTCATGCCCCTGGCAGAGGGATGTTCTACTTTGAATATGTACTTTTGGAGAGTCAATCACACAATCGACAATTAAAACATCTGTTTGCAGAAGTGAGGACCAAACAAAATACTTACGAATGTAAGCAGCGCTGATGCAGTAACATTTCCAGATACTGCCCAAACATTTAGAGAAAAAAACAATGAAAAGATGACTTTATAATTTTTTTATGTTGATGTATCAATATATTATCATGATAACGCTGCTGTCAGGATTACATCTAGTGCCAAAAACACATCGGTTTAATTATTTTAAAACATGATTGAAGAAGATTGTTCAACTAGAGATCTGTGTGCCATAACTTACCTTGAACATGAAGACTGTGGTCAACATGGCATTGTTTGTAACAGTAAGGACAAGTCTGTAGTCAAAGTCGTGTTTCCCTTGTGGCTCCTTCATGTTTTCCATGTTTGGCTGGATCTCAAAGTGATGCAGGTAGCACTCGTTGTCTTTGGGAATGCAATAGCAACTCGGGGCGACACATTCTGACATATTGCCCTGGTGAAAGCAAGGTCACACATTTCAGAAATGTGCAGTGATTATTTGTGTGAATTATTTCATGCATCTAATTCTATCACAAAGCAAAGTTGTGAATATATATATATATATATCTATATATATATATATATATATATATATATCAAGACCATATACATATGAATTCATAAAACAAAATATAAAGTTGGCAGCAACATCAGCTAACAGAGAATGCCCAAATAAGTGGAGTGGGGTTGTGTTTTCACTAATGGAACACGAGGCAAGCAAAGCTTGCATTAATATGCATGGTATGAAATCAAGCGTGAAATCTGCAGAACGCCTTCCTGAAAGGATGCATCTGCTGCTGCTGACTGACATGCTGGTTTTTTTTATGGTGATTATCGGTATGCAACATAATGAGAGATAAATGGTAATGAAGATGGCTGAGAGAAAGAAAACATAAATTGAAGCAATATCATGGCCAGCCTCTCCTGGATATTGAGGAAGGGGACAACTACAACCCACCAAGTGTCTGTGGAC
The DNA here is from genome assembly GCA_964017155.1 of Oasisia sp. SBJ-2009. NCBI lineage: Eukaryota > Metazoa > Annelida > Polychaeta > Sabellida > Siboglinidae > Oasisia > Oasisia sp. SBJ-2009. The sequence goes on from OZ024865.1 coordinate 27,490,089, forward strand.
AGGGACAAATCCACTCCCGTGCTCCGTGTTAGAGTCAAGGAAGTCGTGTAGTCGCCAGTGAACCTCCTTCAAGCCCGAGTGGAAATCATAGCTGTCAAACTCAAACCTAGACAGCACCAGCAACACACATTCAATCAGCATGGCAGGAATTGGTAAAATTATAAAAAAGAACAAAAATGTCTCCACAACTATTCCCGATTTCTGAACTAAATACTGGCAGTTGGTTCAACGAATGAAAACAGGAGATGAATGGAGCTCAACATTTCACAGGAGATGCACTTACAATATTCTAACGTTAGCATATTAATATCTAAATGCTTCAGTTGCTTACTTTGCATCAAACAAGTCGACAGAGTGGTGTACAGCGAGCTGAGTGCGGCCGTGTCGAGTCAGCCAGACGTCCTGGATGACAGGAGGAGATGAGTCGACGTGCACCAACACAGAGTCGGTCTTCGTGTTGCCCATCACGTCCGTCGCCCTCACCCACACACGCACCGAGTCACCGTCCTCTCTCGGGATGTCCACAGTCAATGTCTCTCTCTGAAACATAACATAGAGTAGTCATAGGAGAGGCTAGGAGTGAGAGAGGCTAGGAGTGAGAGAGGCTAGGAGTGAGAGAGGCTAGGAGTGAGAGAGGCTAGGAGTGAGAGAGGCTAGGAGTGAGAGAGGCTAGGAGTGAGAGAGGCTAGGAGGGAGAGAGGCTAGGAGTGAGATAGGCTAGGAGTGAGAGAGGCTAGGAGTGAGAGAGGCTAGGAGTGAGAGAGGCTAGGAGGGAGAGAGGCTAGGAGTGAGAGAGGCTAGGAGGGAGAGAGGCTAGGAGTGAGAGAGGCTAGGAGTGAGAGAGGCTAGGAGTGAGAGAGGCTAGGAGTGAGATAGGCTAGGAGGGAGAGAGGCTAGGAGGGAGAGAGGCTAGGAGTGAGAGAGGCTAGGAGTGAGAGAGGCTAGGAGTGAGAGAGGCTAGGAGTGAGAGAGGCTAGGAGGGAGAGAGGCTAGGAGGGAGAGAGGCTAGGAGTGAGATAGGCTAGGAGTGAGAGAGGCTAGGAGGGAGAGAGGCTAGGAGGAAGAGAGGCTAGGAGTGAGAGAGGCTAGGAGGGAGAGAGGCTAGGAGTGAGAGAGACTAGGAGTGAGAGAGGCTAGGAGGGAGAGAGGCTAGGAGTGAGAGAGACTAGGAGTGAGAGAGGCTAGGAGGGAGAGAGGCTAGGAGGGAGAGAGACTAGGAGTGAGGGAGGCTAGGAGGGAGAGAGGCTAGGAGGGAGAGAGGCTAGGAGTGAGAGAGGCTAGGAGTGAGAGAGGCTAGGAGGGAGAGAGGCTAGGAGGGAGAGAGACTAGGAGTGAGGGAGGCTAGGAGGGAGAGAGGCTAGGAGGGAGAGAGGCTAGGAGTGAGAGAGGCTAGGAGTGAGAGAGGCTAGGAGGGAGAGAGGCTAGGAGTGAGAGAGGCTAGGAGTGAGAGAGGCTAGGAGTGAGATAGGCTAGGAGTGAGAGAGGCTAGGAGGGTGAGAGGTTAGGGGTGAGAGAAGCTAGGAGTGAGATAGGCTAGGAGTGAGAGAGGCTAGGAGGGTGAGAGGTTAGGGGTGAGAGAAGCTAGGAGGGAGAGAGGTTAGGAGGGAGAGGCTAGGAGGGAGAGAGGCTAGGAGTGAGAGAAGCTAGGAGTGAGAGAAGCTAGGAGGGAGAGAGGCTAGGAGGGAGAGAGGCTAGGGGTGAGAGAAGCTAGGAGGGAGAGGCTAGGAGGGAGAGAGGCTAGGAGTGAGAGAGGCTAGGGGTGAGAGAAGCTAGGAGGGAGAGAGGCTAGGAGGGAGAGAGGCTAGGAGTGAGAGAGGCTAGGAGGGAGAGAGGCTAGGAGTGAGAGAGGCTAGGAGTGAGAGAGGCTAGGGGTGAGAGAAGCTAGGAGGGAGAGAGGCTAGGAGGGAGAGAGGCTAGGAGTGAGAGAGGCTAGGAGTGAGAGAGGCTAGGGGTGAGAGAAGCTAGGAGGGAGAGAGGCTAGGAGGGAGAGAGGCTAGGAGTGAGAGAGGCTAGGAGGGAGAGAGGCTAGGAGTGAGATAGGCTAGGAGTGAGAGAGGCTAGGAGTGAGAGAGGCTAGGAGGGAGAGAGGCTAGGAGGAAGAGAGGCTAGGAGTGAGAGAGGCTAGGAGGGAGAGAGGCTAGGAGTGAGATAGGCTAGGAGTGAGAGAGGCTAGGAGTGAGAGAGGCTAGGAGTGAGAGAGGCTAGGAGGGAGAGAGGCTAGGAGTGAGATAGGCTAGGAGTGAGAGAGGCTAGGAGTGAGAGAGGCTAGGAGGGAGAGAGGCTAGGAGGAAGAGAGGCTAGGAGTGAGAGAGGCTAGGAGGGAGAGAGGCTAGGAGTGAGATAGGCTAGGAGTGAGAGAGGCTAGGAGTGAGAGAGGCTAGGAGGGAGAGAGGCTAGGAGGGAGAGAGGCTAGGAGGGAGAGAGGCTAGGAGTGAGAGAGGCTAGGAGGGAGAGAGGCTAGGAGGGAGAGAAGCTAGGAGGAAGAGAGGCTAGGAGGGAGAGAGGCTAGGAGTGAGAGAGGCTAGGAGTGAGAGAGGCTAGGAGGGAGAGAGGCTAGGAGTGAGATAGGCTAGGAGTGAGAGAGGCTAGGAGGGAGAGAGGCTAGGAGTGAGAGAGACTAGGAGTGAGAGAGGCTAGGAGGGAGAGAGGCTAGGAGTGAGAGAGGCTAGGAGTGAGAGAGGCTAGGAGTGAGATAGGCTAGGAGTGAGAGAGGCTAGGAGGGAGATAGGCTAGGAGTGAGAGAGGTTAGGAGTGAGAGAGGTTAGGAGGGAGAGAGGCTAGGAGGGAGAGAGGCTAGGAGTGAGAGAGGCTAGGAGTGAGATAGGCTAGGAGTGAGAGAGGCTAGGAGGGAGAGAGGCTAGGAGTGAGATAGGCTAGGAGTGAGAGAGGTTAGGAGGGAGAGAGGCTAGGAGGGAGAGAGGCTAGGAGTGAGAGAGGCTAGGAGTGAGATAGGCTAGGAGTGAGAGAGGCTAGGAGGGAGAGAGGCTAGGAGGAAGAGAGGCTAGGAGTGAGAGAGGCTAGGAGGGAGAGAGGCTAGGAGTGAGATAGGCTAGGAGTGAGAGAGGCTAGGAGGGAGAGAGGCTAGGAGTGAGAGAGGCTAGGAGTGAGAGAGGCTAGGAGGGAGAGAGGCTAGGAGTGAGATAGGCTAGGAGGGAGAGAGGCTAGGAGGGAGAGAGGCTAGGAGTGAGAGAGACTAGGAGTGAGAGAGGCTAGGAGGGAGAGAGGCTAGGAGGGAGAGAGACTAGGAGTGAGGGAGGCTAGGAGGGAGAGAGGCTAGGAGTGAGAGAGGCTAGGAGGGAGAGAGGCTAGGAGGGAGAGAGGCTAGGAGGGAGAGAGGCTAGGAGGGAGAGAGGCTAGGAGTGAGATAGGCTAGGAGGGAGAGAGGCTAGGAGTGAGAGAGACTAGGAGTGAGAGAGGCTAGGAGTGAGATAGGCTAGGAGTGAGATAGACTAGGAGTGAGAGAGGCTAGGAGTGAGAGAGGCTAGGAGGGAGAGAGGCTAGGAGTGAGAGAGGCTAGGAGTGAGAGAGGCTAGGAGTGAGATAGGCTAGGAGTGAGAGAGGCTAGGAGTGAGAGAGGCTAGGGGTGAGAGAAGCTAGGAGTGAGATAGGCTAGGAGTGAGAGAGGCTAGGAGGGTGAGAGGTTAGGGGTGAGAGAAGCTAGGAGTGAGATAGGCTAGGAGTGAGAGAGGCTAGGAGGGTGAGAGGTTAGGGGTGAGAGAAGCTAGGAGGGAGAGAGGTTAGGAGGGAGAGGCTAGGAGGGAGAGAGGCTAGGAGTGAGAGAAGCTAGGAGTGAGAGAAGCTAGGAGGGAGAGAGGCTAGGAGGGAGAGGCTAGGAGGGAGAGAGGCTAGGAGGGAGAGAGGCTAGGGGTGAGAGAAGCTAGGAGGGAGAGAGAGAGGCTAGGAGGGAGAGGCTAGGAGGGAGAGAGGCTAGGAGGGAGAGAGGCTAGGAGTGAGAGAAGCTAGGAGGGAGAGGCTAGGAGGGAGAGAGAGAGGCTAGGAGGGAGAGAGAGAGGCTAGGAGGGAGAGAGGGAGAAAGGGAGTAGGAGGGAGAGAGGATGGTGAGGGAAAGAGGGTAGCAGAGAGAGGTGGAGGAACCAGCAAGCAGTAGACAAAGTACAAGAGTCCTACTCACCTGGAAGTTGTTCACACTGACCCAGCCTGTTGGGACTGTGATAGAGCGACCGCCCTCGTGATCAACAGCATGACTCAACTCATACTTGACGATGGCATTCACATTTGGTATGGCCTACAGCAGACAGTGGTACAAATATAAATATTCAGATTTATTTATTGATTATTAATCCATAATCACAACATGTTTATTAACTAGATGTTGTCATTCAAAAATGAGTTACCTTGTGATATGGCTTTGACAAATTATATACGTAAAGTAGACCACTGTCATCTTTTTAAACCTACCAAAATTACTATGTGTATATTTGAACATCGTATATTTTGGACATCCTAAAAATAAATAAAATAATTTTTTTTATACCTGCAATGTTCAGTTTAATATGCTATATGTTTCGAGGACGTTTCTCCTCCTGAGAGAATCAAGTGATGACAGAGGGCACCAGTAGAGGAGTAAGTTAAACAAACTTCTATAATGGAGATAACTGTTACATCTAATTTGCTGCTTCCAGGGCAAGTGTCACCGAGTGAATGTAAACCTAAACATTACTGGAGGTGAGTCAGGTGACAGATTGTAATGGCCAGCTAGTGTAGTTGTCACATACCTGTCTAGAGACAGTGACCGGTGGCTGACCGGTCATCTCCTCGTAGTTGCTGTCCAGTGGGGGAGAGTGGTCAGCTATTCCATTGAGGAACTTCTTGGCGTGTTGGAACACATTGGCAAAATGACCATGCCAACTGATTCCAACGAGATGCTGCACAATGGAATCAGTTGTATCCGTCATGTTATTTTGAAGGTCAGAATCGGCTGTAACCATTGCTGAGTTCTACCAAAGAAGCAAAATTAAAACAATATTTCTTTATAATATTAAACTATATTACAGTTGACAAAGTATAACGATTATTATAAAAGTGAACTTTATTGATAGTAAGCATAAATAAACAAGTCAATTATCTGCCTCCTTATTGACAGTTTAGCACAAGTACGAATTGCTAAACCAACTAACCATGCTGGTTTTGGTCATTTTTTGTTCAGCCAGCAAATTTAATCAATGTTCTGTTATATTGTGTTATACCTATTTGTCATATTTTTTTGCATTAGTCACAAGTTCTTTGAAAGCAAAGGTTGCCATATATGTATGTCCTAATACAGGAATTTGGGTTGTGTCATAACAGTTTATACTATTGACTTTCAATGGTGATCAAGGACTCATGGATTTAATAGGTATTCTTTTTCAGTGACCTTGATATTTACTGACCAACAAATGCATTGAATGACTTTTGTTCATGGATCAAACATGCTGATATCACGTGATCATATCCATTATGCGATTTTTTATGGCTTATAATTTTCTATAAATTTATTTCACTGACAATTTTGAGAAAATGCTCTATCTCTGGAATGACAGACAATAGTAAATTATCAAATGAAAAAATACAAATTTTAAGGTAGGACACTGGTCGGGAAATGGATTTTGATGATATCTCAACAACCAGAGAAGCAATCTTTATAAAACTTTCAGGATGTGTTTCTGGTGGGAAAAGATGACCAATTGTATAATTTCATCTCATTTGCATAACCGTAACCATGGCAACCGGCTTTTCTGTGAAAATAGCTACACATGATTTTGCGGGAGGTCTTGCAGTAAAACTGTGCATATGTTTCTTTCTTTTTTGTCTGTTATGATCCACTGAAGTATTGTAGAGTGCAATGATGCTGTTTTTGTTCAACTCCTTACAATATTTATTATAAAAAAGAAATTGCGAAGAAGTTTTTCCGTTTTTCCAAATATTATAACAACTTCAGTCATCAATAATAATCTTTATATAAAAGCTATCATGTTTTAAAAGCATCATTGCACTCACTGTACCATAGGGAATACATGGTAAAAAAATCAGACTCCTAGGTTTGGTACTTTTTTCGGGAGACCTCCCGCAAAATAGCAATATTGTCGAAAAGTAAGTTTTGAGAAAACGGCAAAAAACCAAATGAACATCAAATATTTTTAATAACACCAGTGTAAAGTCAGCATTATGACTGTTTTTCATACCAGCAACATGTGGTAAATATATAACGAAAGTGCGTGAACCATATTCAGTATATATATATGGAAAAAATATATAGTTTACACAAGCGGCGGCGGCGAAGAAATTCATCACTAGCCAAGCATACTCATACATTGTATATGTATTATGTAATGTTGTCTTTTATGAAATAAAATTTGATATATATGTATATTATATATATATATGTATATATATATATATATATACACACACACATATATGTATATATGTAGGACATATATATATATATAATATATATACACATATTTATATCATATATCATATATAATATATATATATATATATATATATATACACACACACAAACACATACATCTATTACTAAATAATTGGTCAATTTCATGCACACATATAATAAATGATAAGCATACGCTGCCACAATTAATGTTTAATTAATTATTTAATGTTAAATAAACTGTTTAAAAATTTAATTACCTAAAATACTTCTCATATTTGATAAGAACAAAATAATGCTAGAAAAGTAAATCCAACAACAGTACCACCTTTCGTTTTATATTAATTCCACATTGGGTTAATATGAATGAAACAAATTCAGTCAAATTATTTTCTGTAATAAATAAATAAATGTAACTTCCGACTGATAGAGCGACAAACTTCGGCGACGCCAGTGCCAGCGCCGCTGACAGTCCGGGTCGAAGGCGGCCGTAGCCGCGTAGCAAGGCCAGCCCGACGTCGCCGTCGGCATTTCTTTCCCCGTTCGCTGCCGCTTCCGCGGGTCCGTTGCGCGACTGAACAGCATCATGCATGCTGTTCATGCTACCTCCCGCGCATTCAGCTTATTTGCGTTTATTATATCGTTTCTTTCTTTCAAATTGGTAAACCGTACGGATCTTTCGTCGATCGGACGCCATGACACATACAGGTCATTCATCTTGAAGCCGCACCGTGATTGGCTGGCGTCGTTGCATAAGGTCAATTTTAATTAGCTACGTGGCCGCGATCACCATATATGGTTCGCGTGAGGTCGGGCTGCCAAGCAACCGGCTGAGACAGTTTGTGATTGGATAGTTTCACGGCACTTTCGACGTCGATAACTAATTTATGTACGGATGTCGTCGACTTTTGACTTCGGCAGCGTACGGAAGGGATCATTTCCAACAAGACGATACCAAACATGGCCGCGTTGCAAGGAGCAATGTTTACGTTTGAGCGCGCTGAAAGTTGGGCCGTTTCCGTCGATTTAAAAGTCCATCCGCCATAACGACGTTAGCAGCAAGTTGGGTAGCGACATATTTAATCGTTTTTTTTGATACTTTTAGGACGAATTCAGCGAAATAAAGTTAGCAACACGTGTGGAATACATGGTTCGTTCTGAAAATCCACTTTATTAAAAATCAACCATTTTATCATTTCCCGGCAATTCCCGACCCGCGGCATACGTTAAAGCATTTAAAGTTTCATGGCTGCACAAGTTCTATTACATAAGACAGCCCCCAACATGATTTGACTTGCAACTGGCAATTCCTTTATCATTTTAACATTTTGTAGATAAGAAAGGCAAAAAGGAAAGTTCCGACGCCACTCAAAATGGATAGGTGACCTAATCTTGGGTCATGATGCACAACATAATAAATGTCATACTGCTGAGAAGATAAAACAGGTATTGTTGTCACTACTTACCTGGTACTCGAGAATGTCTCCTCCTTCCAGTGATGTCAACCATGTGTGAGACGTGTTCTCAGCAGCAGACCACACTTGAAGTTGTTTATCTTCATCCGAACTGATGCTGATGTCAGTTGTGTTGTCAAAGATGAAGAATTGTCGAGCGACTTCTGCATTGCCTGCATTGTCTTCTACCACCAACACCACGGCATACACACCTGACAACCAACACATGTACAGTCAAACACACTACACTGTCTGTGTTGTCTTCTACCACCAACACCACAGCATACACACCTGACAACCAACACATGTACAGTCAAACACACCACACTGTCTGTGTTGTCTTCTACCACCAACACCACAGCATACACACCTGACAACCAACACATGTACAGTCAAACACACTACACTGTCTGTGTTGTCTTCTACCACCAACACCACGGCATACACACCTGACAACCAACACATGTACAGTCAAACACACTACACTGTCTGTGTTGTCTTCTACCACCAACACCACGGCATACACACCTGACAACCAACACATGTACAGTCAAACACACTACACTGTCCGTGTTGTCTTCTACCACCAACACCACAGCATACACACCTGACAACCAACACATGTACAGTCAAACACACTACACTGTCTGTGTTGTCTTCTACCACCAACACCACAGCATACACACCTGACAACCAACACATGTACAGTCAAACACACTACACTGTCTGTGTTGTCTTCTACCACCAACACCACGGCATACACACCTGACGACCAACACATGTACAGTCAAACACACTACACTGTCTGTGTTGTCTTCTACCACCAACACCACGGCATACACACCTGACGACCAACACATGTACAGTCAAACACACTAAACTGTCTGTGTTGTCTTCTACCACCAACACCACGGCATACACACCTGACAAACAACACATGTACAGTCAAACACACTACACTGTCTGTGTTGTCTTCTACCACCAACACCACGGCATACACACCTGACAACCAACACATGTACAGTCAAACACACTACACTGTCTGTGTTGTCTTCTACCACCGACACCACGGCATACACACCTGACAACCAACCCATGTACAGTCAAACACACTACACTGTCCGTGTTGTCTTCTACCACCAACACCACGGCATACACACCTGATGACCAACACATGTACAGTCAAACACACTAAACTGTCCGTGTTGTCTTCTACCACCAACACCACGGCATACACACCTGACAACCAATACATGTACAGTCAAACACACTACACTGTCCGTGTTGTCTTCTACCACCAACACCACAGCATACACACCTGACTACACACACATGTACAGTCAAATACACTACACTGTCGGTGTTGTCTTCTACCACCAACACCACGGCATACACACCTGACGACCAACACATGTACAGTCAAACACACTAAACTGTCCGTGTTGTCTTCTACCACCAACACCACGGCATACACACCTGACAACCAATACATGTACAGTCAAACACACTACACTGTCCGTGTTGTCTTCTACCACCAACACCACAGCATACACACCTGACTACACACACATGTACAGTCAAATACACTACACTGTCGGTGTTGTCTTCTACCACCAACACCACGGCATACACACCTGACGACCAACACATGTACAGTCAAACACACTAAACTGTCCGTGTTGTCTTCTACCACCAACACCACGGCATACACACCTGACAACCAATACATGTACAGTCAAACACACTACACTGTCCGTGTTGTCTTCTACCACCAACACCACAGCATACACACCTGACTACACACACATGTACAGTCAAATACACTACACTGTCGGTGTTGCCTTCTACCACCAACACCACAGCATACACACCTGACTACACACACATGTACAGTCAAATACACTACACTGTCCGTGTTGCCTTCTACCACCAACACTACGGCATACACACCTGACAACCAACACATGTACAGCCAAACACACTACACTGTCTGTGTTGTCTTCTACCACCAACACCACGGCATACACACCTGACAACCAACACATGTACAATCAAACACACTACACTGTCCGTGTTGTCTTCCACCACCAACACCACGGCATACACACCTGACAACCAACACATGTACAATCAAACACACTAACAGTGTCTGTAATTTCTTCCACCACCAACTCCACGGCATAGACACATGACAACCAACACATTTACAGTCAAACACACTACACTGTCTATCTTGTCTTCTACCACCAACACATGTACTTGTAAAGAACCACCGTGACTGTCTGATATAATTAGGAAAAGCACATGAAAACAATTAGACATCACTAGGTTACATAAATTATTATAACAAAGTCATGATCTCACAAAGAAACAGAACATGAGAACAGTCACAATTCTCACCAGGATCAATGAGACGGATGTTGAAACTGTCGTTGTTTGCACTCAGAGACTTCTGAACAAGTGCAGTAGTGCTGTGTGCCAACGTCTCTCCGTAAGGCTGTAACTTGTTGATTTCCAACTCATACCCTTTTATTCCTGCCAATTCATCATTCCAACCAGCCCAGTGCACAGTGATATCTGTCTGCAATAACATGAACAATGTATAATACGGTAAGTTCTGTTGCATCTAAACTCTAGGAAACCATGCTAAACAGTTACAACAGATATCATTAACATAGGCTCTCATTTTATGTATTAATTTTTTTTCGATATTTAAATAATAACCTTGTTTCATTTATTTATATACAATTTAACACTGTGACCGGCCAGGGCCGATTAATCGGCCCTAGACACCTTCCCGCATAAACACATTTTTCGTTTGCGTAATCAGTAACCGACCCGCGCACATTTGGTATCATCGGATAGCTGACAGATTTGTCAAAATGGGGTATATTTATTCATGAGCAGTTTGAATGACAGCGAGTTACACGCGGCCGGACAAAACACATGATAAATTTTATGCCCAAATTTGGGTGGTTTACTACGCCTGCCGTGACGAATTTACGCACCCATTCATAAAGGCCCGACCCCCCACGTATGTGGTACCAATAGAAAGCTCTGTTCTTGCCCAATCAGGGAAAAATAAACATGTGAATGAAACTGGTTCAGCGAATCAGAAGCAAGCTTTCAAACACCGCGTCATCTTCCAGCCGGCAAAGCCGTAAACAACAAGATGGCGGCCAGTCGCGTTGAAGGAGTTTCCAAATCCAAACGTTTACTTCGGAATATCTCAAGTTACAGCGTCTATGTTTCGACAAGACAACTGACAGTATTCAAGAATGTGTCTATTATACTAGTTCAAATAGTTAGAACAACTTTGGATGCTTTTTTGTGTGAAAATTTGACCATTTGTCAGCGCAACATCTCACCGGGCGCGCCGCGGGTTTGCGCCGCCAGCGAATGTAGCAGCAATCGGCCGGCCTAAAATAGCCTATCGCGATGTCGAAAAAAAATCGTAAAAATAAAAGTTCTCAACGGATTTGATTCATTTTTGTTTTATTTGGGAGCTAATATGTATGGCTACGTTTGTCTCACTGGAAGTAGGAAATGTGTCCGTTCAGTAATTATTTAGAAACGGGATAGTGCGTTTATTTTTTTCATATTTTTTTGGATGACGTTCAGCTAATAATATCAACGTGAATGTCTGACATAATAGAGATAATATAATTTTATTATAATAAAGAATTCATAGAATTCATTTGGCAGTAAAATGATATATAATTCACATTTTTACGATAAGTATTTGCAGAGTTATGATTTTTATTGTAACAGCATGCAAAACTGAATTTTCGCTGGCTGGTCGCAGGGTTAATACATCTCATTCAATACAATACACGTTTTTACCATTTTAATAATTTACTTGAAATTAATGTATTGTCTCTTTATAACATACACTTTTTAATGTTCACATATTTTAATATGTACTATTATGTATTCAGCTTTTATATACTGTAGCTGCATAGTTGAGTCAACTTTGTATTACAGCCACCTCACAATTAAAGTACTCTGGGACAGCCCCAAATTGTTTTAATACAAAGTAAAGTCTAGGATATTTATTCTGTTATTTCGGTCATTGTGTCCAATTCTGAGGAAGACCATATTAATGAAGCTCTACTGTAATGAGAAAAAACTGTAATTAGAAAACACTGACAAAAAACAACTCCAGTTTTCTTTGCATTATCAAATATCAATATACCATTGATGTATGTGTACTTACTGCCTTAGTTGTTGGTGGACCTCTGTCCAACATGTTATCAGAGCAAGTTGACCCGACTGAGCAGTGGAATGGCTTGACCAGGTCGATGACCAGCTCAGCTTTGTGTGTCACTGTCTGGCCTGTGTAGTACTTTTTGGGGCCCACAGCTTTATTGTGGTCATAGTCCTTAATTGTCACATAGCCACCGTTGGATGCTGACACCTCAAAGTGCACCCTATATAGACATGGAGGTATAAGCTTCTATGCAGTATTTTATACAGATATAAATTTCAGTGATTTATCATATTTTTGATGGATATGTTCTTAATAAAAGGGTCATTAACAGATTTCATTCGCAAGGAAATGGAAAAATCAAATCAGCTTTTGCAAATGTGTTTGTATTTTTATTATATTAGCCAATAATTGCAGTATTGTACTAATTAGTCATACAATTGCTAGTTTTGCCTGTCCCATCAGTATAGAATATTCAAAGATGGTCATAACACAAACTATGTTAACCTCCTTCTTTATTTTACGTTTGTGTTATCATTACGTGGAGCTTTTTAGTAAATGTGAAAATTTAAATACATCTAAAAAAATGTGTTCTAAAGCTCTGAGAATGTGCATGCATGTATGCATGTGTGTGTGCACATGCGTGCGAACATGTGTGTGCCTGTGCCCTGTACTCTACCTGTCTGCGTGCTGAAGCGGAATGTCCTGTATCATGTCCTGTAGCCTACACTCCCGTGCAGTTGTGCTGGGATTGTCTCGAGAAATCCCAGAGCTACATTCATCGTTGTCAAGTTGCGTTAACTTCTGGGAAGCTGAAGACATGGGCAACGAGTGTATTTCAATGTCATTGCTGTTGACAGTTAAATAAAACTCATCTCTAAATTTTTCTCAGAAAGATGTTGAACTGAAGATCTACCAAATCAGAACTATAATTTGACATGAGTGATCACATGACTACTATTTAGGTCACCTAAATTATGAACCCATTTTTGAAAAGTATGCCTAATAACGGTCAGTCATCAGCCAATTTTGATTAAAATTACATTAATTAACAATTAAAGTCTTTTGCATACCCAGACTCACCTCGTACAACATAATGTGTAAATTGGGCACTGGTGACTCCTACAGTGAAGTCATCAATGTAGTAACTTTCATTTATGGGGTAACCAGCTGGCCCAGCGAACAAACTACTGAATAGGATCTACAAAACAAACAAGTAAAATCACTTCTTTATATTTCCATTTACAGCACACACATATCTGTACACAGAAACATCATGCAAACCCTGGCCCACGAGACCAAACATGTTGTTAACCACACAGTGGAGTGCATCTGGTAAGATGAGTTTTCTCCATTTGATGTGGAAGATACTGAGTTCTGTTTTGCATTCTGACATTAATTTTCAGACATTTGAACATGCCAGTATGCTGCTTCAGGGAATATAGAAGCCGCTGAGCAACATGTAGGCCAGGGGCCGGCAACCTATTTGATTGGATAAGTTAGATTAGCTAGGGCAGTGGGTCCCACACTTATTTTTGGATATTGACTATCCTTAGTCTAGCCTTCGTGTGAAATTCTATTCCAAGTTACAACATTTTTTCATTGTCATTTTAGCTGTTGTCCATTGAAATTGACCACACATTTCATGTTTATACGGTTTTATCATTAAATCGGTATTCCATATACCATGTTGTATCACCAACTGACAATAGGTCTAGTTTGTTGTTGATTAGACAGCATCATCATTTTGCTTAGTGTTATAGTCTTAGATAATGCTTTTACATGACATTTAAACAGTGACTGATTTATTAGATGTGGTCAACAGTAGCACAACATACAATCTTTATGATCAACTATAAAAAATTGCTTATGTTCTACATAATTAGAAACTTTTGCCTGTGGAGAGCTAACTAGACAAAATGTGGCAATGCCTAAAGAAATTTGCGGAATGTTCATATACATACACATATCATCTGTCCATCCATACATGTGTATATACTACATATGTACATAACATACACACACGTGTGTGGCTGTGTATATGTTATATACATATGTAGTATGTACATATGTACAGAATGGATATGTGTATGTATATGATATATATATATATATATATATATATATATATATATATATATACACACACATATATATATATCTTATATATATATATATATATGTGAATATACATAATACTAGATGAAGGACAATGTTTACCTTGAGTGTGTCTGGCAGTAGGTTGGTGTAGATGACAGAGTTTGACAGGTGTCCACATCCAATATCCACCGTCTCTGTGCTGTTGTTGACTGTCACTTCGGCAGTCACGAGGCAGTCGGTGATGTCAGGTGTCATGTCGACTGCAATGAAAGGTGCAGGTTTCAGTAGCTCATGTCCAAAACTAATTCACCATACATCAAACGTACATGTTTTCATGTAAGGTTTTGTTACGTCACAAAGAAACTGCCCGTACTTATGTACTTATGTGATGTCTTAATTTAAAAAATCATGCCGTGCTTGTCTGGATATTTGTTTGCATGTGTCCATAGGATTTAACAAGATTTAACAAGATTGCCACCTAGAGAATCAACTCTAGATGGCAGGTGGACAAGGAAGCCGTTTGGCTTATCGAGAGTCCAACCTATCTATCTAAGTATACCCTGCCCGTCTTAGGTATATGTCAATTTTATTTTTAAACATATTAACACTTCTAGCACCTACACAATCAGCTGATAATTTGTTCCATTCGTTTACTATTCTTTGGGAAAATGAAAATTTTCTAATATCTAGTCTACACTGCTTCTTTGCTAATGCAACTCCATGTCCTCTAGTCCTTCTCTCTTCCTTGACCGTGAAAAAAATATTTCTGTCAATATTTTCAAACCCATTCAATATTTTAAAAACCTCAATCTGATCTCCTCTCAATCTTCTGGTTTCTAGTGTTGTTAGACCACATTCTTTTAGACGCATTTCATAACTAATATTCCTGAGTTTTGGTATCATTTTTGTTGCTCTCCTTTGTACTCTTTCTAGCATATCAATATCCTTCTTGCGATATGGCCTCCATGCTTGTATACAATATTCTAAATGAGGCCTAACTATTGTTTTATAAAGCGGTATTATTAGTTCTTTTTCTTTGTATACTATATTTCGCCTAATTAATCCAAGAATTTGGTTTGCCTTCGCTGCTGCAATTCCACACTGCTCTGATACCTTCATGTCAGCACTAATGGTTAAACCTAAGTCCTTTTCCTTTACAGTAGTATTTAGTACAGTACCACCCATTGTATATTGTGCATTTTCATTCCCATGTCCTGTGTGGAGGCACTTACACTTTCCAAAGTTAAACAGCATTTGCCATTTCTCAGACCATTCTATCAACTTATTTAGATCAACTTGTAAATGCTGTCTATCTGCATCACTTTTTATTTTCCTAAACACTTTTGTGTCGTCCGCAAACTTCAACACCTTGCTTGTTATGTCATCATCCAAATCATTGATATATATTAAGAATAAAATAGGTCCCAATACTGATCCTTGCGGTACTCCACTCAAAACAGATTTCCAATTTGAAACCTCCCCATCAAATACTACTCTTTGTCTTCTATCAATAAGCCATTTTTCTATCCAGTTAATCATACTATTTCCTATGCCATGGGCCTTTAGTTTAAGTAGTAATCTTTGGTGTGGCACTTTGTCAAAGGCTTTTTTAAAATCTAAGTAGATTATATCTACTGGTGATCCCTCATCTACCCACTTTGTGACATCTTCCAAAAAACATAACATATTTGTTAAGCATGACCTCGCTTTTAAAAACCCATGTTGAGATGTGTTTATCAATTTATTTTTAACAAAAAAATCAACCAAGTGATCTTTAATTAGTCTTTCTAATAGTTTACAAATCACCGATGTTAAACTCACTGGTCTATAGTTCTCTGACTTGCTTCTTGATCCTTTTTTAAATAATGGTATGATGTTTGCTTCTTTCCATTCTACCGGAACCACTCCTTCCTCTAATGCCAAATTGAACACTGTTGCAAGTGGTATGCTAATTTGTTCTACAATTTCCAGTAGTAATTTGGGAGGAATCCCATCCACTCCTGGTGATTTATTATCCTTCATATCTCTTATTTTCATAGCTACCATTTTTGGGGTTACAGTTAGTTGTCCTAAATAGTCACACTCTCTCCCTTCGAACTTAGTCTCTAGTACTGGTAATGTACTAATATCTTCCCTGGTAAACACCGAACTAAAGTATTCATTTAGGTTTTCTGCCATTAAGAATCCCTCCGTTATTATGTTTCCATCACTACCTTCTAGTGGCCCGACCTTATCTTGAACTTTCTGTTTACTTCGAACATACGCATAAAAACTCTTGCTGTCATGTTTTATGTTGAAAGCTATTTTTTGTTCATAGCTTCTCTTCGAATTTCTAATTTCAGCTGTAGCTTGATTAAGTGCTTCTTTATAAATGGCATAGTCTTCGTCACTTCCAGTATGTCTATATGTCTTCCACATCATTTGCTTGTACTTGATTTTTCTAATGGCTTCCTTCGATAAGTGTTTCTTCTTTGACCTTTTCCCCTGTTTTTTCAAGGGGACAAATTTGTCAACGACGCAGTCAATTTCCCTCTTTAAGATATTCCAGCATTCTGTTGCTGTCTTATTCTTCAGTGTGTTATTCCAGTCTATCTTCGCTAAATATTCCCTCATGTCCTTATATCTTCCTTTGTGAAAATTTTTCCTGTACCGTATTTTTCTGTTCCGTTCTCCTTTTACTTTGATGATAAAATGTATCTGGTTATGATCACTACATCCCAGTGGCTCACATATATTGACATTATCAACAAATTCCTTCTGTGAGCTCAAAACTATGTCCAACACGTTCTTGTCCCTGGTTGGTTCTAACACATGTTGAAAAAGGAAACTATCTTGTACTAAATTTAAAAACTCTTGATCCTCTCTCCCAGGACTCTGTAGAGATGTCCACTTTATATGCCCATGGTTAAAATCCCCCATAATAATACAGTCCCGTTTACTCACTTCTTTTATAGCGTTGTGCATTTTTTCATTCTCTTCTATGCTTATGTTTGGACTACGATAAACTAACCCAACAGTTAATGTTGAGTTTCCTGTAACTATGTTACACCAGACAGCTTCACATTCTGCTTCTTTTTCTAATTTTATTTCGTAAGCCTGGATGGATTCTTTAATATATAAAATAACTCCGCCTCCCCTTCTTCCTAATCTATCTTTCCTAAACATTACATATCCTGTCATTCCTAATTCGGCATCTGATATATCGGGGGTGGCCCAAGATTCAGTTATACCTATTATGTGAGGGTCAATATCTTCTACCATAATGTTTAGTTCATTTCTTTTGTTTACTATGCTCCTTGCATTTAAACAAACACATTTATAACCAAATTTCGTAGGGCTTTCCAGGCTGTTTTTTGCTGATTTCTTTTTGCTGTCTTTAGTTATGCCTCTAGTATTTGGCTTCTCTGTGTATCCCCCCTGCGAAACTAGTTTAAAAAATTGCAACCTGTTCCTCTGTCCATAGATTGAAGCAGGTTCTCGGAGAACACTGCTGCGCCCTTTCCGCTTAGATGGAGGCCATCTCTCACGTACATATCTTCCTTCCCAACAAAGTATCCCCACAAATCTACAAATCCAACTCCTTCTCCTTCACACATCTGCTCCACCAGAGCATTGATTGCCATCCTCTTACAGTTTCTATAGGTTGCTCCCCTTCCTCCGATTACTGGCAAGATTCCTGAGAGAATGATCTGTTCAACTCTTGTCTTCTTCAGTTTCCCTACCAACTGTCTGTATCTTTGCACTATTCTAGTTGTCCCCTCCCTGTCTGCATTGTTCGTCCCTACATGTACTAATATAGATCCTCCCTGGCCATGCCCCAATGTATTCTCTACCCTATCTGTCACATGCTCAATCCGAGCGCCCGGAAGACAAACAACAACATTTAGATGCAAGTGCATGCACAACAGTTGTGATGTGTGAACATTGTTCATATGGTCAACAGGCAATCACTAGAAGGTGAATTCCATACAAAATATTTGAGACGTCTCATCATCTCCATTGGCATTGTGCAACCATGGTGTCTGATGGTTGGATGGTGGTCCCAGCATGTTGTTTCCAGATCTGCCTGTCTTACACACTCCTCAGCCAGCCGGTGCCCTGCCAGTATTCATCTGGTTCATCTCTCCATCACAGTTTTCCTTTGTATGATTTCCAGGTGATGATACACAATGTCCATAGGTTAACTCATATTCTACCGATCACTCCTGATGTGCCCTGCCCAGGTCCAGTTCCACTTGAAGATTATCACCATCTTTGCTTTCTTACATGCTTGTATTCACTTTCTGATGAACATTTAGTGTACAACTTATCTAGTGTCTTCAAGGTAGTTTCTTCTCTTATTTTTAATGTGTCAATGTTTATAATTATAGTTGTTGCCTGATGGTATCTTCATATCTCTTAGGACTACTTCCATCTCCCGTGGTATTATCTCGAGTACCTCTGTTGGATCAATGTAAATTATGGTATTCCATTCGCTGTTGTACAGTTCAGAGTAGAATTCCTCTTTGATCTTATCTTGATCATGCATTTCTCTGTCCTGCTTGTCGAAACAAGAATTGTACAGTTTGCAAAATTCCATCAGTGATCTTGATAGTGTGTATAGGTAAGTGTATATCTAATAATAAGCCTTCAATTTCTTCAATATCAACACATATTTTGAAAAAGGATACATTTATCAAAAATCCCAATAGGTCCACTTAAGGGTACCAACTACTCGAGAACAGCTATGTGCCATATTTATGTTAATACTCAATATATCTCAACCAAATTTGGCAAACACGTTCGTTATGTGAACAGCACTTAGTGTGTAAAATTTGAACTCATTTGCATATGTGTTGCCATAGCAACCGACATTTTAAAATTACACAGAGGGGTGAATTAAAAAAAATTATTCTGAGTCAATGGTTTCATGTGGATTCATGAAACTGCTCAAATTCATTAGCTAGAATGTCCCTTCATACAATAAGGTGGTTTGAGCTTGAAAGATCTAATGTGTTCTATGCTTGTAAAATGATTTTTCAGAAATAACGTTTTTTGGACGTTGGTCAACTGTAATGTTTCATATCTGACAACTCCATGTAGTCAGCTGCAATGGTCAAATGAGTCTTATTGTGTGTGTCACTAACATGTGAACAGATGGAACAAATTTCAGATGTCTATCTTTCATAGTTTTTTTGGAATAATTATTTGAAATTTCACAAATGTGCAAAAACGTGATTTTGAGAAAATGACAAAAAACGACAGCATGTCATATAATATTGACAGCACACCTAGAAACCACTAATAACCATTAACTAAATCATTTATAAGTGTCTGCATAATGAACATGACTACCAGGCATCAGATTCATATAGGAACAACATTTTATTATTGTGCCAACCTTATTTATAAGTGTGTTTTTGACCCAAAATGCGTGACGAATTGTTAACGTTTTGCCGGTCGACGCCATTTGCTTTCTCATCCTGCAGCTGCCGGAAACGGCGCTGATTGGGCGATGATGCGATCATTGGTGCGCCGGGCGCGTTCATTGGATTAGATATTTACGCGATATTATAATGAGCCATGGATCGCGTAACAAATCCTTATATGGCAGTAGAGGTCGCATACATTTTCCCGAAATAGATGCATATAATTATATTCTAGAACTCCCAGAACACCACATCCGGTTATGTGTAAACTTCCGGACAAGACGGTTACAAACATGGCGGATTTACTAGGCGGCGTGTCTCTGGACTCGAACGTTCTTTTTAGTCATTCCCGGACATTTAAAAATGGCTACCACGGTGGATTTTGCTTCTTGAAGAATGAGGGGCATGTTATAAATGATGTTTTTATTGGTATTCATTCTTGAAATATTGAAATATGCTCTTGCACAGAGCTGTATAAGATTACAATGCATCTGAAAATGACATGATCTGAAAACCGTATTTTTTTTATTTCTCGACCCGCTGGTCTCCTTAAGAACAATGCAAAATGTCAGTATTCGGCTGTCACTGTTTTTTGGCAAAATGAAATTTGGAAAATGTCATTTACATTTACATAATGTCAATTTGATAATGGCCACACAAGAGATATGCTTCCAATGATGAAGATACATCATATCTTAATCCTACATGGGTCCCTCCCTCTGGGTGATGGATGCCGAGTAGACTCCAGGTATGCTGGGTAGGCCGTCTGGGTAATGTAGAGTCCAGGTAGATATGTCACCCATGACCAGGATCCCACTTTTACAACTGTCTAAAACACTAATGCAAACACTGTTATATACCAAGTGACTAGAAACCGAAGTGCCACTCACTTGTTAAACAGTTTTTCGATCCAAACCCAGGTGCACACTGACAACTCGTTGATGCACCTGGACACTTGCCGGGGTAGCAGAAGATGCTGTCTGATCGCCATGAACAGATCTCTGGAAAACATATATTTGGGTAGTTGTCTTCATGCCATTGGCATGATGATCAGCTTCTACCCCCAAAGAAATAAAATATACTAACAAATATCTGCAGAAATATAGTGATTTTAGATTACATAGATATAACTTCAAAGTATAATTTATAGATTAAATGAAATTCTGCAATAAAAATATTCTATGGAAATTAAGCCATCAATAATATCACATAGATAATAATCTATCCATTTATGTAATGTTTTTCTAAAATGTTAAAAGTAAGAATATATCATGTATATGTTTACTGAACATTATGTACATACGTTCACAGATCCTGTTGCTGTATCCACCACTCGAAATCAGTCGGTACGCTTTCTTTTCTCCGCCATAGTCATAGTCGCACGTCCAACATTTCTGGTTTGTGCCACTGGAGCACACTATGCGTTGGCAGTGACTGATCACTGTGCATGCTGCAAGCACATATTGAGAACATGAAACGTTGACATATTTACTATTACAGCATAGTAATTTAGACCATGCAAATAACATAACTTAACAAGTTGCTTGCTGTCTATGTTATCCATGTTCAGTGTTCTGCCTCCTTCATTCCTGTTGATCAAATATTCTCAGTAGAATTGTGTAATTAGTAATAATGTTCAAAACAAACTGTACCATAAAAACCCGAAATGGTACCACATAAAAGCATGCCAAAGTACATATTTCATAAGCGTAAGTGAAATACACAAACATCGCCAATTTAGTGATGTTTGAACTTGAAGAAGTGCACTGCTACAAAATCAAAGCCAAAACTACAGATGGCAATGACCCAACAGAAAATAACATATGGGCCAAAATATCCCAAACGTTGACTCATGTGAGGTGAGGCAAGTCAGTTCCGAGGAACATTTGCACGGAGCGCACAATAATTTTTATATGTAGTCTGTAGATGTATTGAAACACCACTACAACAATACAAATAAAAAATTCAAAACACAAAAAAAACATGATTCATTGTAAGCCCCACAAATGTTCAAAAATCCTCAGAAGAATCACCGAACATCACTGTCACACTGCCTGAGCGCATGGTGATGATTTGTGGGAATGACAGGCAAGCTAACGATCATTGTATGTGACATATCTTTAGATTGCTTCTTGCAGAACACTAAATTTTGCATGTTGTGGCACTCCTTCCTGATCCCATTTTATGATCATTGTCCACTAAACTACTGATATCTAAATTTGCAGTCACCCTTCAGTTGCAGCTTGGCAATAATGTCAACTACAAAGTAAACACTACGATGGAAGCAAAAAAAATCAACACTGGATGGTAGCAGGCGAGTAGCCAGACATGCAAAGAAAGAGTCCATCTGATTGGCGAGTGGCCAGACATGCGATGACAGAGCGCATGTTATTGGCTCATGTGCTCAAGTGGCGACATCGAGCGATCGTGTTCATTACTAGGTCATGTCACTCATGTGCCATTTACTGAATCGTGTTACTGCCACGTTGTATTCGCAAAATATAATTCTTTCCTTGCCATTTCATCGCTATTATGCTTGATGTTTATGAAACTCTTTAAGAACATTAAAAAAAAATCAAAAACATTTGAGGGTACTCAAACGAAAAATCCAAGAATATTCAAAATGTTCAGTGACCTGGCCACAGCAATCTTTAGCTGCCTACGAACTACGGCACTCGCCAGCAACTAGCTGAAAGTCCACTTCAAAAAACAGCTCCCAAAGGCAGTCTGTCAGAATTAGTATAATAACTCTATCCATGGCTACTGTCAGGCATTCTGCCAATATATTGA
The DNA here is from genome assembly GCA_964017155.1 of Oasisia sp. SBJ-2009. Classification (NCBI taxonomy): domain Eukaryota; kingdom Metazoa; phylum Annelida; class Polychaeta; order Sabellida; family Siboglinidae; genus Oasisia; species Oasisia sp. SBJ-2009. The sequence continues at coordinate 27,512,442 of OZ024865.1, forward strand.
CATGGAAACTATGATCTGAATTGGAGTTATTAAATCACATTTAACTTTGATGACTGAACATTAAAAACAGGAGCCCATCTGGCTGGCATATCGGTGGCCAGGGTTCAGTACCTGGTCAGGTACATTTGATGTAAAAATCTAACTTTTAACAATGGGGACTATGTATCCCTCATGAATCTGAATCATGTTAATGTCGATCCCATCTCAGGTTGGGACATAAAGAACCACCGATGATGACAAGCAACCTGGCACTGGCCGTTATAACACTCAGGCTCAGTCAGACTTAGTCTCAGTAACAGCATACAAAGGCCATCTTGGTGTAATTGTTCTGAAAAAGAGTGACTTGAGACCTCAAGAGTATAGCGTTGCTTTGTAACCATAATGTATATAGATAAGTCAGTTAATAAGCTTTATAGAACCCTGCAGAGTGTCGGAAACAACAAGAAAAAAAAAACATCAACAAATATGAAATGGTGCAGAGGCGTGCTGTCAGATTTGAACACTGAGTTTGACAGGGAGTCTGAGTGAATGGCGCCCCACGGCGCCACAGCAGCCCGACTGCAATGATCCAACAACTGAAAGTGAAAGGGCGGTCCCTTCCAAAAGTTGCGACCAAGATGTGTTCCCGCGTCAGCCATCGTCAGAAATCATATGGTCGCGCAATTTACTTTGGCGCTGCATACTGATTAGGAAAACAGTGTCTTTTGACCGTGGCATCGACCATTGGATAATTGTTTTACATCTTGAGCAATTGTTTGTTTACTTTGACATCGATCGCTTTTCTGTGCGTTGAAGTGAAGTTTGATGTTTTCTTTACTCGTGAAATAGACACATAAATCTAACTAGGCAATCTATGAAACCTGGTAGGTAGTCTAGTATGGTATATTAGCTTTAAAATGGTATATGTAGCATTATTGTGCATGCCTGGCCGGCGACACACCGAGGTGGGCAACTTTAACACCCTTCGCCGTTCTGTGCGTTTATTTACAACAGCCTATGCCGTAGCACGCCGGCTGCCCGCGGCTGCACAGCCATCAGCGACGGCGTCGGTAGGCGCTTTCCAGCATGAATTCAATCCACTTTCATCACAATCGTCGTGTATTGTTGCTGTTATTGTTCACTTGTGTAATTATATATGTATACATATAATTACAGTTTAGCCGTTTTGGGCTTATGTTAGAACGTCATTCTAAAATATTTGAAGGAAAATATTTATAAACTTCGTCTTCACGTTTGCATTGACAGTCGCGTTTCATAGGAGCGTTGTTACAATCAGTAAGCATCTTAAACTTTAAAAACAAATTTATTTGCCCATATAATATTTATATATTTTAAGCATATCTTGATTGGTTAACCAACATTATTTTATAATAACAAATTTATTGTTTTTTTGCATTTTGTGTATTTCTTTTTTTTTATCTAGCAAATGATAGTGTTGGATGTTCAAAAGTGTAGTCCAAGCAGAAAACATAAAATACACAAAACGGGTGAAAATAATTATAAATATTTAAACTATTCAATCCCATGTACAGTTTATTAATTGACCTTTCTACTAATTATTTTCACTCGTTTTATGAAATTAATCCTAATAAATAGGTCAAATGCTAAATATAGGTCAACTAATTGGGTCATCAACAAACTTCATATTTTACAAGATGAGAATCATTGTATTCATTCATAATTAAACAATTATAATTATAAATTAAAGTAGTCAACCCCATGTATAATTTTAATCTCTTTACTAATTATTTCCCCATTTTATGTACTTAATCCTAGTAATTAGGTCAAATGTTAATCAGAGGTCAACTAGTTATGCTGTCAAAATTACTTATGTAATAATGTGGCATAGAAGTCCTTTTTTATTAATTATACTCAATTTATGTTGTTATTCTGAAAAAGGTCAAATATGCAGTGAAGGTCAGCTAATTAGGTCAAGGTCAAATCATATTCACATGTTTTTTTGATCACATAACTTTTTATTTCACCTCAATACAAAAAATCGCCATTTTTTTAGCACAAAAAGTGGAATTACTTCAGAAATAATAAAGATATCAAGAAAATTGCTATAAACTACATAATAAACTCTATCTTGTGGTTTCATTTGAATGAGAATGGACGTTTTTGAATTTTTTTCTGATGTCTTTGATGTACAACTTTAAACACGGCTTAGCTTTAATTTAGTATAATTACTTAGTTGAAATCCTTCTCAGACTTAGTAATAGTACATACATCCAGTCAGGACGCACCCAGTGCCTTGATTAGTTGACAATAGCACCGCTACGGCACATGCGGCGTTTGACTTAACTTTTTAATTGTGACCCCTGTTTTTAACCACCACTTGAACGTTTTTTAAACATTTAACTCCACAATTTTTTTAATCAGCACCCAAACTTGAACATGCGCATACCATCCACGAAATCATCATATTGTGACGGTAGTGACCTTAACCCTGGTCCATACCAGCCTAAATTCCCCTGTGCAATCTGTAAAAAAGCAGCAAGGTGGGACCAGCGAGCGACTTGCTGTGACCACTGCAATTCATGGTACCATGTAGACTGCATGGGAATGTCAACAATAGCATATAATGCCCTCCAAAATAGTCAAGTCTCATGGATTTGCTGCCAGTGCGGTATCCCCAACTTCGCCAGTTCACTCTTCTCAAATTCTACCCTAGAGCTAACAAACAGCTTTTCAGTCCTGTCAGACATCTCCACTTCTGATTGCAGCGAACCGCTAAGCCCACCTCTAGCCACGTGTTCTCCATACAAACAAAGGGATAATACAAAAAACAATAATTTGAATAACACAAGATCAGGTAAAAGTAAAACAGATAAAACTAAGAAACACACCCAGGAAGCACCTACTAGTACTAAAAGACAATCCATAAAAACCATGGTAATAAACTTTTGTAGCATCAGAAATAAAATTTCAGACCTTGCTGTGTGCATAGAAAACTACAACCCCGACATAATCATTGGCACTGAAACACACCTCGACAGCTCAGTTAACAGCAGTGAACTGTTCCCTCCCAACTATTCAGTTATCCGTAAAGACAGAGACTTTGACAACTCCAAAGGAGGGGTCCTGATAGCGCTAAAATCTGACCTAATAGGAACCCACAGAACAGACCTTAATAGCAACTGCGAAATAATCTGGGTCACAATCAAAATTCAAGGAACGAAAGACATTACAATTGGTGCATTCTGTAGATCACCCCAATTTGGCAACACAAGTGAATATATGCATGAACTACGAAAATTTATCAACAAAATTAAACACTCAAATAAGGAACACATATGGCTAGGAGGAGATTTCAATCTTCCCGCTATAGACTGGGATATACTCAGCCCCAAACCAGGTGGAACTGCCCCCGGACTATCTAAAATCCTACTAGAAATCTCAAACGACTTTGGACTGGAACAAATAGTACGTGAACCCACTAGAATAAATAACACCTTGGACTTGTTCTTCACAACTAACCCTACCCTTGTTGAAAGATCAACAATAGTACCAGGAATAAGTGACCATGACGGAATCCCAATAATCATAACCAGCTGCAAACCAAGAGTCATCAAGCAAAAACCACGCAAAATATACATGTACCATAAAGCCAATACCCAAGCACTAAAAGAAGATCTGCTCAAATGGAGCAACAATTTTGCAACTAAGGATATGTCCACAAAAACAGTTGATGAAATGTATACAGAATTCCAAACTGCCCTTAATTCAGCAATGAACTCCCACATACCGACGAAGATAATAACAAAACGTAACCAAACACCATGGATAAATAGATGTATAAAACGACTGCATAAACGTAAACAAAGAGCCTTTAACACCCATAAAATACACAGAAACCAAGCCAGTCATGAACAATTTTGTAAGGCACACAAAAATGCACACACAGAAACAAGAAATGCACACAGACAGTATATTGCATCAATCTGTTCAGACTCAGCAAAACGATTCTGGTCCTACATCAAAAGCTTAAAAGTAGACACCATTGGAATACCAACCCTAACTAAAGACCACCAGACAGAATCCGTCAGCAAACGTAAAGCAGAGATCCTCAATGACCAATTCAAATAAGTTTTCACAAAAGAAAACACCAACTTTCCCAAAGAACCATACTCAAACGTACCAGCTATGCCTGACATTACCATCACATCAAAGGGAGTCGCCAAATTACTAAACGAATTAAAAACAAACAAATCAACAGGACCCGATGACGTACCAGCAAGAATATTACAACTCGCTGCCAATGAATTAGCCCCAGCCCTTACAGTAATCTTCCAAAAATCAATCACCACAGGTGAACTTCCCCTCTCATGGCTGCAAGCCAACACCACCCCAATCTTTAAGAAGGGAGATCGAACTCTTCCATCAAATTACCGTCCCATCTCCCTAACTTCAATATGCTGCAAACTCCTTGAACACATTATCTACTCCAACATAATGGACCACCTTGACCAACACTCAATTTTGTCTGACAAACAACATGGCTTCCGTACAGTAAACACTCGACTGAAACCCAGTTAATACTCACAACACATGACCTATCCAAATCTCTAAATAATAAATCACAAATAGACATGATCATAATGGATTTCTCGAAAGCATTCGACACTGCCCCTCATAACCGGCTCCTAAACAAATTAAAAAGATATGGCATCAACAACAAAATACATGCCTGGATTTTAAAATTCCTTACATGCCGTGAACAGAGAGTGGTGGTCAGTGGTGCACATTCCCCCTGGACCCATGTTGAGTCTGGAGTACCACAAGGCACGGTACTAGGCCCTCTTCTATTCCTAATATACATCAATGATTTACCTAACAATATCCACTCCACAGTCCGTCTGTTTGCAGATGACTGTGTCCTGTACAGAGAAATTAACAACCAATTAGATTCACAAGAACTACAGAAAGACGTAGACGAACTAACTAAATGGGAACATGACTGGCAAATGAACTTTAACCCTGACAAATGCTTTGTGATGAGACTAACTCATGCAAGAAATATAAAACAATTTGATTACACCCTAGGAAACACAACACTACAAGAAACAGACAGCCACTCATACCTAGGAATATGCATAACAAAAGACTTAAACTGGAACAAACATATACATCAGATAACAGCCTCAGCAAACCGCACCCTAGCATTCATCAGACGCAACCTCCACTCATGCCCCATAAACATCAAAACAATAGCCTACACAACCTTAGTCAGACCACTCTTAGAATATTCATCTTCAGTATGGGACCCCCCCCACACACCCAAACCCTTATAAACCAAATCGAAATGGTTCAAAGACGCGCAGCCCGTTTCTGTCTCACCGACTATACATCTAGAGAAGCGGGCTGTGTGTCAGAAATGCTAAACCAATTAAAACTACATCAATTAAAAACCAGACGAACAAACAGACGCCTCACCATACTCCACAAAGGCAAAGCCATCTATGGCTATGCCTATGGACACCTATCCTTGCCTGTCAATAACCTCCTCCAGCCAGTACAACGCCTATCAAGACATTTAAACAATAAAGCTTTCAACACCATCCATGCCAGCAACAACTGCTATAAATATTCATATTTCCCTAGCCTAGGCCTAGAACAATAAGAGACTGGAATTCCCTGCCAGCTGCAATAGTTAACATTTCTAAACCACAACATTTCAAACAAGCTAAAATAATACACGACTAAAAACCCAACAGCATGCACACCAACCCTGACCGTTTGACTCCACCAGAAGTGTTGGCCAGTATAACGACAAGACAAGACAAGACAAGTGGATTACCGGAAGAAGAACCGAGCTGCTCGATGAAAATTCAAATCATGTAAGATGGCGTCCACCTACGAAATGTTAGCGTCGATTTTCCAGGCGCCGTGATGTGGCAGCACTTTATCGTTCATCTTTTTCTACTGTCTAGTTCTACTATTCCAATGCTTATCGTTCGGTGGCTCGGTGGTACCGACGAAAGTGTTGACCCTTGATTAATGGGGGAAGTAAAAGATCTCACGCAGCCGTACAAAATGACAAACTGAGCTGGTGACGAAGTACTGCGGACGCCATCTGGTGGTGGTACACGCTAGACCTCACTACCCAAGACCACATGCTGCATGGCAATCATAAAATAGCAGCGGGGTTCTATATCAGCAAGAGCTATTTCTAACCAACTGTTGTGGTATATATGAAACTCCTGAAATATCGCAAGTTCTACCCCTTGGCCCGAGCAAATGAAAACACACTCTTGAGACCTGTGTAGATTACAATATTAAAATGGAAGAACAGTCTACATAAAAATCCAATTACGTAATAGCTAGGCCTACAACCTTTCACAACTATTTCAATTGACTAATCAATCTAATCTTTGGTCGCGTCTTCTTATTGTTGACAGGACATTTTATTATATAAAATGTTTTGCGTGATCCTTTTGTGAACTTGTGTGTTTAGGGGATCCGCAAATCGTTACGGTAGCATCACACCTGCATAGTTCTTTTTTTTAATAGAATGCACCTGTCGTGTTGCGTTCAAATGCAGGTATCTGAATTTGGCTGTGTTATATAATGGGGAGGGCGGGAGAATAACATGTTATTGGGTGTATGAGCTACAACATAAACGGCTGTTAAGCGGCTGAAATATTTATGGTTTTATGACTTTTATCCTGAATTTACAACTCGTTAAGTTGGTGCTAATGTCTTTATTGATTATTAAATAGATTTATTGGTACACATAACTGTTTGAAGCCACACGGTCTAGGAAATGTTTTTTTGAGGACACATGGTCTAGGACATTTATTTGACTGCATACGTCTATTATATATTCTTTTGGGCCGGTAATTGTTTCTGTGGGACAACTTCCTCGTCCACTCGACCCATAAGACTCGATATGTCTCGTCGTCTGCTTTCCAACAAAGAACAAAGATTGAAATCCGACAAAACCCTACAACCTAGGAGCTGCAAACCAGCTAGAGGGAGAGAAGAAGTCGATCGTCACGTCGCTATGCTATAATTTCAGAGAGTAGGACTAACGCGAGAAATGTGTAGCGAGGGACATTATAACTGGTCGAGGTCCGAATTGCATGCATAGGAGTCTAACGTTTTTTTGTCCAAAACATGTGAGGGGGGCTAAACAATAAAATAAAAGCGGGTGTGCAGGGAGCCCGATTTGGACGCACTCTTTATAGAGACAACCGGCCAATATTTCGTGTCGTTCTGCTGTTGTTACTATAGTGCAGTGTATACACGGTATGTGACGGGGTGAACCTACCGGAAGCACCCCTGTTGCCCCGGCAGCGTCCACTGACAGTGCCTAATAGTATCAGTCATTTAGATCATCATAATATATTATTATAAAAGTTATTATGGTGGCATGAAAAAAGGTGTATATTAAAATAATTGTGTGCGTACTTGAATCAACGATAACCCAACCTGAACTCAAGTGTATATACTGCTGCTGCTGCTGCTGCTACTGCTGCTGCTGCTACGGCTACGGCTACGGCTACGGCTACGGCTACGGCTACGGCTACTGCTACTGCTACTGCTACTGCTACTGCTACTGCTACTGCTACTACTACTACTACTACTACTGCTATTATATGTGTGTATGTCACAGTGATGTTTGTGGGTGGTCTTTTATACTTACGTTTGTCACAACACGTGTCCCAGTACGCGTCCGGACAGTCGCATTGTCCTGTACGCAGTGTCCCGCTGTTGTTACAGAACCTGTTGCAAGCCTGGGTGCCGGTGGACGGGCCAGAACAACTAGAGCCGCCGCAATAGGAAGACCTCGATGTGCTCCGACTCCGACTCTGTGTGCCCGCGTTGCCACATGGATCACTGCAAGCGCTCCATTTCGACCAACCGCCCCACGCACAGTCGACGCGTGAACAGCTTCTGCTCCACCAAAGTCCTCCTCTTGTTTGACAAACCAGGAGTATTAGCCACAGGCCAAGCAGCAACCGAGCGATGGCCATAGTTCTAATGCTGCACTAGTTGCAGTTGCATTAAATGCAAATCGCCAATTCCGACGTACACCGAGCGCGTTTGTAACCATTCAATCACTCGGACCAATGAAATGCCGTTTCGACCCCATGACAGACGCGCGTCGTTGGTTCAGTGTCCGAGCACCAATAACATCCTGATTGGACTGTAGGTATGGCTTATTCCAGTCGCTCCGAACCTTGATTGAAAGCCGCCAGTAATGCACTGGTGCATCCAGTCGTCACTCGTCGACCCAGTATAAACCCGACACATTTTGTTATCGGCCGAATTGTTGAGACTTGCTGCAGACAACAGTTATCAGAGATATCGCCTTGGTGGTGTCAGCGCTGATGATCAGTATAACGGGTGAGTTGTGGGATAGTTTGTAAATTAATATAACCACCTCTTATCGATGTGAGCGTTAGTATAATTATACTAAAGAGCTGTGCCTAAGTTGGTATGATATGAGTAGAATCGTTTCTTGTCTATTTGCGTCCATATAAATAGTGAGGGCTAATATGTTATGGTCATTTAAAAAGGGCCTCTCTGAAACGTGTAACAATACTAATACTACAAAAATTACAATATTACAATGGAAGAGCGCTTTATGTAAACACCCAATTACGTAATAGGCCTGCAACTTTGTCGCAATTTTCTCAATTGACTGTTACAAATAATTTCCGGGAGCGGCTTCTTATTGTTGAGAGGAAGTGTTATTGTATAAGATGTTATGCATGATCCCTTTGTGGACTTGTTTGTTCAGGGGATCCGCAAATTATTACGGTAACATCACATCTGCAGGCTTCTTTTTAGAATGCATTTTGTCTTTACAAAATATATATTATTAAATTGGTCGGTATAGGCCATAGATCTATAGGTATGCATGAATGTTCGGCCGGTAATTGCTTTTGTTCGACAGCTTCCTCGTCCACGCGATCCATAAATTTAAATGTTATGTCTCGCCGTCTGCTTTCTAACAATGAACAAAGAACGAAATCCGAAACCATGCAATCTAGGAGCTATATCCCAGCTAGAGGGAGAAAGGAAATCGGTCGTCATGTCAGAGTAATTGTATGGTGGCATATATGACGGTATCTATAGATACACGTTCTTTGGGTACGTGACTCAACACCAACACAACGTGAATTTAGTGTGTGTGTGTGTGTGTGTGTGTGTGTGTGTGTGTGTGTGTGTGTGTGTTTGTGTGTGTGTGTGTGTGTTTGTGCGAGATGGTTTTAGACTTACGTTTGTCACAGCACGTGTCCCAGTACTCGTTCGGACAGTCGCAGTGTCCTCGACGCGGTGTTCCACTGTTGTAACAGAATCTGTTGCTCGTTGGGATCAGGCTGGACATGCCGGAACACCCATAGCTGTCGCAATGTATCATCCAAATCAGACTCCGACTCTGCACGTCCCCGTTGCCACACGGGTAATTGCAGGCGCCCCATGCCGTTCAGCCGCTCCATTCACACCACCCGCACGCATCTCTTCTTATGTTGGGGACATACCACCAAAAGGATGCCTACGCCATTGTCCATTGTAGTCCAGCTTAAAAACTGCGCTGTGCATTTTTGTAAATTTCTGGAAACACTAAACGTAGGACTGGTTGAATGGAAATGATATGTCTGCGTAGCAAGTTATCGCAGCTGCGAAATAACGATATTTGTCAAACAATGACCAGGTGTAATTCGGCCTAGAGGTGTCTAGATTCTCAATACCATGGATTGCAAAACCTAGTGGAAAATCAAAGACACGTTACAATGGCCGCCTATGGGAAATCAATTGGTGGTATATACCCTCTGATTTTACAAACAGGCCAAGCCACAGGCCAAGCAGCAACCGAGCGATGACCATAGTTCTAGTGCATTAGTTGCATAAAATGCACGTCGTCACATACGGTATCTGTGACACTATCAAACATCTACGGTACAATTTCGACGCAGACCGGGCGCGTTTGTAACTATTCATATCTTCGGACCAATGAATTGGCGTTTCGAACCCGTGATAGGCGCTCTTCATTGGCTGTGTGTCCGAGCAGCAATAATGTCCCGATTAGGCTGTAAGTATGGCTTTGTTATAGTCGCTCGAAACGTCATTCGTGGACCAAGTACAAACTCGGGACACTTTGTTAGTATCGACTGCTAGGATAGCCGAATTGCTGAGACTTGCTGTAGACGTAATGGTTATCAGAGATCTCGTAATCACTACAACAGGTGGCCTATAGCAGAATTTCTGTTTGAACGCTAATATGGTCACCCCCCCCCCCTCTCAGTGGAAGTGTTAACACATAAAAATTAGATGTGATTAAATTTTTTGATATCAGTAGGATCGTTTCTGTATTTGCATAGAGAGAAATAATAAGGGCTAACCTGTCATGATCATTTCAAAAGGGCCTGTCTGAAATGTGTACTAATAATAACACAGGCCCGACAATATTTCCCTCCGCTGATCGAAGTTTGTTACCAAAAAAGAAGCAATGGATTTGCAAGTAGAGCCCGTTGCAACACAGCCGCTGTCTGCGCGTCAAGTGAAGTAACAATTATAAAATGTGCATGTATTTGGATGAGTTACACAATATCAACAGTTCGGCAAACAGGGAGCATTAGGTGCTAAATGACATCCAAACTGGGCCGCATACGCACACATACACATGCGCGGGCACGGACGCACCATCCCCCACCACCCCCCCCCCACACACACACACACACAGACACACACTTACACACACGCGCACGCACGCACGCACGCACATGCACATGCTTATACGAATTAGATTGCCCCTTCGCCAAACACTGTTTATCCTTGAGCAGAGAGAACTTCTCTTGTACGTCAGATACATATACGTCTTTACAAATGTTGTCTTTATGTTACAGCCGGCTTCAGACGTTAGCCATGACTCGTTACAAGTCGATCACTTCACTGGTTTGTTCAGTTGTCACGCTAGCCGTCATTGTCACCCTCGCTGTGGCACACCAGCAAGGTTCGTGTCATTTTCACAAACCAATTTCAATTATAATTTATAATAGTGTCTTTAAATTGTTATGAATTCGTATGTTATGTTGAATTGTTTCTTTCACTTTTCTTTTTTATTGTTTTATTATTTTATCATTTTCAATAATAATTTTGAAGTACCGATTTTAAATCAGCCTTTAGAGTTTTCACTAACAATAAAAATATCATACAATTATCATCTTAATTGCTTTTTTCGTTATTATGTTCAGGTAATTTTTCAATTAGTATATTGAATATAATAAAAAAAATAGTGCTTCGATGAGCTTTTAATTAGTTGTAGTTATTATTAGTCTTGTGTTATTGTTATTATTATTATTGTTGTTGTTATTGTGTTTGTTTGCAGAGGCTGGTGGAACTTGTGACAACGACGCTGATTGTGTCCGGTAATGCAGCGTCAGTGCAAACTATTATAATAAAGTTTATTATATATTTTGTTTCGAAATGCGTATCACTATATTTATCTTTAATACATTTACTTTGGAGAATTTGTGAGTGAGAACCTCACAGAGGCCCGGATGTCCACTCGCTTCTTTTTCTGTTTTTTTCGTGTCGTTGACCATTGGTCTCAGTCGCCACATCGACCAGTAGAACATGTATTTAAAGGCGCGACGGGACATATTTATTTACATTTATTTACTTAGTGTTTTATGAGCTTTGATTTTCGAGAGGGTCTTACTCATATCTGGGAGAATTTAATAGCTATCTCTAGATGGGACGATTATTGATAACCATGGTTTGTCGCGCATGTGTTGTCGTCATTTGCATTCTCAGCACTTCTCGCAGCGAATCACTGTCATGTGACAATCTGCTGTCGTGTTGTTTCTCCAGAAGTCGCCAGCGACGAGCCCCCTGCAACGGACCGACCTACACCATGAGATGTCTCATCGAGATCATAGAGCGGCTCGAGAAGAAAGTGCCGGGGAAAACAGCCAAAGATTACGTTCGCTATTTGCGAAAATTCATGTACGAAGAAGAAGATTATTTTACATCTTACTTTCCCCCCAGACCAACGAACATGGCAAAATGGGATCAGATTTGTGGCCAGATTGGGGCAGGGTCTATGCCTGACGATGCATTGGATAAAACAACCAAAAGCTATCTTGGTAACATGATCACTCACGGTGTTACCCGCTCAGGCAGGGAGGTAGGTGTTGTGTTGACGGATCAGGACGGCACCGTGGCGGCCGGACACGTCGTCACCGGGATCAGCTGCGGCGGCTTCAACAGAGACACGGAGCTAGACATTGTCGAAACATGGAAGCGGGTGTCATCGCATCTTGACAACTTGTTCTTTGTGACGATCGCTGGTGACATGGGACAAACGTCGCTGCAGCATTACTCGGAAAAAAGAAGCGAAGACGAAGGCTCAAAAAAAACCCATCCACTGTTTGGTCCGTCCGGGAAATGGGACAGCTTGTCCTATCCCAGGGAATACATTCTCCCTTTGCCCGAGTCGGAGCTGACGGAAGCGGAGGTAAACGGAGACATGGATGGCGTCATTCTGGGCACTCTCATACCAATGATAAAGGATAAAGGATGGAAACTCAGTCGTATATTCAGCGACTATTACCAGGAGGGCGGGATTCGAGTCGGCAAGAGACTGTTCAGCGCTTCAAATCGTAAGGAGACTTTCGGCGAACTTGTCTCTGACGTGGAACTGGAGGCTCAGTCAAAGGCGTTTGCCGAGGCCTACTATAATAAAAATAACTGCAAAAACGTGCCACTGTCTTTATTACTGCCAGATATTCACGAGGCTGTGCAGATATTTTACAAGGACTATGTCTCCTGCACAGACATTGTGAAGAAAAAGTATTCATTACAATATTTTGTTGAACTTGTGAAAGAATTAGAGGATGAGAAGAAGTTAGGCGTCATCGAAATGACACGTGCCATCGTTGGCATTAGCGAGTACTTTAAAGAGTCCCATCTCGGAATAATGTTGAATTTCGGTTGGAAAGAAAGTTTATTAGGACCCAAATATCACTATGAGGACCACTTCGCGTGGTACGTGCTGCGTGAGTTGGTGAGTCACGGCTTCTCTCCTAGTGACAGACGCCGGGAGTTGGGAGTCATCGAGGCCGGCGGAGACACAGTAGCCATCGGACATGTCCTCGCTGGGATCCACGCCGGCATGGACCGCAACTTTCATATAGCACAGAAGGTGACTTACTACGAGGCGGATACTCTGTACGGGGCGACAGTAGCGGGTAGTCTCGCCCGGGCCGCCGTCAACAGAGAGATGACGTCAAAGCAGGCACAGACCTCAGACACGATGGGAGCGACAGGGACATGGGACCGCTCCAAATGTCCCATCATCAAGTACAAGTTGAAGAAGAACATAAAGACGGCTCAACACACAACACGCGCTGAACTGTTGGGTGGCATCGACGGCTTCGTGCTGGGAGAGCTACTTCCCGCCTGGTTACATAGCGACCCGGGGCTGAAGCTGAGTAAAGTGTTGGAACTCTACTACAGCACTGGCATCGACAGCGTGTCCATGAGTGTACGGTTCGACCAGTTTGCGAAGCTCGCTCCCAACGAAGACAAGATGGTCGAACAAACGACGCTGGCCTGCAAAGATATACTATGGGAAGCAAACGATAGACTAATGAAAGCATCATTTATACTAGGGACAGCAACACATATACTATTGAAAGTCACAGACATGTGTACAGATATCGCCAAACAAGAGGTGAAAAAGCTATACAAGTCGGTGTTACAAACCAGTGGTAAGTGAATTATTATATAAACACCATATAAAGCTGACGACGTTGTTTGACATTTTGAATTTTGCTGTCTCACGTGTTAGTCAACAAATTATTGTTTACTTCATGGTTGCGTTATTTCGTGTCCATTACTTCTGTGTACCTACATAATGAAAACAAGAATGATAAGTAAAATGAATGAAAGACTTTTTGAAGCATTACATCTGTAGATGGCTGCTAATCGTAACAACAACATTTATTTTGTTATACCATAAAAATATGTTGTTTTCATGTGAATAATGAATTTCAGCTTTAAAAATGACTTTTATCCTTAACTTATATGCGATAGATGCCCTGTTTCATCTTTTTTCTTAAGGTTCAACATCATCAATTTCGAGTTCCCATCTTCCTTCTTACGGGACAATGGTACGAGCCTATCCGGGCAAGACGACAGTGTCCAACTTACGTAAACAGATCGACGGAAGTCACAGTATTCCGAGCGATCAGGCGGCAGCCGATGCCCTGGAGGTGTCAATTATGTTGAACAAGATGACCGGCCACCATATCAACTTGGTTCAGGCGCAAGGAGCTGTCATCGAAAGTGGCAAGAAGAAGTATATCTACGATCTGGCGACGTTAAAGAGCTACCTGACGGAGAAGTACACAGCGCCAGTGACCGGCACGTCAATGGCTGGGATTAGCGGCAAGAGCGGCATCCTGATGGTGGAGACATCAGACGGCAGCGGTGGCGCTGTCGGACTGTGGGACGGCAGCAAAATGTACGCGACGACAGACCGCAATCTTCAATGGAACATCGTGAAAAAGGTTTACTTGTGGATGTCGCCGAGCGGTGGTAGGTGTTTCATGTGTTTTCTTATACTTTCATTACAATTTGATTGAATAACACAATTAACTTAAACAGATGCGTTTGCTATAATATCCATGAAGCAACGGAATTATTTAGAACCACCAAATACACCTCGACCATATCTACTTTACCTATTACCCAAAATTCATTAAGGCTTATTTTTATTCCACCCAGGAACAATTATTATTGTTGACAATTATTTTTCTGTTTTAATTTTTAACCTTTGGTGAAAAAGCTACTTTTTTGTTACATGTTTGCTTAATTAGATACTCTATGTATTTATCTGATTGCAGGTTGTGATGTACTTGCTGAACGGGGTGATTGCAAATTCTACAAATGTGAAGATTCTGCGTTTTCTTGTGGCAACGGCGGATACGCTTTGGGTTATGGCTATCGATACTGTCACAGATTCGAAGTATTCTATGAAGATTTTGATTCCGATGTGAGTATGGGCTTGTATATAGACACTGCTGCATTGTAGAAAGGCTATTCGCACGGTTGGAAGTATAGAGGATACACAAACACAACTAATCGTACAACATAGAGATATAATAAGTGTTAAAATGTTAGACAGTTTCATCTATGAATTCCAATCCAAACGTGGTATCACCCTTACATGTATATTGTAGTAGTAACTATGATTGAAAAGGCGGTAAATTGCTAATTTGCGGAGTTAGTTTCTTACCCGTCGATAGTGTCATGCTTGAGTGATTTTTCATTTGACTCATTCGTTAACGTACAATTAGTGTAAACGCTTCTTCTCCTTAGAACGGCTCCGCAGCTGATTGTCATCTAGGGCACTATAAATAAATTATATGTATCTATGTATCATATATATATGCTTGCAGGGAAAAGACTGGGTTGACGCTGTTCGGAAATGCCTCATGAAAAAGATTGCGCCGTCGTATAAACGAGGTTCCAATTGCGACACCATCAAAGAAACGGCCTTCCATACGCACGTTAGATGCTACCTTGACAGCGGACCAGGCTTCTGCAGAGTTTTGCTCGGACCATCAAACCTTGCAGCCCTCTATAAAGTATACGAGCCGAAGGACTTTGTTGGAGAGGGCGCCCTCGCCGCGTGGACACAGGTAGGCCGCCATTATGCCAGGTTGCATGTCATCTGTCGATATAAAATGTTTATCAGTTAACCGTTAATGTTACCATTTAGTCCACGATTCGTTATACGGTTTTAAAATTGTGTCGTAGCGATAACGCCACCCTTATAACAATGAAAGCGCTTATCTTCTCGTTTGACCCTTCACGCACGCGCTGCCATTCCTGCTGACAGTCTCACAATTGCTTCAGTTCACTCAGCTGTATGAATGAGTACCTGGCTATAGACAGTTGTGGATATTGGTACGACAGCCTTCGCACATTAATTGCAGCGTGTCTGGGTGCTTCTCAGATAAGCTGTGATGGTATTTGGCTGAAGAGGTCTGCTACGGATGTAAAGTGTAAATCGCTTTGAGCAGTCCTGAGATTTAGATACTGTACTATAAGAATTGACGTTTTTATAATAGCGTGGAGGCAGACTATGTTAGAATGTTTCAAAATGGTCTAATTATTTTATGTTGTTTGTGTGCCACGCGTGCAGGTGCTGAAAACACTGTTACAATGCAATGTGAAGATTTATGAGAGCATACCCATAGTTGGTTCGTGGATAACACAATACAAGAGATTGGTCGCGACTAGCATGCAAACAGGTATCTGTGTTACTGCCACCATTTGAATATTGTAAAGAAACAATATACTATGTAAGTCAGAGACGGTTGAATATAAGTGATAATATGAGATACACACACACGCACGCACGCACGCACGCACGCACGCACGCACACACA
>OZ024865.1:27533856-27561356 GCA_964017155.1 Oasisia sp. SBJ-2009
TACATACATACAATAGGGCGCGGTGGCCGAGTGGGTAGAGTGCCAGACTCCCGACTAGAGGGATCAGTGTTCGAATCGGTGGTTCGTTACTGATACAGCCACCGTGTCGAAACTTGGGCAGTTTCGTTAACCCTATATCGCCTGCCCTTTTCAGTCCGCACTGGCCAGTAAGGAGGGATAACAACACCAGAATGCAAAGCACTACATTAAAGAGCCTGAAGAAAGTCGGAAGAACGCAGAAGCTAGGCCAAGACAGACTGATCACACTCATGGACAAGCAGGGTAGATAAATCCATGATCAAGATAGTATCATAGAACGAATAGAAGAATTGTACACTGAGGTATTCGACAGTGAACAGAGTACCATAATTCACACAGACCCCAAATAGGTACCAAATTCATGAGAGGTGGAAGCAGCACTACGAGATATGAAGAAAGTGTGCTGTGTGTGGTTGACCTCTCGCTAGGCCGAAGTATATATATATATATATATATATATATATATATATATATATATTCAAGAGGTAATTATTGGGCTCGTGTTTTGGAAATTATATTTGCTTGATAGAATATTATATCTAGCAAAAATAATTGTCGTATATAAAAAGTAGACCACTTGTGTATCGTAGAACGTCCGACAATATATCAGAGCGTTTCATCTGCCAAGCATTCCTATTGATCACCCGATAATGTCAATCAACTGCCAATGCCTGATAATTGAAACAAACTAGCTCAGTCGTCAACTGTAACTAACTCAGATGTCAGATAAGACGACGCCAAGTAAAAGCTAACTGACAACGAAGAACACGACATGTGCTGTGCATCAGATTAGATGGAGTGATAACAAAATGTAATCATTAGTAAGCCAAATAGCCTCAATAAGCAAGTTGTTCCAGAAAACATGTGGACAAAGACGCCCACGGCCTAGCGAGAAGTCAACGATACACTGCATACAAACGCCCCTCCCTGGTACAGTCTTCTGCTCGGATTGTCATGCAAATTCGGTGGGGCGACCGGCAGTCCATGACTATGACGACTACTCCAGCACACACCTCCCCAGTTGCTGGGCCCTGCAGGCGGGTTACTCCTCAAAGTGCCAAGAGTGAACTGCCGCCGTGCAGTTTCCTGTTCAGGACCTACTCTTTGGAACAAACTCCCTAGGAATATGCGCGATAACCGCAATCTACCATAAATTAAGAAACAATTAAAGACATTTTATTTCTACATAACGAGTTTTGCACAACGGACATTATAGTTAAACTAAGTTATTACTTTTTTGTTTTAAATATAATATTATTAATCTTATTTATTTTTAATACAATCATTGCAGCAGCTGGTATTAGTGTTTTGTTTGTAATTTCAAACAATTTACCTATATGTATGTACACAACCGTGAATAGGACAGACATCCTGGATTTTATGGTGTTAAAATAAAGTGGTATTTTTATTATACATATGTATGTATATAATGTATATGTAAGTGTATGCACAGTTGTATATATATATATATATATGTATATGTTTGAATATATATATATATATATGTATTATATATATATATGTGTGTATGTATGTATGTATGTATGTATGTATGTATATATGTATGTATGTATGTATGTATGTATGTATGAATGTATGTATGTATGTATGTATGCAGGCATCATCCAACATTGATTCGTGTATGCATTCGTATGTCCATGAATATAAGTCTGTATGCATGAATGTATGCATGTATGCATGTATGCATGTATGCATGTATGTATGCATGCATGCACGTATGTATGTATGTATATATGTATGTATGTATGTATGTATGTATGTATGTATGTATGCATGTATGTATGTATGTATGTATGAATGTATTTATGTATGTATGTATGTGGAGTATATTTGCCTATTTATATAATATAATTATATATATATATATATATATATATATAATATTATATATATATATATATTATATAATATATAAAATATATAAAACATATTATATATAAAAATAGAAAATAGAGAACATATTATGTTCTCTATTTTCTCTATTTTCTCTATTTTTTCTATTTTCTAAATTTTATATATTTTATATATTTTATAAAAAAAATTAATTTTATAAATTTTATATAATTTATATATTTGATATATTTGATACATTTGATACATTTGATACATTTTATACATTTTATACATTTTATATATTTTATATATCTTTGATATCTTTGATATATTTGATATCTTTGATATCTTTGATATCTTTGATATCTTTGATATTTTTGATATTTTTGATATCTTTTTATTTTATATTTTACATAGTTTAACGCATACGTCGCACCATATTAAATATTTATTTAAAATATTTAAAATATTTAAAATATTTTATGTTTTATATATTATATACGTTTTATATGTTTTATACGTTTCATACGTTTTATGTTTTATACGTTTTATACATTTTATACATTTTATACATTTTATCTATTTTATCTATTTTATCTATTTTATCTATTTTATGTTTTATGTTTTATGTTTTATATTTTATATTTTATATTTTATATTTTATGCATTTTATGCATTTTATGCATTTTATGCATTTTATGCATTTTATACGTTTTATACATTTTATACATTTTATACATTTTATACATTTTATACATTTTATATATTTTGTATATATTTTATATTTTGTATATTTTTGTCGATTTTGTCTATTTTGTATATTTTGTATATTTGGTAAATTTTGTATATTTGATATATTTGATATATTTGATATATTTGATATATTTGATATATTTGATATATTTGATATATTTAATATATTTGATATATTTGATATATTTGATATATTTTATATGTTTGATATTTTGTTTGTATTTTATATATTTTATATATTTTATATTATATTTTATATATACTATATATTTTTATATTTTATATTATATATTTTATAATATATTATATATTTGATATATTTGATACATTTGATATATTTGATATATTTGATATATTTGATATATTTGATTTTATATTATATTATATATATATATACATGGTGTAAAATTAGCTTTGTTCTTTCACAAATATTTGAATTCACTTTGCCAATAAATTGTCATATCACTATAATCAGCAACAAACAACATACATATAAAATGTAGACCACCCGTGTATTGTAGCAGTTTCCGGGACACGAGTTCATCTGGCAAATTGGTCTACAGACAGGCATTACATCTACATATACAATTTTAAATAATAGCACACTGTCACTGCTGAGACGGTTGTGCGGATACGCATTATCTGGAGTCGTCTTCGCCTGGCTGATATCTTATCTGTGTGATCGGACAAGTGTCGTACGTGTAAATAGTGGCGTGTCGGAAGTAAACATCATCACCACAGGAGTATCATAAGGGAAGTCCTTGGACAGGTACTGTTTAACGCATACATCGCACCACTGACGAAACCTCTATAAAAGCACAACATTCACCACCACCTATACGCAGACGACTACGTTCCCACCAACCGACCAGACACAAGCCTTCGCGCGTATGGAATCCTGCGTACAAGATGCGAAATTGGATCTGTGATAATGGACTTGTGATGAACGACAACAAATCGCAAGGCGCGACATCATATTATACATGTGGCCAGCTCGTCGACAATTTCCGCTTTTTACGGGATCTGGGATTTATTACTGACGCCAATCCACCTATGACGTCACAAGTAACCAACGTGTGTCGCACCGCCCACTATCAACTGTCACGAATCGAAAAGATACGAGACTCTGTTACCATCACCGTATGGAAGAATCTGATACAGGGACTAGTGACATCGCGACTCGACTTTGACAATGCGATACTACATTCGGCATAAGTGATCGTCACCTGCGCCGTCGGGAAATGGTACAGTCTGCTGCTCGAATTGTCATGCAAATTAGGCGGGGCGACCGGCAGTCCATAGCTGCGTTCACACCTCCACTTTAAAACGGTTTAATTAAAACGGTTTAACTAATCCACTTCAGTAGGTGGATTAGCTAAACAGTTTTAACTAAAACAGTTCAAGTTGCACGTGTGAACGAAAGCGGATTAGCTAAACCGTTTTAAGTACGATACAATCATGCGCATTCGATCTCGCGTCTCGTCTCTTCCTGTTGTAAACATTTTGTGGAATTGGCGCCAGCATGTGTCCGACGAAAGATTCACCAACACAAACGCGACTAGGTAACAGGGACGACGGGAATGTCCGCCTGTTGTAGGAAATAAAAAAAATTGTCCGACGATCGCGTGCAATCGGACTTGGAAGGCACCGGCCGATATTTGGTACTATATCGCATTGCCGATCGTTTTGAATGGTGCGCTGGCCGAGGGCGGGGAAGCCGTGGCAGGCGTGACCGGGAGGTCAGAACAGAAGGCTGAATCCTGCCCTGCAAAAATAAAGAGTCGGCAGCAAGCGAAGTCTCCTGTCTGAATGTGATGCTGCCATTGTAAATAAAGAGAGTTGCACGGCGGCAAATACGGTATCATCGGCCATTTTGCTATGCTGTTTTGCGCATGTGCTTCATATCAACTTCCGCCTTAAAACGGTTTAGCTGCTGTACGTGTGAACGCGCCCAATTTCCAAGCATAAACCAGTTTAACTAAACCGGCTTAACTTAATCGTTTTAATTATGCAGGTGTGAACGCATTAAGACGACTACTCCAGCACACACCTCCCCGGTCGCTGCCCTCTGCAGACGGGTAACTCCTCGAAGTACCAAGAGTTAACTTAGAACGTTTCGGCCGCCGTGCATTTGCCTGTTCAGGACATTAAAGACATTTTATTTTTTACATAACGAGTTTTACACAACGGACATTATAGTTAAACTAGCTTATTACTTTTTTGTTTTAAATATAATATTATTACTCTTATTTATTTTTATTACAATCATTGCAGTAGCTGGTATTAGTGTTTTGTTTTTAATTTCATACAATTTACCTATATGTACCCGTGAATGGGACAGACATCCCGGATTTGATGTTGTTAAAATAAAGTTGTATTATTATACATATGTATGTAGATAATGTATATGTAAATGTATGCACAGGTGTGTATATGTATGTATATGTTTGTATATGTATATGTGTATGTGTATGAATGTATGTATGTATATATATATATATATGTATATATATATATATAAGTATATGTGTATGTATGTGTGAACGTATGTATGTATGTGTGAACGTATGTATGTATGTATGTATGTATTTATTTATGTAGGTGTGTAGGCATCCTCCAACATTTATTCGTGTATGCATTCGTATGTCCATGAATATAATATGTTTGTATGTGTATGTATGTATGTATGTATGTATGTATGTACGTATGTATGTATGTACGTATGTACGTACGCACGTACGCACGCACGTACGCACGCACGTACATACGTACGTACGTACGTACGTATGTATGTATATGGTGTATGATTGCATATATATATATATAATATAATTATATATATAATATTAGATATATGATTTATTTTATACATAATAATAACACACTGCTGAGACGGTTGTGCGGATACGGGTTATCTGGAGTCGTCTTCGCCTGGCTAATATTATATCTGTGTGATCGGACAAGTGTCGTACGTGTAAATAGTGGCGGGTCGGAAGTACACACCATCACCACTGGAGTATCACAAGGGACAGTACTTGGACAGCTACTGTTAAACGCATACATCGTACCACTGATGAAACCTCTACAAAAGCACAACATTCACCACCACCTACACGCAGACGACACTAATCTCTACACTACGTTCCCACCAACCGACCAGACACAAGCCCTCGCGCGTATGGAATCCTGCGTACCAGATGCGAAATTGGATCTATGATAACGGACTTGTGATGAACGACAAGAAATCGCAAGGCATGGTATAAAATCATCTTTGTTCTTTGCCAAATATTAAAATTCACTTTGCCAATAAATTGTCACATTTGTCATGTCATATCACTATTATCAGCAACAAACAACATACCTATAAAATGTAGACCACCCGTGCATTGTAGAGAAATAACCACGTTTCCGAGACACGAATTTATCTGGCAGTGTTGGCCGGCAGACAGGCATTTCATCTGCCAAGCATGATCAGCCGATAACGTCAATCAAATGTCAACGCCTGATAATCGAAACAAAGTAGCTCAGTCATCAACTGTAACTAACTCAGATGTCAGATAAGACGACGCCAAGTAAAAGCTAACTTACAACGAAGAACACGACATGTGCTGTGCATCAGATTAGATGGAGTGATAACAAAATGTAATTATTAGTAAGCCAAATAGCCTCAATAAGCAAGTTGTTCCAGAAAACATGTGGACAAAGACGCCCACGGCCTAGCGAGAAGTCAACTATACACTGCATACAAACGCCCCTCCCTGTCACTTTGTTATTGAACTAGAAAACATATATAGTTATACTGGTTTTGCATGTAAAAGTTGTGTAACAGTTATTTTCGTTTCATATGCCAAAACAGATCACAATATAACATGCCACATAACAAATAATAGTGATAACCCTTTGAAACAGTTGCATATTTATTTATAATGCAGTATGTGGTAGTGTTGACTCAAATCGCCCATTGTGAATGGTCGCTTCAATTGAAGCTGGTCCCTGATACCACATAGCGTGCCGCTGTCGAATCACTGAGGCGTGACAGTGTCGTCGGAGCCGCGGTTATCGAACAGCGTAGCGTGTCGTTTACACAAACTAGTTCCACTGTGCGCGCGTTGTGTATTTACTGAACAATGGTAAGCGATCGTTTGTAAAATTTCGGGAAATTCGACGCTATGGTTTGGAGATTCTGCCTCTTCGTCTTTCTGCCTATCTTGGTGAACCTCGTCAGTTGCGAGACGCCGAGGACTGTGTGGTTCCAACCGGGCTCTGAGTACACGTACAAATACGAGGGAACGACACATCTCAAAGGCGTCGCTGAAATCATCGTGTCGGCACAGGTTAGTACTTACAGTTTATGTGTATCATCTACCTGCGTGGGAATGGTCGAGTTTCTTGTGTGTTTGTTTGTCTTCCAGCACACGTATCGTTAACTTGGTAGACCCATTCTTTGATTTATGGGCACTCACTCCATAAAACGAACTGATAAACCTGTTCAATGTACACCGAGAAAAGTTCACATATGTCGTTACTGCATAGTACATTATTACGTTGCATTGCCATTGGAAAATGTAGTGCGGCACACAATTAATTCGCCTACACCAGTGTTTTTAGACTGCCGTCACCAATTGTTTTGTCCTACTTGTTGTCTTCAAATTAGACGTATCTTATAAAACTGCGACACACTAAAACGACAGCATAGTATTACTTACAACGCCCTGACTATTGCCAGAGCTGCTCTGGCAATAAGCGCGGAAAAGATCCTTATTGTCAGAGCAGAAGTCGATTGACGGTGATGTGCAAGCACGTCCGGTTGGAGATATTATTAGCGAACACCCGTCGACATAACAATTATTTCAGATACATATGACGCCTTGATATCGGTTTTAACTGATTTAGGAGACACACATATATTAATATTATATATATATATATACACCAGTTTGAAATATCCAGGTGACGATGGGGAAGGAGGGTGGGAAATTTGCGACGACATAGTACTGAACAACAGAATGATAAATGTCGCAATAAACGGAACCTCGTAACATAATTGTTTAACAACAATCGAGAGCAAATCAATATTTACCCTTTCAAACTCGAGAACTATCGAAAGAGAGGCTGGACACTGAGCTTGTCAGCGTCCTAATTTGTTTACCGTATACACCCGAATATAAGCTCTGGTTTTGTTGCCCACATAAATGCCTTTTGAGTTTCATTCAAAAGGTGTTTTTATGCGGGACAACGCTACCATCTAATTTGTGACACAGAGACGTGGCTAGTTTGCTGAAAACACAAGTCAGATATATGTTTGTATGCGAGCTTAAAAGTAAGCCAACTCTTTATGTATAACTAGCACAAAATAATTCCAATACACTAGTACACAATGTCATCACCGTTATAACAAACACATAGATTGACAGCAAAGGTGGGGGAACCGACCACACCAGGCCACTTCTGTAATAGAATGGCTCCACAACAAGTGGATGTATATAAGCATTGGTGTTCCAAATGCCCCACCTAAGTGGCAAACACAAGTTTTCGGATCTGCCGTCCGCAGTGTCATGGTCCGAGCTATCCAACGAGTCCGAGGTATCCAACGAGTCCGAGCTGTCCAACGAGTCCGAGCTGTCCAACGAGTCCGAGCTATCCAACGAGTCCGAGCTGTCCAACGAGTCCCATCTATCCAACGAGTCCGAGCTGTCCAACGAGTCCTAGGTGTCCAACGAGTCCGAGCTGTCCAACGAGTCTCAGCTATCCAACGAGTCCGAGCTGTGAGACGAGTCATCTGTCAGTCTCGCAGGTATCCGAGTTGACCTCGTGAAGCATCGACGTGTAGATGGAGGGCCACATTACCTCACAGGTTTAACCTTAGGTATTGCAGAAATACGAAAACACAGCAGCGCAGTATTTCGTTCACACAAAAGAAATATGAATATACGGGCACCATGCCGTGATGTCAGCCTGTGACAGGTAGCACACATATGTTTGTGGCCATGCCATAATAACCTGAGAAAAGAAAGTGGCAAAGTGAATCCAATACACTGTATTAACCTCAGGTAATTGAAGTGTGCAGCAATAGCGCACCTATAAAAGTTAGAAAACACATTAACGTAAGGAGGTCAATACAGCAATGTAACGCGACCAACTATCATATGCCAAAATGTGTTATACAGCAACACCTGGTTCCATATAACAAGATGACATGTCCACAAGGAACCCTATTTGTGTGGGACATCATCAAGCCTGTTACATAATAGAAGGTGAGAACGTGGATGTGGAGACTCATCCTCACCGCCCTGGTCCAACAGCAGTGGATGTCCAAAAGGAAAACCTGTTGATGAAATCAGGCTCGAAAGAATAAACATCGTCACCCTGGGCCGACCACAAAGCACGCCCGACAGTAAATGTGTGGTCTATAACAGCCTGCTGAATGCATACCGGCACGAACGCATATATGGGAGTGGAACAAACGACATCTCCCTGGGTCGACCACAGTCAACCCAAACAATGTATGCGTGGTCTCCAACAGGGTGGTCATGCATACAGGCACAAACACATATATGGGAGCGGCACAAACATCATCTTCTTGCGGCGACCACAGTCAACCCAAACAAGATATATGTGGTCACCAACAGGGTGTTCAAGCATACCGGCATGAGCGCATATATGGGTGTGGAACATAACATCATCGTCACACTGGGCTGACCACAAAGCACGCCCAACAATACATGCGTGGTCAACAGCATGTGCCATTCAAAAGGAGAGGCATTAATGTAATCATGCAGGTAGCATGTATGGGTGTGGATCAAGTCCACATCAACCTGTGCAACAATCGACATTTTGTCCGTAACATGTCCGGTTTAAAACTGAATAATGTGGGTCTGGAAATAAATCCTCATCATGGATTGACCATCTGCAGACCCAGTAAACATGTGCAGGTGTAGTGCTAGTAAAGAAAGCAAAGAATAGAACACACATTATTGAAGTATGTAGACTTGCTAACCAAGTGTAGCGCTACATGGGTACATGGTCCGTAACAAATTGTGATGGTGAAGTATTACCTCCATTATAATTTTGTAACAAATAAACATTAACTCCATGTCATATATCGATCAGACCGGCCGGCAGCCAGGTAGGCTAGTACGAAATCCTGAAAGTAATAAATAATATGTGCAGTTGGTAGGCACCCTAATCAAACCAAGGCCTCAGGATATCACCTATTAAAAAGGAGTAAGTATCAAAACACAACGCCAAATCTACTTAACGACTTGACACGGCAAATACAGCTGCTGCCTAGAAAATGGAGTGAATTTGCCAACACTGTTGTGTGAGGAGTATATAATAACATCTCGACGCAGAGATATGTAATACATGGTCAAACCAAGTTCATTCAACTGCACGCCCTCTGCCAAAAGATATTGTTGCCAGTTTTCCAGGAGACCCTGGTGACGGAGGAATTGATTGGGGCGTGTGTACCGAGGACCGGCTACATAAATTCTCTTTTTTCAACGAAGTATTGTAAGATACAACACTGTAATTGAAGTCAACGGGTCGGTGATACCTGCCAGTCGACAACCTGCGGAAAAGTCCAACATTACCACCTGTGTGACATGATAAAAGGATATCAATAGACGCGCCGCAGCCCTCTACAAAACGTGAAACCCGGCGACAACTCATCCGTCCCAATATCACGGAAGCCAACATGAGGGCGCATGCAGCCAAACAAAAGCGTCTTCTGTTCCAAGTGGGCAGTTGTCATTCCTCCCTGCCATGTAAGGGAGATAACATGACCACCGGGACACAGTGCGAAATTGCGGGTGTCCTCCCGGTTCATAAACTGTAATCTCCGGAAAAAAACCTGTGTCCGTAAAACACAATGGTGACAGGGTAACATGCGGTGTTCATGATGACTGATCAGACACAAGCATAACATCGTATATTGTGGCATAGGAGCCTGATCGGGCTATATAGCGTCTAAAAATATTGACGTTGGCCCCTTTGGACAAGTTTGTGTAGTAGCAAACGATAAGTGGTCACCGATGGCAACGAAACAACGTTATTGCATAATCGCCAGGTGGCGATACGTGTAAAAAAAGGGGGGGGGGCGTAAAATGTACTAGTAGATCCGCTGAATGGCTGTACGGAATCAAAGAGATCGTAGCGGGAGTCTTAAACACCCATACCGTCGTGGACTGGTGCAATTGAAGTTAACACACCTGTAAAT
Source organism: Oasisia sp. SBJ-2009 (assembly GCA_964017155.1). Taxonomy (NCBI): domain Eukaryota; kingdom Metazoa; phylum Annelida; class Polychaeta; order Sabellida; family Siboglinidae; genus Oasisia; species Oasisia sp. SBJ-2009. The sequence continues at coordinate 27,544,721 of OZ024865.1, forward strand.
ATAACGTTATGGCACACAAGGCAAAAGGAACATGCAGGCACTCCAGCAAACAACGATCTGAAATGTTTGAAAAGTACTCGGTCATGAAGACATGAACGATAACGTGTAATACTAACAGCGTTGCAAAGAACGCGACGAGATAAAACTGAAACTGCGGTAGTAAGCAGGTGGAATCGAAGAAATTACGTTAATAACACCACAATGAAGCCGTAATGGCAATCAAGTACGCTGACGTGGCCTGGAAGAGGCACAGCCCAAACGGCAAATGCATTACACGGCCATAACAAGGCACAGCCCGAATGGCGAAACAATTACACAGCCTGTAAACAGGCACACACAGAAGGGCATAAAATATCCAATTACACGGCCTTAAAAAAGGCACAGCCAAAATGGCAGAGAAGTGACAATTACACGGCCTTAAAAAAGGCACAGCCATAATGCCATAAAATATCCAATTACACGGCCTTAAAAAGGCACAGCCATAGTGGCATAACATTTCCAAGTACACGGCCTTAAAAAAGGCACAGCCACAATGGCATAAAATATGCAATTACACCGCCTTAAATTTGGCACCGCCATAATGGCATAAAATATGCAATTACACCGCCTTAAATTTGGCACCGCCATAATGGCATAAAATACCAAATTACACGGCCTTAAAAAGGCACAGACATAAGGGCATAACATATCCAATTACACGGCCTTAAAAAGGCACAGCCAGAATGGCATAAAATATCCAATTACACGGCCTTAAAAAGGCACAGCCAGAATGGCATAAACTATCCAATTACACGGCCTTAAAAAGGCACAGCCAGAATGGCATAAAATATCCAATTACACTGCCTTAAAAAGGCACAGCCAGAATGGCATAAAATATCCAATTACACGGCCATAAAAAGGCACAGCCAGAATGGCATAAAATATCCAATTACACGGCCTTAAAAAAGGCACAGCCAGAATGGCATAAAATATCCAATTACACGGCCTTAAAAAGGCACAGCCAGAATGGCATAAAATATCCAATTACACGGCCTTAAAAAGGCACAGCCAGAATGGCATACAATATCCAATTACACGGCATTAAAAAGGCACAGCCAGAATGGCATAAAATATCCAATTACACGGCCTTAAAAAGGCACAGCCAGAATGGCATGAAATATCCAATTACACGGCCTTAAAAAGGCACAGCCAGAATGGCATAAAATATCCAATTACACGGCCTTAAAAAGGCACGGCCAGAATGGCATAAAATATCCAATTACACGGCCTTAAAAAGGCACAGCCATAATGGCATAAAATATCCAATTACACTGCCTTAAAAAGGCACAGCCAGAATGGCATAAAATATCCAATTACACGGCCTGAAAAAGGCACATCCATAATGGGAACAACTTACAATGACATGACCTGAAACAGGCACAGCCATAATGGCAGAAAATGTACAATGACACGGCCTGAAAAAGGCACAGCTGAAATGGCAAAGTGACAATTACAAGTCCTTAACTGACAAAGACACATGGATGTGAAAAAATCACCGCCATAATGGCAGGAAAGTTACATTTGCAAGTCATGGAAAAATCACAGCCTTACAAGCAGATAATATACAAAGACAGGTGCACGAACAAGGCACAATGTAAACCAGCGAAGCAGGTAACGGTCTGGAAAATGCAACGCCAGTAAGTAACAGTCCCCACAGGATACACCGGGAGGATACAAAGCAAGTAGCAAAGCAATGATTACATGTGGTATGATTATACATGGAAAAAAATTTGGCACAGTGTCTATTGCACTGTGCAAATGCGTTATGTAATATATTTGAACTAATTATAAGTAAACATGAAAACAATGGAACATCATTTACCCTTTTTTTTAAATTGGTATTGTATGTATAATGTAGTAGTAATTGTAGTATAGGTAGTTGTTGTTGAAATAAATTTAATTCAAATTCAATTTAATTAAAGCAGCGCCCACGTGTCGAAGAACAGTAAAGGAGCTACTAGTTATTTTCTGTAGCAAGAACGATCCCGCGAACACTGTGGAAAGATTTCTGATTTCCTCCGTCGTTTAAATGGACCCCGTCTAAAAAATACTGCGGCCAGTTCGACAACACCCGTCACCCGTGATAGGACCAAAATTGTACTTATGTCATGAGATGTGGTGACGACGAACATGTATGTATTTAAGATATAGGAAGACACGGGTATTAAACTCATCATCGAGGCGATAGAGAGAAATGTCAGAATCGCGGTAAAACATATGGGAAATAACCACTGCCATCAGTGAGATATGACGGGGAAAGTATCACTTTATCGCCCACGTCAACAATATAGAATACAGGGAGGGGTAGTCAATAAGTGGTGCCAAAGTCAATAAAAACGACATCCCGACTGGCACTTATAATATCCCGGGTTAGGGAGTATAGCCAAAGCCCCGTTAACTCCCCTCTCAAAAGAAAGATAGCTTGATATCGCTCATCCAGAGCGAGGTTCATGGACCGATGCGATGGTCGAAGACGCCCGAGGCGAACAAAGGATTAACGCACAACAGCGATATTAATCATCGCCATTAGTGCGATTCGCACGGGCAGTGACAACATAAACGGTCAACAAATTTGCGACGACATAGTACTGAACAACAGAATGATAAATGTCGCAATAAACGGAACCTCGTAACATAATTGTTTAACAACAATCGAGAGCAAATCAATATTTACCCTTTCAAACTCGAGAACTATCGAAAGAGAGGCTGGACACTGAGCTTGTCAGCGTCCTAATTTGTTTACCGTATACACCCGAATATAAGCTCTGGTTTTGTTGCCCACATAAATGCCTTTTGAGTTTCATTCAAAAGGTGTTATATATATATATATATATATATATATATATATATATATATATATATATATATATATATATATAATCGTTCATACTGTATTATTGATACAGCCCCTATAATCGGTGCCACTACAATTAGTCAAGGTGCCATGTCAACAATACCTGGCTGTGAATGGGCATGCTCCACGATGTCTGAGGCCCGTCTTCTAGTAGAATCTATAAATATCCACAGGAGGTTGTGTTCTGACAGGAGCTAACAGGGGTCAGAGCTTCCTGGTCTGACCCATATGAATGTAGTACCAAAATAAATGTGTTATTCGAAGTGAGTATAATATAATACAGCAGAGATACTAGTAGATTAAGTGTTATGATATAATCGTCAGTACATGACACATGTTACTGTTAGGCAGAGTGTAGTTAGCGTAGTGGTTTTAGCCATGTTTCCGTGACCCTGTGGATGCTGAAAAATTGCTAAATTTTTACAATATTGACGGGCAACTCACATGCTTGCATTTTAGGAAAGCCAGAGGTGGTGTTTTGTGAAGAAATTTGATGAAAATTAAGTGACATGATTGCAGTGAATCTGAACACATCTAAGCATTTTATTAGGTATAGTTTCCTTATAATAATCTGATAAAACGTTACCATGCCGCCAAAGAGAAAATCAACTGCGTGGAAATGGGGGAGTAACGGTTACATTATCGCTACTTCAGAAGCTGCTCCTTATAAACATCAATACAATTACGCAGAAAATGAAAAGTAATATTCAAATACAATTGCAAATACTCTAGATGGATTAAAACACAAATAATTTGAAATGCAAAATTATTTACATACATATACAAATACAGTGGGAAATATTAAAAATATTATTTATGTAATTGTCACTTTCATATTACAATAAATGCAATATAGCTAAAACAAAAGCAAACTGTTTTATCGAGAAAATAATCGCTGTAATATAATGAACAACTACGGTGAGACAGAGGGCTTATTAATTGAAAGACTAAAATACTAGAAAGTAATCCAATTATGCTAAATTGTCTGATTAATATTAATTTTCTGTAATTATTAACCCTAATGTAATTGATAACCCTAACTTAACATGCATTAATATAAACTAGTATAGCTACTATTGTTATTTGTGTACAGCTACATGTCTAAATAAATACAACAATCTCTTCAATCAAACCTTTTTACATTCGCCTGGCAACGAGGACACACCCTTCGTCCATGATTCCCTTTATATCACTGAGGTGTTATAGCTACTTCCCGTTACAGCTACAGTTTTTTTCCGCGTTATAGCTACTCGTTAAGTTTGACAGTCAAACTAGTCCCATTATAACTACTTATTTAATTACACAATTCAGGAGGTGACAGCAAGGGAAGCATTAACTATTTCAGATTATTGTAAGATTGTAAGATGAAATCTATTAATGAAGGACACATTTAAAAAGAATGATATATAAATGTAACAGTTAGTTATTTGAAATGGAAAATATACCATAAAACACTTGTGCAAAACATTTATTTCAAAAGACAACTACGTTAATTGTAATAAGTACAGAATTGCATTTATCAAAAAGTAATGCAAGTCATCATTTATTCTTGTTATGTGGTGGTGTGATGGCAGCATCATGTTTAGCAACCATGAACTGGAAGATGTTGGGATGGCGTTGTCACCCTTACATTTTTCCGATCGTTATAAGCTTTCCGATTGACGTTTCTGCGCATGTGCGATAAATGTAAAATCATCAAAGTGCAACGAAACGTCAAAGCGTTTTTTTTTATATACATGCCACGGGCTGTTCGTTAACTCCCCTGTGATGATTACTGTGAAAAGTTGCTTAAAATGTCGTCCAATACAATAACATCTTACGTTTGTTTAAATCACTGTCACGGATTATGGCGCACTACAGTCACGTGATTTACGCTTGCTATCATAACATGCCTCAACACTTGTTTGCCTCGTGTTAATTTGCGACAAATAACTTTGCCGAGAGATTGTATAGATACTAACGAACAACCCGTAGTATTTATATCATAAATGTATTGTCCTTGCGCTGCACATTAATGATTTTACATTTATCGCGCATGCGCAGAATCGTCAATCGGAACGTTTAAAACGCCGGAAAAATGTAAGTGCTACAGTGTTTCTCCAATATCTTTACAAACTTGGAATTCCATCCCACAACATGGTTGTTTGTTCATTTGTCAGTTTCTGTGTAGACATATCACATGTCCATGGAGATCTTTGAATCATCACCAAGCCATGTCGACACAAAGTACTCATAAAAATATCACTTGACTTTGTGGAAATTCCTCAGTGATGAAATAATTAATGATCCCTTGTCTTGTTACATTGTAAAATGGAGAAATAGCAAAGTAGCTATAACGTACGGGACTAGTTCAGCTGTCAAACTTAATTAATAGCTATGACGGGAATAAAAAGTAGCTACAACGGGAAGTAGCTATAACGGGAAGACACCAATATATGTGTAAGGGGATTGGTAAAGGTGACACAACTACGCGTTTATTATACGAGTGCTCATGTGTCCCTAATTTTAATGACTTCCCCTTCGGGTTGTGACACTGTTGGACCTGTTGCATTATTGGCTCATTTTGGAGGTATTCGTTGATTTCAACACAATAAGTTTTTTTGCCCTGTTACCTAGAATAACAACTATGAGGTGAACGACGTGGTTGACTAAGAGTCATGAGTAAAGTATTAATAATTTATATTTGATATAAACATAGCAACCCTCTAAGACTAAGTCTAAGACTGTTTATTTTCCGATAGATAATGGGGTATGAACATTGTAAAAACCAAAACGTTATTTTAAATGTTAAAGCATAGCTTGCACTGTTGTATTATATACTACAACAGGAACAATGTTCGTTGTGTTCTGTGTATCACTGTATGGTCATTAGTGTTACTTCACCTCGGTGGCTGTATGTTACATTTGTTTATTATTATTATTTTTTGCATTAGGCATATGTCATACCAAGTGGAAGTCTAGCCAGTTTGCTGTCCTTACTATCTTTGTTCTCTTATGTTCTTTGTATTAATTACTATATATATATATATATATATATATATATATATATATATATATATATATATATATATATATATATATATATATATACGTATACATTTATTATTGTCAACTATTACACATACAATTACTATGAATGTTGCGATGCCATGCAACGCAGTCGCAGGCTCTTCTAATCTAATTATTGTTTTGCATTACTGTTATTATGTGTTGTTTAAGTTATTTTATGTCGCTTCTGGTAGTAATGTAATAACGACGGACTGGGGTAATTGGCTTAAGATGATTATACCTTCTATATCTTTTCTAAATGGATGACAATATTAACGTAGACCGAATCCAAACAAATGGAAACCTTGACTTTGAAAATTGATATACTGAAATTAATTATAATAAAGATGATATATATATAATGACTCACCCCTTTCTTTAAATCCCAATGAGTGTAACTATTTGACCACGGTTGAATTCTCAAACGCTTTCCAGAGTGATACAGTTTCTTTATCAATGTTATACATAAATTGTCCCAGCTTAGAGGCGCACTGGGATTTTGTGCAAGAATTATTTTGCAACTTATCATCAGGTGGCCTCAAACTTGATATGATTGCCTTAACAGAAATATTTAGAATTCGGGATTCTCAGCAATACAATATAAACGGATACCACAGTTTACTGTTTAACACTAGATTGCAAAATGATGATTGGCATGGTGGAGTTGGTATATATAAACGATAGCTTTACATACACTAAACGTGAAGATCTCTTTATTCCCCACGTTTTTGAATCTATAGTTTTTGAAATTCAAAATAATAAAAATAAACCAATTATAGTAGGTGTGGTATATCGTCCTAATTCAGCTCCTCGTGCAGACATAGATATGTTTATGAGTAAAATAATAGAAATACAGGATAAGATATCAAATGAAAATAAAATTGCTTATTTGATGGGTGATTACAACATTAATTTGTTAATTTTTGTTACCCACAAACATGACTTCATAGATAATGTAATATCCCAAGGGTTTATACCATATATTACCAAACCAACATAAATAACATCAAACTTTGCAACACTTATAGAACACATATATTCAAATCATTCTCACCTTAATCATGAATCGGGAATTATAATCACTGATATAGCCGATCATTTTGCCATATTTCGCATAATAATGGTTCACCTCGTCCCCCAAAATCAGTATATATAGGCAGGTACGACAGTTGAACCCAAGAAACATTGCATCCTTTAGAAATCAATTACGGCCGATTTCTCAACTGTGTTATCCACAGCTGATGTGAATGAAGCTTATGATAATTTCATGATAATATACAAATCACTTTTCGAACTATCCTGCCCAGTTAAACATGTGAAGGTTAAGAAACAATATATTAAACGAGAACCTTGGATTACTTGGGGTATATTGACTTCGTCGCTAAATAAAGCAACGTTACTTCGAAAGAAACTAAGTAGAGCTAGCCCAGAAGCGATCAATAAATGCAACAAATATTGTAGAGTTTTTAATAAGGTCAAACGAGCAGCAAAAAGTGCTTATTATGCAGAAATGTTAGAAGTACGCAAAGATAGCATTAAAGAAACGCCAAGCAATGAATAAACAAAAATAATTATCTAAGTTCCCTGAAACCTTCATCATAAATAGACATGAGGGAACATTATAAAACATATCACAGAAGAATTTAATAAATTCTCTGTTGGAATAGAATAGGTACAACAATAAATGATTCAAAAGGTGTTCCTGATAAGCAATTCGAAGAACACCTAAAGTGAAACTATCCCGTCAATTGTTCCATGCATCCTACACACAAAAACAGAAATATAACTTATTGTACGTAATTTAAAAACTAAATGCACGGAAGGTTTCGATGGTATATCCATCATCATCATGCTGTCGGTCGCGAAGCGACAAAGACTGCTTCCATCACTTGACTCTTGCTCTCCATTTATCTCTCTGCTGTGAGAGTGATGTCCAGGAGTCGATCTTTATGTCTCTCAGCTTCAGGTTTCTCTTGATGGTATCCTTGAACCGTAGGCGAGGGCGCCCTCTCTTTCTCTGACCAGAAGACAGTTGGGAGTAGAGAACCTGCTTTGGTAGCCTGTCTGGTGACATCCTCATGAGGTGTCCAGTCCACCGGAGATTCTTTCTGATCAGAAGATCTTCCATAGATGGTAGCCCTGTCCGTTCGAGTATTTCCTTGTTTGTCACTTTGTCCATCCAGGTTATCCTCATGATCGATCGCAGATGTCGCATCATGAAGGCATGCAGCTTTTTCACCTGTCGTCTGTACACTGTCCATGCCTCGGCTCCATATAGGAGGGTGGACAGCACGATTGCACGGTATATCTTGCCTTTAACCTGCATGGACACATGGTGGTTGTTCCAGAGTCTCTGGCGTAGTCGGCCGAAAGATGCACTAGCCTTGGCCATCCTCCTCTGTATTTCATCGTCAATGCATGCATCCATCACTTGATATAGTGCTTCCGAGGTAGGTGAATTCCAGAACAGAGTTCAACTTGTTTCCATCAACCATGATATCCTCCTCTCGGGTTCTTGTAGAGTTGGGTTGGTACAGCACCTCGGTCTTCTTGATGTTAATCTTCAGGCCAAACTTCTTTGACGCATTGGAGAAAGCATCCACTATATTCTGCATCTCTTCAGCAGAGTGTGCAACCAGTGCACTGTCATCTGCGAATAGCAGCTCTCTCATCAGTATCCGAGTAGTCTTGGTCTTCGCTCTGAAGTGTGCGACGTTGAATAGGTCAGCGCTCTGTCTGGACTGTATGTAGACACCATCCCCCATATCTCGGAAAGCATCATCGAGCATTGCTGATAGGAAGATGGAGAACAGCGTGGGGGCCAGTACACATCCTTGCTTGACCCCATTTGTGACACTGAACGATTCCGAGACTTCCCCTCCAACACTAACATTTGCCATCATTCCGGTATGTAGTGCCTCGATCATTGTTGTGAACTTCTCTGGGCATCCATACTTCCTCAGTAGCTGCCATAGCCCGGTTCTCCCAACTGTATCGAACGCCTTACTGAAGTCGACAAATACCATGTACAGTGGTCGGTCCTGCTCAATGCACTTTTCTTGTAGTTGTCGGAGACAAAATATCATATCCACGGTGCTCCGGTTACCTCTGAAGCCACATTGAGTCTCTGGAACTACCTCTGGTGTTATGTGGGTAGATAATCTGTTGAGTAGGATCCTGGCGAAGATCTTGCCTGCTATGGAAAGAAGAGATATTCCTCTATAGTTCCCACAGTCTGTTCGATCACCTTTCTTGTAGATGGTTACAATGCTGGCATCCTTCCATGCTTGTGGTACAGAACCCACCCCCCAGGCATTGGTGATTAGTTGGTGCAGTCTGCTGAACAGATTGTCTCCTCCGTGCTTCCATACTTCGGCAGGAATTCCATCTCCTCCAGGTGCTTTGCCATCTTTCAGGCCGGCGATTGCTTTAGCCATCTCATCCATAGTTGGAATCTCATCTAGGCTTGTCTTGATAATGCGCTGCGGGATGTTGTCCAAAGCTTCGTGATCTATATCTCCAGGGACGTTGAGTAGCTTCTGGAAGTGTTCACTCCATCTTGCCACAACTCTCTTGCTGTCAGAGAAGGTCTCCATTCCATCTGCTGATTTCAGTTGAACAGGTCCCTTCTTTTTTGGTCCCCACACTTCCTTCAGTCCATTGTAGAAGCCCTTCATGTTGTTACTGTCAGCAGCTCTCTGCAGCTCCACTGCCTTCCTTTCCCACCAGTCTGACTTCAGTGCACGGGTGTGTTTTTGTAGCAGTCTGCAGGCGTCTTTATATGCTGCAGTGGTGGATCTAGTGCTCCTGGTTTGCAACACTCTCTGGTGGGCTTGGTCTTTTCTGCTCATAAGAGTTTGTAGCTCCTGATCGTTGGGGTCGAACCAGTCCTGGTGTTTTCTGTCTGGCTTGCCAAGATATGTCTTGGCTGTGTTGTACACGACCTGCTGCAGAGCTTCCCATTCCTCGTCTGGTGTTGAGTTTTCCTTCTCGTCCCATTGGGCGAGAGCACTGTCCATCTCCTGCTCAAAACTCTCCCTCTGGCTGGTGGTACTTAGTTTTGCTGTGTTGAGCTTGGTCGGCTGACTTGTTCCTTGCCTGCTGTGCTTTTGTCGTATTCTGAAAGCCACTTTTGACCTCAGCATCTGGTGATCGGTCCAACAGTTTGCTCCACGCATGGCTCGGGTACTGTGGATGCCCATCTTATCCCGACACCTCGTGATGATGAAGTCGATCATATGCCAGTGTCTGGAACGAGGATGCATCCAGGTGGTCTTGCGTTCATCCTTCTGCTTGAACATGGTGTTCGTCACTATCAGTTCGAACTCAGAGCACAGAGCCAGAAGAAGCTCGCCATTGGAGTTGCATTTCCCAATCCCATGTTTGCCCATGACCAAGGGCCACTTGTCATTGTCTCTTCCTATCCTCGCATTGAAGTCTCCTATCAGCAGTAGCTTATCTGTACGGGGGATGCCACTGAGCACACTTGCCAGCTGGTTGTAGAAGGCCTCCTTGTTTTCGTCTGGGTTTGTCATTGTCGGAGCATATCCACTAAACTATTATAAGCGACAATATACGAAATAACCACTCCGTTTGAGCATATCCTAAATCAATCAATTGTCACGGGAAATGTTCCTGAAAACTTGAAAACTGCCAAAGTTGTGCCCGTTTACACATCAGGTAACACCAAAATGTTTAACAATTATAGACATATAAGTATCTTACATGCGATTTATAAAATAATGGAAAACATTGTATGCAATAGACTGATGGTGTTTCTAGAAAATATAAAATTTTGTATAAACATTAGTATGGGTTTCGAGCAAAACACTCTACAATTCACCCAATATTGCATTTGTTAAATGACGTTTTAGTTGCAAATGATAAAATAACAAAATACCCTACATCGGCTGTGTTTCTGGGCCTTCCAAAGGCATTTGATACAATAGACCATGACATGTTGCTGTAAAAATTACATTTCTACGGAATTTGGGGATTAAGTAATAAATGGTTTGCCTGTTACTTATCCAATCGAAAACAATACACTGAAATACACAAATGTAAGTCTTCTAAGAAAAACATAACAACTGGACCAATCTTATTTCTGATTTATATCAATGATATAATTTATTCTACGTCTTTAAATGTATTGTCTTTTGCTGATGACACAACTGTATACAAATCAGGTCCTCATTATGTTACTTTAATTAACAACATAAACCAAGAATTAAAATATTTGTGCGATTACTTGTGTGCTAATAAACTAGCATTGGATGTTAAAAAAATTGCATATTTAGCCCGCCGAATAACAAATATCAGGTAAATAACTGTATCAAAATAAACAATGAAAATATTAATCATATTGGAAAGGATAACAAAGATGAATCGGTCGTGTTTATAGGAATACATATTGATAAACACTTAACGTGGAAAAAACATATTAATATAATCAGTTGTATGATATCTAGAGCAATTTTCGCAATAACAGACAGAAAAATTGCTTGCCACATAATGCCTTAAAAACTCTCTGTTATACTTTAATTCAAAGTCATTTAACTTATGGTGTACAAGCTTGGGGAAATGGAAACACAGTAATAAAGTTGCAAACCTTACAAAAACGTGCTTTACGAATAATTAACAACACAAGATATAGAAGTCACACCGATCCTATTTTTAAATTTGAAAATATTCTTTAAATCACTGATATACACAAGTTGCATGTCTCATTATTTATGTTTGACAATTACCATAAAACACTGCCTAAATCCTTCGAACATTATATACCAACAAATAATCTAGCCACTAACACAATAATTACCAGACAACATAACCAAATATGTACAGGAAACCCCAGAACACATTTTTCTTCTAAGTTACCTTTACATCATTTTATAAAACTATGGAATGACCTTGATTATAAGACTCAAAACTCAAATCCCGACATAAATTCAAATCTGTGATATCTAAGCACTATCTACCTAGCTACTTTAACCATGTGCATTGCCTAAATCCCAGATGTGTAGAGTGTAACTAAAAAGATTTATTTAAAAAGACAAACTGTTAGGATTTACAAAAGAAAAACAATTCTTTTTAAATATTCCCCCAGTCCATTGTCAAATAAATTATATTGTCAAATAAATTAAATTGAGAACAGCGATTTCGTGATTCTACGTATATAAGTATATATGTACCTGTACTTTATAAGTTTATGTTTTTGGGTCACAGGAAGACGGCACATTATGTGCCATGTGACCACCACGTAACAATACTTTAATACTTTTTTGTTTTGATTGCTCATGTATAATGTATTGTTGTTGTTGTTACGAAATAAAAATTTTGATTGATTTGATATGGGTTCAGTTGGCTTATTGCTAGAGCAGCTCTGGCAATAATCAGGGCGATACTTGTTTTATTCTATACATTTATTGTACTGATTTATCAAAACTTATTTATTTATCAATTTTAGTAAATAGTATTAATGTTATCACATTGTATCTTATCAAAGAGCTTTTTAAGGAGTATTACTTGCTTATTTATTTATTATTTAGATACTTATTGATATACTTAATTTTTTTACTTTACCAATGTTAGTGCTGATTAGTATTATTACAATTTTACTGTGTCTTATTAACGGCATACATTATGGTTCACCAATCTTATTACTGTCATTTTACTATGTATTTGAAGAACAATTTCCGTTTTTAATGTGATATTTTAAATGGTATCCAGACATTTTGGTACCTGTATCATACAGAGTAGGGTTTATGGACAGCGCAGGATGCCATATACCACTTTTATTATATCACACGCACAAGTACACGCAACTGCACACGTACACGCACACACACATACACACGGTATTACTTTATTATTATTTTACACATAGTTTATTGCTACACACACACACACACACACACACACACACACACATATATATATATATATATATATATATATATATTTAAATAAATATATATATATATATATTATATTTTGATAGCCGTTTATAACATTATCAATTAGCTGCGATAAATATAATATATATATATAATATATATATATATATGCACATTGTATAGTGTATGTGTGTAGACAATAATGATCATTGCGGTTGATTGTGTGCGTATCTACAAGCATAACAATTAACGTTATATATATATATATATATATATTATATTTTGATAGCCGTTTATAACATTATCAATTAGCTGCGATATATATATATATATATATATATATATATATATATATATATATATATATATATATATATATATATATATATATATATATATATATATATATATATATATATATATATATATATATATATATATATATATATATATATATGCACATTGTATAGTGTATGTGTATAGACAATAATTATCATTGCGGTTGATTGTGTGCGTATCTACAAGCATAACAATTAACGTTATATATATATATATATATATATATATATATATATATATATATATATATATATATATATATATATATATATATATATATATATATATATATATATATATATATATATATATATATGCATAATGTTCATTCACAACTTAGATACAATTAATATTCAATTTCATATCGTATGCCCACGATACCACTTTGTTAAGTAGAATCGGCAATTTCAAACCGCATGCAATGATCATGCTGAAGCACAGATAAATAAATGAGAAGCTACACAAAATTATAGAATGGCGAGAGATAAATAAGCTTTCCCTTAAAGCTGCTAAATCCAAATCAATGGTTTTCTACATGCCCACAACACCTATTCTTAAAACAAATAATATAGTGGTAACGAAGGTTGACAATTTAAATTTCATGTGATTAACCTTAGACAGGCAGCTAAACTTTAAAATATAAATAGTATGAAAATGTACCAAACAACTGTTCAAAAATAATCGGTACACTTAATATACATAAATTAATTATGCTAATGAAAATTAAAATAATGGTATATAATACATTATTAGTGCCACAAACTTACTGCTAAATACGCAGACAGCAACAACAAAAATATATATTTACAGTACAAACCATACATTTATAAAACAATATTTTAAACACAGTTTACAACAAACGATCAGCAGTATCTCCCAAAGGGTGATAGACAACCTTTATCCATACAGTTTGAACGGTCTTGTAAATTATGCAAAGTATAATTTCATTCAAATGTACGAAAACACACGCAGAAACGTTAATTGGTATGCTTGCAGATACGCACGCAAACCTAACCGTACACTAAAAAATACACCCAATACTAAATAAAAACAATCCAGTTTTCCAATGTTAAATGTTTACGTTTTGCATACAAAACTTATATTTTATTCAACAGAAACTGAACTAAACCCTAACGACTGGTGGCTCCTATTGTAGCGACTTTCAACAAGTCTCTGTCGGATTCTCCATGATCATATCTGTATACTGTAACTATATAAATGTATACAATTATTGAATGTGAACGTGTGTACAGTTTGGATACGTGAGTCCATTACTTCTGCTCCTGCTCCTCTTCCTCCTCCTCTTCCTCTTCCTCTTCCTCTTCCTCTTCCTCCTCCTCTATGTCAGTTCGCATAACTAATAACGCTCGCATGATATCGGCAAAAGACAAATTGCATTTTTAATAGTTTTATTTGCTGTTATTTTCATTGCAACCTGTTATCAGGGTGTGTCATTTTGGTTCTTGAAGATAAGACCAGTTTTGTGGAAACATAAATTACTTGGCAATGCACAAACAACTACATGTATCATTCGAAACCCGCAGGAAGGTCACAGTTAGATACCATCATTTAGATGTCGAACTACCAACCTCAATGTTTTGCCTAAGGAAACATGCCTTTTATATAAACAAAATGTCTTAGTATCATTATATTTAGTTGTTCCCCTTGCCGAAGGCGTATCTGTCTACATACCCAATAAATGTTGATATGCTATCTAACATAATCTCTAAAATGGGGCAAACTGGCAGATAGAATAAAAGATAAAATTATATAATGCTAGTAGGACAAAGTTTAGTAAGAGTTGGCAGGGTAGACTGGCATATATCACCTGTTTACACACGCGCGCGCGCGCGCGAGCGCGCAGACTCACACAAACAAGCACCAAAGTCCTTGCCAGGTTCCACTCTCCTGTCAGCAAACATACTGAGCCGTTATTTTATTATAATAATGCAATGTGTGAATGTTATTTCAAAATTTTATTTTGACGACAACACAACCGCGGGTGCATATATGGCACTGTGTGTATGTGTGTGTGTGTGTGTGTGTGTGTGTGTGTGTGTGTGTGTGCGTGCGTGTGCGTGCGTGCGTGCGTGCGTGCGTGCGTGGGTGTGTGTGTGTGTGTGTGTGTGTGTGTGTGTGTGTGTGTGTGTGTGTGTGTGTGTGTGTGTGTGTGTAAAAAAAGTGATATATGCCAACCCTGCCAACACATACTTCAACTTTGTTCTACTAGCATTATATATATTATATTGGCAGCTGGCCCCCGTGTCCTATTTTGCTACTAGGTCAAGCAAGTTCTTCATTTCGGTATTAAGATGTATCACAAATTACACTTATAGATACATATATGTAATTTTTTTTGTATGTATATATAATTGTTTGTATGTGTGCATATATGTGTGCATGTATATATATATATATATATATATATATATATATATATATATATATATATATATATATATATATATATATATATATATATATATATCAATACAGCTAATTAAAATAAGTGTTGTAGAATATATCTCATTCCCGGTAAGAATAATTAATTGTAACTCGAGGGCGGGGAGAGAAATGTCCTACGAAATTCCTTTACTACACTGATCTTTTGAACAGCTTCACTGGGTGGCGCACTGCCCCCTGTGGTCATGTCCCCACCTTTCTGTACTCCGAGAGCAGGTGATAACATTCTGAGATTGACAGATTGTCACTGCCACCCGACACCCCTCACTTGCTCACGCAGACAACGTTTGGCGGCGGTAGATATCCATTACAGTTTCTTGACAATGTGAATGCGAAGACAGGCATAATGATTAGAGGCCCCAACAACGAACAAGACCGGGACGTGTGCCGTGTAACATAACCGTCTAGAGCGCGCCTGTCCGTTGGTGCTCATTGCATATAATAAGCTGCTTAGCTTATCAGTGCCATGTCAAGCTGTCAGCAATGCGGTCGGTTGGTTCCAGATATACAGCAGATATACCAATGTAGGCTGGCAAAGACACTAAGTGGTTATTTCTGCTGTCGAATGAAACGTGACGTTCATGACTCCGATAGCCCTTAGTCATGACTGTGGAAAACTGTCAAATAATATTCACATTGTTTACTGATCACTGGGATAGTATAAGTGCAAGAGTGTTGTGTTGGCGTTTTAAAAGCAAAGCAACGTAATCCACGACGCAGGGACTATTTTAGTATTCGCCGTGCATATTTATCCATCATTTAGACAAGATAGAACATTTCACTTTTGGTGTTTTTGGTGCAAAACACCGGATTTGGTGCAAGACAGTCTAGGAGGAAAACGTAAACATACCACAATGCAAGATCGATTGTAGTTAGACCTATGTATCTATTATAATAATTATAATAGTAAATATCAAATTTGTGGAGATTTTAAACCGGCAAACAACATTCAATTACTTGTTACCATGAGAGACGATTCATTAGAGAAAAACAACTT